>CM030880.1:3011886-3179734 GCA_018132145.1 Boehmeria nivea var. tenacissima
TTTTTATCCTAAATTAGTATTTGAATATATAATATATTATAATAAGTCTTAGAGACTCATTTGGAGCTCCAACAATCCTTATAAGGTCACATCCCGCAAAAGCTTAGTCTTTGTTACTAGTTTTCCCTAAATCGAGCCTTTAGATCGGTTTTTGGCTCCGAAGTGAATCTAGGGAAGTTGTTTAGGTCCTAAATGTGTATTTTAATATAATATATTATAATACGTCTTAGGGACTCATTTTGAGCTCCAACAACACTTAAAAACTCACATCGCTTAAAAACTAAGTCCTTAAACTAGTTTGCCTAAATCGAGCCCTAAAATGGGTATTTTGGCTCCGAAGTGACTCTAGCCAAGTTGTTGTGATCCCAAATCAGTATTTGAACATATAATACATTAATATAATTCGTAGGGACTCATTTTGAGCTCCAACAACACTTAAAAACTAAACTCGCGCTAAAACTAAGTCCTTATAACTAGTTTGGCCTAAATCGAGCTTTTAAACGGTTTTTTTGGCCCCGAAGTGATTCTTGCAAACTTGTTTTGATCCTAAATCAGTGTTTGAACATATAATATATTATAATAAGTCTTAGAGACTCGTTTGGAGCTCCAACAAGCCTTATAAGATCACTTCGCGCAAAAACTAAGTCTTTGTAACTAGTTTTTCCTAAATCGAGCCTTTAGATGGGTTTTTGGCTCCGAAGTGAATCTAGCGAAGTTGTTTAGGTCCTAAATGTGTATTTTAATGTAATATATTATAATAAGTCTTAGGGACTCATTTTGAGCTCCAACAACACTTAAAAACTCAACTGGCGCTAAAACTAAGTCCATATAACTAGTTTGGCCTAAATCGAGCTTTTAAACAGGTTTTTTGGCCCCGAAGTGATTCTTGCAAATGTTTTGATCCTAAATTAGTATTTGAATATATAATATATTATAATAAGTCTTAGAGACTCATTTGCAGCTCCAACAAGCCTTATAAGGTCACTTCGCGCAAAAGCTAAGTCTTTGTTACTAGTTTTCCCTAAATCGAGCCTTTAGATCGGTTTTTGGCTCCGAAGTTAATCTAGGGAAGTTGTTTAGGACCTAAATGTGTATTTTAATATAATATATTATAATACGTCTTAGGGACTCATTTTGAGATCCAACAACACTTAAAAACTCACCTCGCTTAAAAACTAAGTCCTTATAACTAGTTTGCCTAAATCGAGCCCTAAAATGGGTATTTTGGCTCCGAAGTGACTCTAGCCAAGTTGTTGTGATCCCAAATCAGTATTTGAACATATAATACATAAATATAATTCGTAGGGACTCATTTTGAGTTCCAACAACACTTAAAAACTCAACTCGCGCTAAAACTAAGTCCTTATAACTAGTTTGGCCTAAATCGAGCTTTTAAACGGGTTTTTTGGCTCCGAAGTGATTCTTGCAAACTTGTTTTGATCCTAAATCAGTGTTTGAACATATAATATATTATAATAAGTCTTAGAGACTCGTTTGGAGCTCCAACAAGCCTTATAAGGTCACTTCGCGCAAAAACTAAGTCTTTGTAACTAGTTTTTCCTAAATCGAGCCTTTAGATGGGTTTTTGGCTCCGAAGTGAATCTAGCGAAGTTGTTTAGGTCCTAAATGTGTATTTTAATATAATATATTATAATAAGTCTTAGGGACTCATTTTGAGTTCCAACAACACTTAAAAGCTCAACTCGCGCTAAAACTAAGTCCTTATAACTAGTATGGCCTAAATCGAGCTTTTAAACGGGTTTTTTGGCCCCCAAGTGATTCTTGCAAACTTGTTTTGATCCTAAATCAGTGTTTGAATATATAATATATTATAATAAGTCTTAGAGACTCGTTTGGAGCTCCAACAAGCCTTATAAGGTCACTTCGCGCAAAAACTAAGTCTTTGTAACTAGTTTTTCCTAAATCGAGCCTTTAGATGGGTTTTTGGCTCCGAAGTGAATCTAGCGAAGCTGTTTAGGTCCTAAATGTGTATTTTAATATAATATATTATAATAAGTCTTAGGGACTCATTTTGAGCTCCAACAACACTTAAAAACTCAACTGGCGCTAAAACTAAGTCCTTATAACTAGTTTGGCCTAAATCGCGCTTTTGCACAGGTTTTTTGGCCCCGAAAAGATTCTTGCAAATTTGTTTTTATCCTAAATTAGTATTTGAATATATAATATATTATAATAAGTCTTAGAGACTCATTTGGAGCTCCAACAATCCTTATAAGGTCACATCCCGCAAAAGCTAAGTCTTTGTTACTAGTTTTCCCTAAATCGAGCCTTTAGATCGGTTTTTGGCTCCGAAGTGAATCTAGGGAAGTTGTTTAGGTCCTAAATGTGTATTTTAATATAATATATTATAATACGTCTTAGGGACTCATTTTGAGCTCCAACAACACTTAAAAACTCACCTCGCTTAAAAACTAAGTCCTTAAACTAGTTTGCCTAAATCGAGCCCTAAAATGGGTATTTTGGCTCCGAAGTGACTCTAGCCAAGTTGTTGTGATCCCAAATCAGTATTTGAACATATAATACATTAATATAATTCGTAGGGACTCATTTTGAGCTCCAACAACACTTAAAAACTAAACTCGCGCTAAAACTAAGTCCTTATAACTAGTTTGGCCTAAATCGAGCTTTTAAACGGGTTTTTTTGGCCCCGAAGTGATTCTTGCAAACTTGTTTTGATCTTAAATCAGTGTTTGAACATATAATATATTATAATAAGTTTTAGAGACTCGTTTGGAGCTCCAACAAGCCTTATAAGATCACTTCGCGCAAAAACTAAGTCTTTGTAACTAGTTTTTCCTAAATCGAGCCTTTAGATGGGTTTTTGGCTCCGAAGTGAATCTAGCGAAGTTGTTTAGGTCCTAAATGTGTATTTTAATGTAATATATTATAATAAGTCTTAGGGACTCATTTTGAGCTCCAACAACACTTAAAAACTCAACTGGCGCTAAAACTAAGTCCATATAACTAGTTTGGCCTAAATCGAGCTTTTAAACAGGTTTTTTGGCCCCGAAGTGATTCTTGCAAATGTTTTGATCCTAAATTAGTATTTGAATATATAATATATTATAATAAGTCTTAGAGACTCATTTGCAGCTCCAACAAGCCTTATAAGGTCACTTCGCGCAAAAGCTAAGTCTTTGTTACTAGTTTTCCCTAAATCGAGCCTTTAGATCGGTTTTTGGCTCCGAAGTTAATCTAGGGAAGTTGTTTAGGACCTAAATGTGTATTTTAATATAATATATTATAATACGTCTTAGGGACTCATTTTGAGATCCAACAACACTTAAAAACTCACCTCGCTTAAAAACTAAGTCCTTATAACTAGTTTGCCTAAATCGAGCCCTAAAATGGGTATTTTGGCTCCGAAGTGACTCTAGCCAAGTTGTTGTGATCCCAAATCAGTATTTGAACATATAATACATAAATATAATTCGTAGGGACTCATTTTGAGTTCCAACAACACTTAAAAACTCAACTCGCGCTAAAACTAAGTCCTTATAACTAGTTTGGCCTAAATCGAGCTTTTAAACGGGTTTTTTGGCTCCGAAGTGATTCTTGCAAACTTGTTTTGATCCTAAATCAGTGTTTGAACATATAATATATTATAATAAGTCTTAGAGACTCGTTTGGAGCTCCAACAAGCCTTATAAGGTCACTTCGCGCAAAAACTAAGTCTTTGTAACTAGTTTTTCCTAAATCGAGCCTTTAGATGGGTTTTTGGCTCCGAAGTGAATCTAGCGAAGTTGTTTAGGTCCTAAATGTGTATTTTAATATAATATATTATAATAAGTCTTAGGGACTCATTTTGAGTTCCAACAACACTTAAAAGCTCAACTCGCGCTAAAACTAAGTCCTTATAACTAGTTTGGCCTAAATCGAGCTTTTAAACGGGTTTTTTGGCCCCCAAGTGATTCTTGCAAACTTGTTTTGATCCTAAATCAGTGTTTGAATATATAATATATTATAATAAGTCTTAGAGACTCGTTTGGAGCTCCAACAAGCCTTATAAGGTCACTTCGCGCAAAAACTAAGTCTTTGTAACTAGTTTTTCCTAAATCGAGCCTTTAGATGGGTTTTTGGCTCCGAAGTGAATCTAGCGAAGCTGTTTAGGTCCTAAATGTGTATTTTAATATAATATATTATAATAAGTCTTAGGGACTCATTTTGAGCTCCAACAACACTTAAAAACTCAACTGGCGCTAAAACTAAGTCCTTATAACTAGTTTGGCCTAAATCGAGCTTTTAAACAGGTTTTTTGGCCCCGAAGTGATTCTTGCAAATTTGTTTTGATCCTAAATTAGTATTTGAATATATAATATATTATAATAAGTCTTAGAGACTCATTTGGAGCTCCAACAATCCTTATAAGGTCACATCCCGCAAAAGCTAAGTCTTTGTTACTAGTTTTCCCTAAATCGAGCCTTTAGATCGGTTTTTGGCTCCGAAGTGAATCTAGGGAAGTTGTTTAGGTCCTAAATGTGTATTTTAATATAATATATTATAATACGTCTTAGGGACTCATTTTGAGCTCCAACAACACTTAAAAACTCACCTCGCTTAAAAACTAAGTCCTTAAACTAGTTTGCCTAAATCGAGCCCTAAAATGGGTATTTTGGCTCCGAAGTGACTCTAGCCAAGTTGTTGTGATCCCAAATCAGTATTTGAACATATAATACATTAATATAATTCGTAGGGACTCATTTTGAGCTCCAACAACACTTAAAAACTAAACTCGCGCTAAAACTAAGTCCTTATAACTAGTTTGGCCTAAATCGAGCTTTTAAACGGTTTTTTTGGCCCCGAAGTGATTCTTGCAAACTTGTTTTGATCTTAAATCAGTGTTTGAACATATAATATATTATAATAAGTCTTAGAGACTCGTTTGGAGCTCCAACAAGCCTTATAAGATCACTTCGCGCAAAAACTAAGTCTTTGTAACTAGTTTTTCCTAAATCGAGCCTTTAGATGGGTTTTTGGCTCCGAAGTGAATCTAGCGAAGTTGTTTAGGTCCTAAATGTGTATTTTAATATAATATATTATAATAAGTCTTAGGGACTCATTTTGAGTTCCAACAACACTTAAAAGCTCAACTCGCGCTAAAACTAAGTCCTTATAACTAGTTTGGCCTAAATCGAGCTTTTAAACGGTTTTTTGGCCCCCAAGTGATTCTTGCAAACTTGTTTTGATCCTAAATCAGTGTTTGAACATATAATATATTATAATAAGTCTTAGAGACTCGTTTGGAGCTCCAACAAGCCTTATAAGGTCACTTCGCGCAAAAACTAAGTCTTTGTAACTAGTTTTTCCTAAATCGAGCCTTTAGATGGGTTTTTGGCTCCGAAGTGAATCTAGCGAAGTTGTTTAGGTCCTAAATGTGTATTTTAATATAATATATTATAATAAGTCTTAGGGACTCATTTTGAGCTCCAACAACACTTAAAAACTCAACTGGCGCTAAAACTAAGTCCTTATAACTAGTTTGGCCTAAATCGAGCTTTTAAACAGGTTTTTTGGCCCCGAAGTGATTCTTGCAAACTTGTTTTGATCCTAAATCAGTGTTTGAATATATAATATATTATAATAAGTCTTAGAGACTCGTTTGGAGCTCCAACAAGCCTTATAAGGTCACTTCGCGCAAAAACTAAGTCTTTGTAACTAGTTTTTCCTAAATCGAGCCTTTAGATGGGTTTTTGGCTCCGAAGTGAATCTAGCGAAGTTGTTTAGGTCCTAAATGTGTATTTTAATATAATATATTATAATAAGTCTTAGGGACTCATTTTGAGCTCCAACAACACTTAAAAACTCAACTGGCGCTAAAACTAAGTCCTTATAACTAGTTTGGCCTAAATCGAGCTTTTGAACAGGTTTTTTGGCCCCGAAGTGATTCTTGCAAATTTGTTTTGATCCTAAATTAGTATTTGAATATATAATATATTATAATAAGTCTTAGAGACTCATTTGGAGCTCCAACAAGCCTTATAAGGTCACTTCGCGCAAAAGCTAAGTCTTTGTTACTAGTTTTCCCTAAATCGAGCCTTTAGATCGGTTTTTGGCTCCGAAGTTAATCTAGGGAATTTGTTTAGGACCTAAATGTGTATTTTAATATAATATATTATAATACTTCTTAGGGACTCATTTTGAGATCCAACAACACTTAAAAACTCACCTCGCTTAAAAACTAAGTCCTTATAACTAGTTTGCCTAAATCGAGCCCTAAAATGGGTATTTTGGCTCCGAAGTGACTCTAGCCAAGTTGTTGTGATCCCAAATCAGTATTTGAACATATAATACATAAATATAATTCGTAGGGACTCAATTTGAGTTCCAACAACACTTAAAAACTCAACTCGCGCTAAAACTAAGTCCTTATAACTAGTTTGGCCTAAATCGAGCTTTTAAACGGGTTTTTTGGCTCCGAAGTGATTCTTGCAAATTTGTTTTGATCCTAAATCAGTGTTTGAACATATAATATATTATAATAAGTCTTAGAGACTCGTTTGGAGCTCCAACAAGCCTTATAAGGTCACTTCGCGCAAAAACTAAGTCTTTGTAACTAGTTTTTCCTAAATCGAGCCTTTAGATGGGTTTTTGGCTCCGAAGTGAATCTAGCGAAGTTGTTTAGGTCCTAAATGTGTATTTTAATATAATATATTATAATAAGTCTTAGGGACTCATTTTGAGCTCCAACAACACTTAAAAGCTCAACTCGCGCTAAAACTAAGTCCTTATAACTAGTTTGGCCTAAATCGAGCTTTTAAACGGTTTTTTGGCCCCGAAGTGATTCTTGCAAACTTGTTTTGATCCTAAATCAGTGTTTGAACATATAATATATTATAATAAGTCTTAGAGACTCGTTTGGAGCTCCAACAAGCCTTATAAGGTCACTTCGCGCAAAAACTAAGTCTTTGTAACTAGTTTTTCCTAAATCGAGCCTTTAGATGGGTTTTTGGCTCCGAAGTGAATCTAGCGAAGTTGTTTAGGTCCTAAATGTGTATTTTAATATAATATATTATAATAAGTCTTAGGGACTCATTTTGAGCTCCAACAACACTTAAAAGCTCAACTCGCGCTAAAACTAAGTCCTTATAACTAGTTTGGCCTAAATCGAGCTTTTAAACGGGTTTTTTGGCCCCGAAGTGATTCTTGCAAACTTGTTTTGATCCTAAATCAGTGTTTGAATATATAATATATTATAATAAGTCTTAGAGACTCGTTTGGAGCTCCAACAAGCCTTATAAGGTCACTTCGCGCAAAAACTAAGTCTTTGTAACTAGTTTTTCCTAAATCGAGCCTTTAGATGGGTTTTTGGCTCCGAAGTGAATCTAGCGAAGTTGTTTAGGTCCTAAATGTGTATTTTAATATAATATATTATAATAAGTCTTAGGGACTCATTTTGAGCTCCAACAACACTTAAAAACTCAACTGGCGCTAAAACTAAGTCCTTATAACTAGTTTGGCCTAAATCGAGCTTTTAAACAGGTTTTTTGGCCCCGAAGTGATTCTTGCAAATTTGTTTTGATCCTAAATTAGTATTTGAATATATAATATATTATAATAAGTCTTAGAGACTCATTTGGAGCTCCAACAAGCCTTATAAGGTCACTTCGCGCAAAAGCTAAGTCTTTGTTACTAGTTTTCCCTAAATCGAGCCTTTAGATCGGTTTTTGGCTCCGAAGTGAATCTAGGGAAGTTGTTTAGGTCCTAAATGTGTATTTTAATATAATATATTATAATACGTCTTAGGGACTCATTTTGAGCTCCAACAACACTTAAAAACTCACCTCGCTTAAAAACTAAGTCCTTATAACTAGTTTGCCTAAATCGAGCCCTAAAATGGGTATTTTGGCTCCGAAGTGACTCTAGCCAAGTTGTTGTGATCCCAAATCAGTATTTGAACATATAATACATTAATATAATTCGTAGGGACTCATTTTGAGCTCCAACAACACTTAAAAACTCAACTCGCGCTAAAACTAAGTCCTTATAACTAGTTTGGCCTAAATCGAGCTTTTAAACGGGTTTTTTTGGCTCCGAAGTGATTCTTGCAAACTTGTTTTGATCCTAAATCAGTGTTTGAACATATAATATATTATAATAAGTCTTAGAGACTCGTTTGGAGCTCCAACAAGCCTTATAAGGTCACTTCGCGCAAAAACTAAGTCTTTGTAACTAGTTTTTCCTAAATCGAGCCTTTAGATGGGTTTTTGGCTCCGAAGTGAATCTAGCGAAGTTGTTTAGGTCCTAAATGTGTATTTTAATATAATATATTATAATAAGTCTTAGGGACTCATTTTGAGCTCCAACAACACTTAAAAACTCAACTGGCGCTAAAACTAAGTCCTTATAACTAGTTTGGCCTAAATCGAGCTTTTAAACAGGTTTTTTGGCCCCGAAGTGATTCTTGCAAACTTGTTTTGATCCTAAATTAGTATTTGAATATATAATATATTATAATAAGTCTTAGAGACTCATTTGGAGCTCCAACAAGCCTTATAAGGTCACTTCGCGCAAAAGCTAAGTCTTTGTTACTAGTTTTCCCTAAATCGAGCCTTTAGATGGGTTTTTGGCTCCGAAGTGAATCTAGCGAAGTTGTTTAGGTCCTAAATGTGTATTTTAATATAATATATTATAATAAGTCTTAGGGACTCATTTTGAGCTCCAACAACACTTAAAAGCTCAACTCGCGCTAAAACTAAGTCCTTATAACTAGTTTGGCCTAAATCGAGCTTTTAAACGGGTTTTTTGGCCCCGAAGTGATTCTTGCAAACTTGTTTTGATCCTAAATCAGTGTTTGAACATATAATATATTATAATAAGTCTTAGAGACTCGTTTGGAGCTCCAACAAGCCTTATAAGGTCACTTCGCGCAAAAACTAAGTCTTTGTAACTAGTTTTTCCTAAATCGAGCCTTTAGATGGGTTTTTGGCTCCGAAGTGAATCTAGCGAAGTTGTTTAGGTCCTAAATGTGTATTTTAATATAATATATTATAATAAGTCTTAGGGACTCATTTTGAGCTCCAACAACACTTAAAAACTCAACTGGCGCTAAAACTAAGTCCTTATAACTAGTTTGGCCTAAATCGAGCTTTTAAACAGGTTTTTTGGCCCCGAAGTGATTCTTGCAAATTTGTTTTGATCCTAAATTAGTATTTGAATATATAATATATTATAATAAGTCTTAGAGACTCATTTGGAGCTCCAACAAGCCTTATAAGGTCACTTCGCGCAAAAGCTAAGTCTTTGTTACTAGTTTTCCCTAAATCGAGCCTTTAGATCGGTTTTTGGCTCCGAAGTGAATCTAGGGAAGTTGTTTAGGTCCTAAATGTGTATTTTAATATAATATATTATAATACGTCTTAGGGACTCATTTTGAGCTCCAACAACACTTAAAAACTCACCTCGCTTAAAAACTAAGTCCTTAAACTAGTTTGCCTAAATCGAGCCCTAAAATGGGTATTTTGGCTCCGAAGTGACTCTAGCCAAGTTGTTGTGATCCCAAATCAGTATTTGAACATATAATACATAAATATAATTCGTAGGGACTCATTTTGAGCTCCAACAACACTTAAAAACTCAACTCGCGCTAAAACTAAGTCCTTATAACTAGTTTGGCCTAAATCGAGCTTTTAAACGGGTTTTTTGGCTCCGAAGTGATTCTTGCAAACTTGTTTTGATCCTAAATCAGTGTTTGAACATATAATATATTATAATAAGTCTTAGAGACTCGTTTGGAGCTCCAACAAGCCTTATAAGGTCACTTCGCGCAAAAACTAAGTCTTTGTAACTAGTTTTTCCTAAATCGAGCCTTTAGATGGGTTTTTGGCTCCGAAGTGAATCTAGCGAAGTTGTTTAGGTCCTAAATGTGTATTTTAATATAATATATTATAATAAGTCTTAGGGACTCATTTTGAGTTCCAACAACACTTAAAAGCTCAACTCGCGCTAAAACTAAGTCCTTATAACTAGTTTGGCCTAAATCGAGCTTTTAAACGGGTTTTTTGGCCCCCAAGTGATTCTTGCAAACTTGTTTTGATCCTAAATCAGTGTTTGAATATATAATATATTATAATAAGTCTTAGAGACTCGTTTGGAGCTCCAACAAGCCTTATAAGGTCACTTCGCGCAAAAACTAAGTCTTTGTAACTAGTTTTTCCTAAATCGAGCCTTTAGATGGGTTTTTGGCTCCGAAGTGAATCTAGCGAAGTTGTTTAGGTCCTAAATGTGTATTTTAATATAATATATTATAATAAGTCTTAGGGACTCATTTTGAGCTCCAACAACACTTAAAAACTCAACTGGCGCTAAAACTAAGTCCTTATAACTAGTTTGGCCTAAATCGAGCTTTTAAACAGGTTTTTTTGGCCCCGAAGTGATTCTTGCAAATTTGTTTTGATCCTAAATTAGTATTTGAATATATAATATATTATAATAAGTCTTAGAGACTCATTTGGAGCTCCAACAAGCCTTATAAGGTCACTTCGCGCAAAAGCTAAGTCTTTGTTACTAGTTTTCCCTAAATCGAGCCTTTAGATCGGTTTTTGGCTCCGAAGTGAATCTAGGGAAGTTGTTTAGGTCCTAAATGTGTATTTTAATATAATATATTATAATACGTCTTAGGGACTCATTTTGAGCTCCAACAACACTTAAAAACTCACCTCGCTTAAAAACTAAGTCCTTATAACTAGTTTGCCTAAATCGAGCCCTAAAATGGGTATTTTGGCTCCGAAGTGACTCTAGCCAAGTTGTTGTGATCCCAAATCAGTATTTGAACATATAATACATTAATATAATTCGTAGGGACTCATTTTGAGCTCCAACAACACTTAAAAACTCAACTCGCGCTAAAACTAAGTCCTTATAACTAGTTTGGCCTAAATCGAGCTTTTAAACGGGTTTTTTGGCCCCGAAGTGATTCTTGCAAACTTGTTTTGATCCTAAATCAGTGTTTGAACATATAATATATTATAATAAGTCTTAGAGACTCGTTTGGAGCTCCAACAAGCCTTATAAGGTCACTTCGCGCAAAAACTAAGTCTTTGTAACTAGTTTTTCCTAAATCGAGCCTTTAGATGGGTTTTTGGCTCCGAAGTGAATCTAGCGAAGTTGTTTAGGTCCTAAATGTGTATTTTAATGTAATATATTATAATAAGTCTTAGGGACTCATTTTGAGCTCCAACAACACTTAAAAACTCAACTGGCGCTAAAACTAAGTCCATATAACTAGTTTGGCCTAAATCGAGCTTTTAAACAGGTTTTTTGGCCCCGAAGTGATTCTTGCAAATTTGTTTTGATCCTAAATTAGTATTTGAATATATAATATATTATAATAAGTCTTAGAGACTCATTTGGAGCTCCAACAAGCCTTATAAGGTCACTTCGCGCAAAAGCTAAGTCTTTGTTACTAGTTTTCCCTAAATCGAGCCTTTAGATCGGTTTTTGGCTCCGAAGTGAATCTAGGGAAGTTGTTTAGGTCCTAAATGTGTATTTTAATATAATATATTATAATACGTCTTAGGGACTCATTTTGAGCTCCAACAACACTTAAAAACTCACCTCGCTTAAAAACTAAGTCCTTATAACTAGTTTGCCTAAATCGAGCCCTAAAATGGGTATTTTGGCTCCGAAGTGACTCTAGCCAAGTTGTTGTGATCCCAAATCAGTATTTGAACATATAATACATTAATATAATTCGTAGGGACTCATTTTGAGCTCCAACAACACTTAAAAACTCAACTCGCGCTAAAACTAAGTCCTTATAACTAGTTTGGCCTAAATCGAGCTTTTAAACGGGTTTTTTGGCCCCGAAGTGATTCTTGCAAACTTGTTTTGATCCTAAATCAGTGTTTGAACATATAATATATTATAATAAGTCTTAGAGACTCGTTTGGAGCTCCAACAAGCCTTATAAGGTCACTTCGCGCAAAAACTAAGTCTTTGTAACTAGTTTTTCCTAAATCGAGCCTTTAGATGGGTTTTTGGCTCCGAAGTGAATCTAGCGAAGTTGTTTAGGTCCTAAATGTGTATTTTAATGGAATATATTATAATAAGTCTTAGGGACTCATTTTGAGCTCCAACAACACTTAAAAACTCAACTGGCGCTAAAACTAAGTCCATATAACTAGTTTGGCCGAAATCGAGCTTTTAAACAGGTTTTTTGGCCCCGAAGTGATTCTTGCAAATTTGTTTTGATCCTAAATTAGTATTTGAATATATAATATATTATAATAAGTCTTAGAGACTCATTTGGAGCTCCAACAAGCCTTATAAGGTCACTTCGCGCAAAAGCTAAGTCTTTGTTACTAGTTTTCCCTAAATCGAGCCTTTAGATCGGTTTTTGGCTCCGAACTGAATCTAGGGAAGATGTTTAGGTCCTAAATGTGTATTTTAATATAATATATTATAATACGTCTTAGGGACTCATTTTGAGCTCCAACAACACTTAAAAACTCACCTCGCTTAAAAACTAAGTCCTTATAACTAGTTTGCTTAAATCGAGCCCTAAATGGGGTATTTTGGCTCCGAAGTGACTCTAGCCAAGTTGTTGTGATCCCAAATCAGTATTTGAACATATAATACATTAATATAATTCGTAGGGACTCATTTTGAGCTCCAACAACACTTAAAAACTCAACTCGCGCTAAAAATAAGTCCTTATAACTAGTTTGGCCTAAATCGAGCTTTTAAACGGGTTTTTTGGCCCCGAAGTGATTCTTGCAAACTTGTTTTGATCCTAAATCAGTGTTTGAACATATAATATATTATAATATGTCTTAGAGACTCGTTTGGAGCTCCAACAAGCCTTATAAGGTCACTTCGCGCAAAAACTAAGTCTTTGTAACTAGTTTTTCCTAAATCGAGCCTTTAGATGGGTTTTTGGCTCCGAAGTGAATCTAGCGAAGTTGTTTAGGTCCTAAATGTGTATTTTAATGTAATATATTATAATAAGTCTTAGGGACTCATTTTGAGCTCCAACAACACTTAAAAACTCAACTGGCGCTAAAACTAAGTCCATATAACTAGTTTGGCCGAAATCGAGCTTTTAAACAGGTTTTTTGGCCCCGAAGTGATTCTTGCAAATTTGTTTTGATCCTAAATTAGTATTTGAATATATAATATATTATAATAAGTCTTAGAGACTCATTTGGAGCTCCAACAAGCCTTATAAGGTCACTTCGCGCAAAAGCTAAGTCTTTGTTACTAGTTTTCCCTAAATCGAGCCTTTAGATCGGTTTTTGGCTCCGAACTGAATCTAGGGAAGATGTTTAGGTCCTAAATGTGTATTTTAATATAATATATTATAATACGTCTTAGGGACTCATTTTGAGCTCCAACAACACTTAAAAACTCACCTCGCTTAAAAACTAAGTCCTTATAACTAGTTTGCTTAAATCGAGCCCTAAAATGGGTATTTTGGCTCCGAAGTGACTCTAGCCAAGTTGTTGTGATCCCAAATCAGTATTTGAACATATAATACATTAATATAATTCGTAGGGACTCATTTTGAGCTCCAACAACACTTAAAAACTCAACTCGCGCTAAAACTAAGTCCTTATAACTAGTTTGGCCTAAATCGAGCTTTTAAACGGGTTTTTTGGCCCCGAAGTGATTCTTGCAAACTTGTTTTGATCCTAAATCAGTGTTTGAACATATAATATATTATAATAAGTCTTAGAGACTCGTTTGGAGCTCCAACAAGCCTTATAAGGTCACTTCGCGCAAAAACTAAGTCTTTGTAACTAGTTTTTCCTAAATCGAGCCTTTAGATGGGTTTTTGGCTCCGAAGTGAATCTAGCGAAGTTGTTTAGGTCCTAAATGTGTATTTTAATGGAATATATTATAATAAGTCTTAGGGACTCATTTTGAGCTCCAACAACACTTAAAAACTCAACTGGCGCTAAAACTAAGTCCATATAACTAGTTTGGCCTAAATCGAGCTTTTAAACAGGTTTTTTGGCCCCGAAGTGATTCTTGCAAATTTGTTTTGATCCTAAATTAGTATTTGAATATATAATATATTATAATAAGTCTTAGAGACTCATTTGGAGCTCCAACAAGCCTTATAAGGTCACTTCGCGCAAAAGCTAAGTCTTTGTTACTAGTTTTCCCTAAATCGAGCCTTTAGATCGGTTTTTGGCTCCGAACTGAATCTAGGGAAGATGTTTAGGTCCTAAATGTGTATTTTAATATAATATATTATAATACGTCTTAGGGACTCATTTTGAGCTCCAACAACACTTAAAAACTCACCTCGCTTAAAAACTAAGTCCTTATAACTAGTTTGCTTAAATGGAGCCCTAAAATGGGTATTTTGGCTCCGAAGTGACTCTAGCCAAGTTGTTGTGATCCCAAATCAGTATTTGAACATATAATACATTAATATAATTCGTAGGGACTCATTTTGAGCTCCAACAACACTTAAAAACTCAACTCGCGCTAAAACTAAGTCCTTATAACTAGTTTGGCCTAAATCGAGCTTTTAAACGGGTTTTTTGGCCCCGAAGTGATTCTTGCAAACTTGTTTTGATCCTAAATCAGTGTTTGAACATATAATATATTATAATATGTCTTAGAGACTCGTTTGGAGCTCCAACAAGCCTTATAAGGTCACTTCGCGCAAAAACTAAGTCTTTGTAACTAGTTTTTCCTAAATCGAGCCTTTAGATGGGTTTTTGGCTCCGAAGTGAATCTAGCGAAAATGTTTAGGTCCTAAATGTGTATTTTAATGGAATATATTATAATAAGTCTTAGGGACTCATTTTGAGCTCCAACAACACTTAAAAACTCAACTGGCGCTAAAACTAAGTCCATATAACTAGTTTGGCCGAAATCGAGCTTTTAAACAGGTTTTTTGGCCCCGAAGTGATTCTTGCAAATTTGTTTTGATCCTAAATTAGTATTTGAATATATAATATATTATAATAAGTCTTAGAGACTCATTTGGAGCTCCAACAAGCCTTATAAGGTCACTTCGCGCAAAAGCTAAGTCTTTGTTACTAGTTTTCCCTAAATCGAGCCTTTAGATCGGTTTTTGGCTCCGAACTGAATCTAGGGAAGATGTTTAGGTCCTAAATGTGTATTTTAATATAATATATTATAATACGTCTTAGGGACTCATTTTGAGCTCCAACAACACTTAAAAACTCACCTCGCTTAAAAACTAAGTCCTTATAACTAGTTTGCTTAAATCGAGCCCTAAATGGGGTATTTTGGCTCCGAAGTGACTCTAGCCAAGTTGTTGTGATCCCAAATCAGTATTTGAACATATAATACATTAATATAATTCGTAGGGACTCATTTTGAGCTCCAACAACACTTAAAAACTCAACTCGCGCTAAAAATAAGTCCTTATAACTAGTTTGGCCTAAATCGAGCTTTTAAACGGGTTTTTTGGCCCCGAAGTGATTCTTGCAAACTTGTTTTGATCCTAAATCAGTGTTTGAACATATAATATATTATAATATGTCTTAGAGACTCGTTTGGAGCTCCAACAAGCCTTATAAGGTCACTTCGCGCAAAAACTAAGTCTTTGTAACTAGTTTTTCCTAAATCGAGCCTTTAGATGGGTTTTTGGCTCCGAAGTGAATCTAGCGAAGTTGTTTAGGTCCTAAATGTGTATTTTAATGTAATATATTATAATAAGTCTTAGGGACTCATTTTGAGCTCCAACAACACTTAAAAACTCAACTGGCGCTAAAACTAAGTCCATATAACTAGTTTGGCCGAAATCGAGCTTTTAAACAGGTTTTTTGGCCCCGAAGTGATTCTTTCAAATTTGTTCTGATCCTAAATTAGTATTTGAATATATAATATATTATAATAAGTCTTAGAGACTCATTTGGAGCTCCAACAAGCCTTATAAGGTCACTTCGCGCAAAAGCTAAGTCTTTGTTACTAGTTTTCCCTAAATCGAGCCTTTAGATCGGTTTTTGGCTCCGAACTGAATCTAGGGAAGATGTTTAGGTCCTAAATGTGTATTTTAATATAATATATTATAATACGTCTTAGGGACTCATTTTGAGCTCCAACAACACTTAAAAACTCACCTCGCTTAAAAACTAAGTCCTTATAACTAGTTTGCTTAAATCGAGCCCTAAAATGGGTATTTTGGCTCCGAAGTGACTCTAGCCAAGTTGTTGTGATCCCAAATCAGTATTTGAACATATAATACATTAATATAATTCGTAGGGACTCATTTTGAGCTCCAACAACACTTAAAAACTCAACTCGCGCTAAAACTAAGTCCTTATAACTAGTTTGGCCTAAATCGAGCTTTTAAACGGGTTTTTTGGCCCCGAAGTGATTCTTGCAAACTTGTTTTAATCCTAAATCAGTGTTTGAACATATAATATATTATAATAAGTCTTAGAGACTCGTTTGGAGCTCCAACAAGCCTTATAAGGTCACTTCGCGCAAAAACTAAGTCTTTGTAACTAGTTTTTCCTAAATCGAGCCTTTAGATGGGTTTTTGGCTCCGAAGTGAATCTAGCGAAGTTGTTTAGGTCCTAAATGTGTATTTTAATATAATATATTATAATAAGTCTTAGGGACTCATTTTGAGTTCCAACAACACTTAAAAGCTCAACTCGCGCTAAAACTAAGTCCTTATAACTAGTATGGCCTAAATCGAGCTTTTAAACGGGTTTTTTGGCCCCCAACTGATTCTTGCAAACTTGTTTTGATCCTAAATCAGTGTTTGAATATATAATATATTATAATAAGTCTTAGAGACTCGTTTGGAGCTCCAACAAGCCTTATAAGGTCACTTCGCGCAAAAACTAAGTCTTTGTAACTAGTTTTTCCTAAATCGAGCCTTTAGATTTTTTGAGTCCCTAAGACTTATTATAATAATTTATATTAAAATACACATTAAGGACCGAAACAACTTCGCTAGATTTACTTCGGAGCCAAAAACCCATCTAAAGGCTCGATTTAGGAAAAACTAGTTACAAAGACAGTTTTTGCGCGAAGTGAGCTTATAAGGCTTGTTGGAGCTCCAAACGAGTCTCTAAGACTTATTATAATATATTATATTTTCAAACACTGATTTAGGATCAAAACAAGTTTGCAAGAATCACTTCGGGGCCAAAAAAACCCGTTTAAAAGCTCGATTTACGCCAAACTAGTTATAAGGACTTAGTTTTAGCGCGAGTTGAGCTTTTAAGTGTTGTTGGAGCTCAAATTGAGTCCCTAAGACTTATTATAATATATTATATGAAAATACACATTTTGGACCTAAACAACTTCGCTAGATTCACTTCGGAGCCAAAAACCCATCTAAAGGCTCGATTTAGGAGAAACTAGTTACAAAGACTTCGTTTTTGCGCGAAGTGACCTTATAAGGCTTGTTGGAGCTCCAAACAAGTCTCTAAGACTTATTATAATATATTATATGTTCAAACACTGATTTAGGATCAAAACAAGTTTGCAGGAATCACTTCGGGGCCAAAAAAAACCCGTTTAAAAGCTCGATTTAGGCCAAACTAGTTATAAGGACTTAGTTTTAGCGCGAGTTGAGTTTTTAAGTGTTGTTGGAGCTCAAAATGAGTCCCTACGAATTATATTAATGTATTATATGTTCAAATATTGATTTGGGATCACAACAACTTGGCTAGAGTCACTTCGGAGCCAAAATACCCATTTTAGGGCTCGATTTAGGCAAACTAGTTATAAGGACTTAGTTTTTAAGCGAGGTGAGTTTTTAAGTGTTGTTGTCGCTCAAAATCAGTCCCTAAGACGTATTATAATATATTATATTAAAATACACATTTAGGACCTAAACAACTTCCCTAGATTCACTTCGGGGCCAAAAACTGATCTAAAGGCTCGATTTAGGGAAAACTAATTACAAAGACTTAGCTTTTGCGCGAAGTGACCTTATAAGGCTTGTTGGAGCTCCAAATGAGTCTCTAAGACTTATTATAACATATTATATGTTCAAATACTAATTTAGGATCGAAACAAGTTTGCAAGAATCACTTCGGGGCCAAAAAACCTGTTTAAAAGCTCGATTTAGGCCAAACTAGTTATAAGGACTTAGTTTTAGCGCCAGTTGATTTTTTAAGTGTTGTTGGAGCTCAAAACGAGTCCCTAAGACTTATTATAGTATATTATATTAAAATACACATTTAGGACCTAAACAACTTTGCTAGATTCACTTCGGAGCCAAAAACCCATCTAAAGGCTCGATTTAGGAAAAACTAGTTACAAAGACTTAGTTTTTGCGCGCAGTGACCTTATGAGGCTTTTTTGAGCTCCAAACGAGTCTCTAAGACTTATTATAATATATTATATGTTCAAATACTGATTTAGGATCAAAACAAGTTTGCAAGAATCACTTCGGTCCAAAAAACCCGTTTAAAAGCTCGATTTAGGCCAAACTAGTTATAAGGACTTAGTTATTGCGCGAGTTGAGCTTTTAAGTGTTGTTGGAGCTCAAAATGAGTCCCTAAGACTTATTATAATATATTATATTAAAATACACATTTAGGACCTAAACAACTTCGCTAGATTTACTTCAGAGCCAAAAATCCATATAAAGGCTCGATTTAGGAAAAACTAGTTACGAAGACAGTTTTTGCGCGAAGTGACCTTATAAGGCTTGTTGGAGCTCCAAACGAGTCTCTAAGACTTATCATAATATATTATATTTTCAAACACTGATTTAGGATCAAAACAAGTTTGCAAGAATCACTTCGGGGCCAAAAAAACCCGTTTAAAAGCTCGATTTAGGCCAAACTAGTTATAAGGACTTAGTGTTAGCGCGAGTTGAGTTTTTAAGTGTTGTTGGAGCTCAATATGAGTCCCTACGAATTATATTAATGTATTACATGTTCAAATACTGATTTGGGATCACAACAACTTGGCTAGAGTCACTTCGGAGCCAAAATACCCATTTTAGTGCTCGATTTAGGCAAACTAGTTATAAGGACTTAGTTTTTAAGCGAGGTGGGTTTTTAAGTGTTGTTGTCGCTCAAAATGAGTCCCTAAGACGTATTATAATATATTATATTAAAATACACATTTAGGACCTAAACAACTTCCCTAGATTCACTTCGGGGCCAAAAACTGATCTAAAGGCTC
This sequence comes from Boehmeria nivea var. tenacissima, assembly GCA_018132145.1. Lineage (NCBI taxonomy): Eukaryota > Viridiplantae > Streptophyta > Magnoliopsida > Rosales > Urticaceae > Boehmeria > Boehmeria nivea. Next base: position 3,030,988 of record CM030880.1, read on the forward strand.
GATTTAGGGAAAACTAATTACAAAGACTTAGCTTTTGCGCGAAGTGACCTTATTAGGCTTGTTGGAGCTCCAAATGAGTCTCTAAGACTTATTATAACATATTATATGTTCAAATACTAATTTAGGATCAAAACAAGTTTGTAAGAATCACTTCGGGGCCAAAAAACCTGTTTAAAAGCTCGATTTAGGCCAAACTAGTTATGAGGACTTAGTTATTGCGCGAGTTGAGCTTTTAAGTGTTGTTCGAGCTCAAAATGAGTCCCTAAGACTTATTATAATATATTATATTAAAATACACATTTAGGACCTAAACAACTTCGCTAGATTTACTTCAGAGCCAAAAATCCATATAAAGGCTCGATTTAGGAAAAACTAGTTACAAAGACAGTTTTTGCGCGAAGTGACCTTATAAGGCTTGTTGGAGCTCCAAACGAGTCTCTAAGATTTATAATAATATATTATATTTTCAAACACTGATTTAGGATCAAAACAAGCTTGCAAGAATCACTTCGGGGCCAAAAAAACCCGTTTAAAAGCTCGATTTAGGCCAAACTAGTTATAAGGACATAGTTATAGCGCGAGTTGAGCTTTTAAGTGTTGTTGGAGCTCAAAATGAGTCCCTAAGACTTATTATAATATATTATATTAAAATACACATTTAGGACCGAAACAACTTCGCTAGATTTACTTCGGAGCCAAAAACCCATCTAAAGGCTCGATTTCGGAAAAACTAGTTACAAAGACAGTTTTTGCGCGAAGTGAGCTTATAAGGCTTGTTGGAGCTCCAAACGAGTCTCTAAGACTTATTATAATATATTATATTTTCAAACACTGATTTAGGATCAAAACAAGTTTGCAAGAATCACTTCGGGGCCAAAAAAACCCGTTTAAAAGCTCGATTTACGCCAAACTAGTTATAAGGACTTAGTTTTAGCGCGAGTTGAGCTTTTAAGTGTTGTTGGAGCTCAAATTGAGTCTCTAAGACTTATTATAATATATTATATTAAAATACACATTTTGGACCTAAACAACTTCGCTAGATTCACTTCGGAGCCAAAAACCCATCTAAAGGCTCGATTTAGGAGAAACTAGTTACAAAGACTTAGTTTTTGCGCGAAGTGACCTTATAAGGCTTGTTGGAGCTCCAAACGAGTCTCTAAGATTTATAATAATATATTATATTTTCACACACTGATTTAGGATCAAAACAAGTTTGCAAGAATCACTTCGGGGCCAAAAAAACCCTTTTAAAAGCTCGATTTAGGCCAAACTAGTTATAAGGACTTAGTTTTAGCGCGAGTTGAGCTTTTAAGTGTTGTTGGAGCTCAAAATGAGTCCCTACGAATTATATTAATGTATTATATGTTTAAATACTGATTTGGGATCACAACAACTTGGCTAGAGTCACTTCGGAGCCAAAAGACCCATTTTAGCGCTCGACTTAGGCAAACTAGTTATAAGGACTTAGTTTTTAAGCGAGGTGAGTTTTTAAGTGTTGTTGGAGCTCAAAATTAGTCCCTAAGACGTATTATAATATATTATATTAAAATACACATTTAGGACCTAAACAACTTCCCTAGATTCACTTCGGGGCCAAAAACCGATCTAAAGGCTCGATTTAGGGAAAACTAATTACAAAGACTTAGCTTTTGCGCGAAGTGACCTTATAAGGCTTGTTGGAGCTCCAAATGAGTCTCTAAGACTTATTATAACATATTATATGTTCAAATAGTAATTTAGGATCGAAAGAAGTTTGCAAGAATCACTTCGGGGCCAAAAAACCTGTTTAAAAGCTCGATTTAGGCCAAACTAGTTATGAGGACTTAGTTTTAGCGCCAGTTGAGTTTTTAAGTGTTGTTGTCGCTCAAAATGAGTCCCTAAGACTTATGATAATATATTATATTAAAATACACATTTAGGACCTAAACAACTTCGCTAGATTCACTTCGGAGCCAAAAACCCATCTAAAGGCTCGATTTAGGAAAAACTAGTTACAAAGACTTAGTTTTTGCACGAAGTGACCTTATAAGGCTTGTTGGAGCTCCAAACGAGTCTCTAAGACTTATTATAATATATTATATGTTCAAACACTGATTTAGGATCAAAACAAGTTTGCAAGAATCACTTCGGGGCCAAAAAAACCCGTTTAGAAGCTCGATTTTGGTCAAACTAGTTATAAGGACTTAGTTTTAGCGCGAGTTGAGTTTTTAAGTGTTGTTGGAGCTCAAAATGAGTCCCTACGAATTATATTAATGTATTATATGTTCAAATACTGATTTGGGATCCCAACAACTTGGCTAGAGTCACTTCGGAGCCAAAATACCCATTTTAGGGCTCGATTTAGGCAAACTAGTTATAAGGACTTAGTTTTTAAGCGAGGTGAGTTTTGAAGTGTTGTTGGAGCTCAAAATGAGTCCCTAAGACGTATTATAATATATTATATTAAAATATACATTTACGACCTAAACAACTTCCCTAGATTCACTTCGGGGCCAAAAACCGATCTAAAGGCTCGATTTAGGAAAAACTAGTTACAACGGATTAGCTTTTGCGCGAAGTGACCTTATAAGGCTTGTTGGAGCTCCAAATGAGTCTCTAAGACTTATTATAATATATTATATGTTCAAATACTAATTTAGGATCAAAACAAATTTGCAAGAATCACTTCGGGGCCAAAAAATCCTGTTTGAAAGCTCGATTTAGGCCAAACTAGTTATAAGGACTTAGTTTTACCGCCAGTTGAGTTTTTAAGTGTTGTTGGAGCTCAAAATGAGTCCCTAAAACTTATGATAATATATTATATTAAAATACACATTTAGGACCTAAACAACTTCGCTAGATTCACTTCGGAGCAAAAAACCCATCTAAAGGCTCGATTTAGGAAAAACTAGTTACAAAGACTTAGTTTTTGCGCGAAGTGACCTTATAAGGCTTGTTGGAGCTCCAAACGAGTCTCTAAGACTTATTATAATATATTATATGTTCAAACACTGATTTAGGATCAAAACAAGTTTGCAAGAGTCACTTCGGGGCCAAAAAAACCCGTTTAAAAGCTCGATTTTCGCCAAACTAGTTATAAGGACTTAGTTTTAGCGCGAGTTGAGTTTTTAAGTGTTGTTGGAGCTCAAAATGAGTCCCTACGAATTATATTAATGTATTATATGTTCAAATACTGATTTGGGATCACAACAACTTGGCTAGAGTCACTTGGGATCCAAAATACCCATTTTAGGGCTCGATTTAGGCAAACTAGTTATGAGGACTTAGATTTTAAGCGAGGTGAGTTTTTAAGTGTTGTTGGAGCTCAAAATGAGTCCCTAAGACGTATTATAATATATTATATTAAAATACACATTTAGGACCTAAACAACTTCCCTAGATTCACTTCGGGGCCAAAAACCGATCTAAAGGCTCGATTTAGGGAAAACTAATTACAAAGACTTAGCTTTTGAGCGAAGTGACCTTATAAGGCTTGTTGGAGCTCCAAATGAGTCTCTAAGTCTTATTATAATATATTATATGTTCAAATACTAATTTAGGATCAAAACAAGTTTGCAAGAATCACTTCGGGGCCAAAAACCCTGTTTAAAAGCTCGATTCAGGCCAAACAAGTTTTAAGGACTTAGTTTTAGTGCCAGTTGAGTTTTTAAGTATTGTTGGAGCTCAAAATGAGTCCCTAAGACTTATTATAATATATTATATTAAAATACACATTAAGGACCTAAACAACTTCGCTAGATTCACTTCGGAGCCAAAAACCCATATAAAGGCTCAATTTAGAAAAACTAGTTACAAAGACTTAGTTTTTGCGCGAAGTGACCTTATAAGGCTTGTTGGAGCTCCAAACGAGTCTCTAAGACTTATTATAATATATTATATGTTCAAATACTAATTTATGATCAAAACAAGTTTGCAAGAATCACTTCGGGGCCAACAAACCTGTTTAAAAGCTCGATTTAGGCCAAACTAGTTATAAGGACTTAGTTTTAGCGCCAGTTGAGTTTTTAAGTGTTGTTGGAGCTCAAAACGAGTCCCTAAGACTTATTACAACATATTATATTAAAATACACATTTAGGACCTAAACAACTTCGCTAGATTCACTTCGGAGCCAAAAACCCATCTAAAGGCTTGATTTAGGAAAAACTAGTTACAAAGACTTAGTTTTTGCGCGAAGTGACCTTATAAGGCTTTTTGGAGCTCCAAACGAGTCTCTAAGACTTATTATAATATATTATAATACTGATTTAGGATCAAAACAAGTTTGCAAGAATCACTTCGGGCCAAAAAAACCCGTTTAAAAGCTCGATTTAGGCCAAACTAGTTATAAGGACTTAGTTTTAGCGCGAGTTGAGCTTTTAAGTGTTGTTGGAGCTCAAAATGAGTCGGTAAGACTTATTATAATATATTATATTAAAATACACATTTAGGACCTAAACAATTTCGCTAGATTCACTTCGGAGCCAAAAACCCATCTAAAGGCTCGATTTAGGAAAAACTAGTTACAAAGACTTAGTTTTTGCGCGATGTGACCTTATAAGGCTTGTTGGAGCTCCAAACGAGTCTCTAAGACTTATTATAATATATTATATGTTCAAACACTGATTTAGGATCAAAACAAGTTTGCAAGAATCACTTCGGGGCCAAAAAACCCGTTTAAAAGCTCGATTTAGACCAAACTAGTTATAAGGACTTAGTTTTAGTGCGAGTTGAGTTTTTAAGTGTTGTTGGAGCTCAAAATGAGTCCCTACGAATTATATTAATGTATTATATGTTCAAATACTGATTTGGGATCACAACAACTTGGCTAGAGTCACTTCGGATCCAAAATACCCATTTTAGGGCTCGATTTAGGCAAACTAGTTATAAGGACTTAGATTTTAAGCGAGGTGAGTTTTTAAGTGTTGTTGGAGCTCAAAATGAGTCCCTAAGACGTATTATAATATATTATATTAAAATACACATTTAGGACCTAAACAACTTCCCTAGATTCACTTCGGGGCCAAAAACCGATCTAAAGGCTCGATTTAGGGAAAACTAATTACAAAGACTTAGCTTTTGAGCGAAGTGACCTTATAAGGCTTGTTGGAGCTCCAAATGAGTCTCTAAGTCTTATTATAATATATTATATGCTCAAATACTAATTTAGGATCAAAACAAGTTTGCAAGAATCACTTTGGGGCCAAAAAACCTGTTTAAAAGCTCGATTTAGGCCAAACTAGTTATAAGGACTTAGTTTTAGCGCCAGTTGAGTTTTTAAGTGTTGTTGGAGCTCAAAACGAGTCCCTAAGACTTATTATAATATATTATATTAAAATACACATTTAGGACCTAAACAACTTCGCTAGATTCACTTCGGAGCCAAAAACCCATCTAAATGCTCGATTTAGGAAAAACTAGTTACAAAGACTTAGTTTTTGCGCGAAGTGACCTTATAAGGCTTTTTGGAGCTCCAAACGAGTCTCTAAGACTAATTATAATATATTATATGTTCAAATACTGATTTAAGATCAAAACAAGTTTGCAAGAATCACTGCGGTCCAAAAAACCCGTTTAAAAGCTCGATTTAGGCCAAACTAGTTATAAGGACTTAGTTTTAGCGCGAGTTGAGCTTTTAAGTGTTGTTGGAGCTCAAAATGAGTCGGTAAGACTTATTATAATATATTATATTAAAATACACATTTAAGACCTAAAAAATTTCGCTAGATTCACTTCGGAGCCAAAAACCCATCTAAAGGCTCGATTTAGGAAAAACTAGTTACAAAGACTTAGTTTTTGCGCGATGTGACCTTATAAGGCTTGTTGGAGCTCCAAACGAGTCTCTAAGACTTATTATAATATATTATATGTTCAAACACTGGTTTAGGATCAAAACAAGTTTGCAAGAATCACTTCGGGGCCAAAAAACCCGTTTAAAAGCTCGATTTAGGCCAAACTAGTTATAAGGACTTAGTTTTAGCGCGAGTTGAGTTTTTAAGTGTTGTTGGAGCTCAAAATGAGTCCCTACGAATTATATTAATGTATTATATGTTCAAGTACTGATTTGGGATCACAACAACTTGGCTAGAGTCACTTCGGATCCAAAATACCCATTTTAGGGCTCGATTTAGGCAAACTAGTTATGAGGACTTAGATTTTAAGCGAGGTGAGTTTTTAAGTGTTGTTGAAGCTCAAAATGAGTCCCTAAGACGTATTATAATATATTATATTAAAATACACATTTAGGACCTAAACAACTTCCCTAGATTCACTTCGGGGCCAAAAACCGATCTAAAGGCTCGGTGAATTTACCGTTTTACCACTCAGACCAGATCTTGTTCCTTAAGTACCATTGATTCACTAGCGAACAATTTATTTACGATCTTGATCATAAATGTGCGCGCAATTGTTCGGTTCCAGAATCAACACATTAAGGGAACCAATTTTAACTTCCTTTTTATCAGAAGCTAGATTCCATATCTATGAAACCCCATTCCCCAGTGATCATGTTTCGGACCTCATATTTAGCCCAGATCAATCATGGACCGTAACGAACAAATTAAAAGGCCCGTAAACGTAACCTAGGGGTCTGTGGCCACTCAGGATTGAGATCGATTCTCATATGATCATCTTATGACTTCGAGACGAGTATCGTAACGGTACTTAAACGACACTTCGGAATCGAGTCGGTCCTTGTCCTATATAATCTAATTATATAGAATGCTTCCACTTAGTGTCACCACACCGACAACCCGGATAAGGTTATCGCATCCAATATGTCAATGGAACGCATATGTGATTTTGGATCAAGTCACCCACTCTTGATCAATCACGGACTCATTTAAACATATTAACCAAAATTCTAATCCTTTCTATATAACAAACTTATATACTAGAATTTTAGTTACATAATATATTACGGATATTGATGAATATTCATAAATGAAATAAAGTCTCAAACAATTCATGAAAAAAATTCTACTTATTTTATTAATCAGCAAATTCAAAATAACAAAACTAGTCTCCTTTTTGGGCACTACTCTAATAATAATAACTCTTAGGGACTCATTTTGATCACCAAAAAGCCTTAAAAACTCACCTCGTGCAAAAACTAAGTTCTTATAACTAGTTTTGCCTAAATCGAGCCTTTAAAAGGGTTTTTGGCTCCGTAGTGACTCTAGCAATGTTATTTAAGTCCCAAAAAATAATTTAAGCACATTATATATTATAATGAATCCTAGGGACTTATTTTGAGCACCAACAAGCCTTAAAAACTCAACTCGCGCAAAATCTAAGTCCTTATAACTAGTTTTGTCAAAATCGAGCCTTTAATTGGGTTTTTTGGCTCGAAAGTGACTATAGCAAAGTTGTTTTGATCCCAAATGTGTATTTAAGCATATAATATATTATAATAACTCTTAGGGATTATTTTGAGCTCCAATAAGCCTTAAAAACTCATATCGCGCAAAGACTAAGTCCTTCTAACTAGTTTTCGCTAAATCGAGCCTTTAAATGGGTTTTTTGGCTTCGTAGTTACTCTAGGAAAGTTATCTTGATCCCAAATGTGTATTTAAGAATATAATATTTAATAATAACTCTTAGGAACTCATTTTGAGCTCCAATAAGCCTTAAAAAGTCACCTCGCACAAAAAATAAGTCCTTATAACTAGTTTTGCCTAAATCGAGCCTTTAATTAGGTTTTTTGGACTCCGAAGTGACTCTAGCAAAGTTGTTTTGATCCAAATATGTATTTGAACATATAATATATTATAATAAGTCTTAGAGACTCATTTTGAGCTCCAACTAGCCTTAAAAACTCACCTGGCACAAAAACTAATTCCTTATAACTAGTTTTCCCTAAATCGAGCCTTTAACTGGGTTTTTTTTTTGCTGTGAAGTGACTCTAGCAAAGTTGTCTTGACCGTAAATGTGTATTTGAATATATAATATCTTATAATAAGTCTTAGGGACTCATTTTGAGCTCCAACAAGCCTTAAAAACTCTCCTCGCGCAAAAACAAAATCCTTTTAACTCGTTTTCACCAAATTGAGCCTTTAAATGGGTTTTTTTTGGCTCCGTAGTGACTCTAGCAAAGTTATTTTGATCCCAAATATGTTTTTCAGTTTACAATATATTATAATAACTCTTAAGGACTCATTTTGGGCTCCAACAAGCCTGAAAAACTCACGTCGCGCAAAAACTAAGTCCTTATAACTAATTTTGCCTAAATTGAGCCTTTAAATGGGTTTTTTTTCCTCCGAAGTGACTCTAGCAAAGTTGTTTTGATCCCAAATGTGTATTTAAGCATATAATATATTATAATAACTCTTAGGGACTTATTTTGAGCTCCAGAAAGCCTTAAAAACTCATCTCGCGCAAAGACTAAGTGTTTATAGCTAGTTTTCGCTAAATCGAGCCTTTAAATTGGTTTTTTGGATCCGTAGTGATTCTAGCAAAGTAATTTTGATCCCAAATGTGTATTTAGGCATATAATATATTCTAATAACTCTTAGGGACTCATTTTAAGTAACCAAAAGTCTTAAAAACTCACCTCGCGCAAAAACTAAGTCCTTATAACTACTTTTGCCTAAATCGAGCCTTTAAATGGGTTTTTGGCTCCGTAGTGACTCTAGCAATGTTATTTAAGTACCAAAAAGTAATTTAAGAACATTAGATTATAATGAATCCTAGGGACTTATTTTGAGCACCAATAAGCCTTAAAAACCCAGCTCGCGCAAAATCAAAGTCCTTATAACTAGTTTTGCCAAAATCGAGCATTTAATTGGGTTTTTTGGCTCGAAAGTGACTATAGCAAAGTTGTTTTGATCTCAAATGTGTATTTAAGCATAAAATATATTATAATAACTCTTAGGGATTATTTTGAGCACCAACAAGCCTTAAAAACTCATCTCGCACAAAGACTAAATCCTTCTAACTAGTTTTCGCTAAATCGAGCATTTAAATGGATTTTTTGGATCCGTAGTGCCTCTAGGAAAGTTATCTTGATCCCAAATGCGTATTTAAGAATATAATATATTATAATAACTCTTAGGAACTCATTTTGAGCTCCAATAAGCCTTAAACACTCACCTCGCGCAAAAAATAAGTCCTTATAACTAGTTTTGCTTAAATCGAGCCTTTAATTAGGTTTTTTGGGCTCCGAAGTGACTCTAGCAAAGTTGTTTTATAATAAGTCTTAGAGACTCATTTTGAGCTCCAACAAGCCTTAAAAATTCACGTCGCACAAAAAATAAGTCCTTTATAACTAGTTTTGCCTAAATTAAGCCTTTAATTGTGTTTTTTGGCTCCGAAGTGACTTCAGCAAAGTTGTTTTGATCCCAAATGTGTATTTTAGCATATAATATATTATAATAACTCTTAAGGAAATATTTTGAGCTCCAGCAAGCCTTAAAAACTCATCTCGCGCAAAAACGAAGTCCTTATAGCTAGTTTTCGCTAAATCGAGCCTTTAAATCGGTTTTTTGGATCTGTAGTGACTCTAGCAATGTTATTTTGATCCCAAATGTTTATTTAAGCATATAATATATTTTAATAACTCTTAGGGACTCATTTTGATCACCAAAAAGCCTTAAAAACTCACTTCGCGCAAAAACTATGTCCTTATAACTATTTTTGCCTAAATCGAGCCTTTAAATGGGTTTTTGGCTCCGTAGTGACTCTAGCAATGTTATTTAAGTCCCAAAAATTAATTTAAGCATATAATATAATTACACTTAAATACATATTTGGGATCAAAATAACTTCGCTAGAGCCGCTATGGAGACAAAAAAAAAACCCATTTAAAGGCTCGATTTAGCGAAAACTAGTTATAAGGACTTAGTTTTTGTGCGAGGCGAGTTTTTAAGGCTTGTTGGAGCTCAAAATATGTCCCTAAGAGTTATTATGCTATATTATATCATTAAATATACATTTGGGATCAAAACAACTTTGCTAGAGTCACTTCGGAGCCAAAAAACACATTTAAAGGCTGGATTTAGGCAAAACTAGTTATAAAGACTTAGTTTTTGCGCGATTTGAGTTTTTAGGGCTTGTTGGTACTCAAAATAAATCCCTCAGATTTATTATAATATATTATATGCTTAAATTCATTTTTGGGATCTAAAAAACTTTGCTAGAGTCACTACGGAGCCAAAAAACCCATTTAAAGGCTCGATTAAGGTAAAACTAGTTATAAGGACATAGGTTTTGCGCGAGGTGAGTTTTAAAGGCTTGTTGGTGCTCAAAACGAGACCCTAAGAGTTATTATAATAATTTATATGCTTCAGTACACATTTGCGATCAAAATAACTTTGCTAGAGTCACTACAAAGCCAAAAAACCCATTTAAAGTCTCGATTTAGCGAAAAATAGTCATAAGGACTTAGTTTTTACGCGAGGTGAGTTTATAAAACTTGTTGGAGCCTAAAATAAGTCCATAAGAGTTATTATAATATATTATATGCTTAAATACACATTTGGGATAAAAAATAACTTTGCAAGAGTCACTACGGAGCCAAAAAAAAAACCCTTTTAAAGGCTCGATTTAGGCAAAACTAGTTATCAGGACTTAGATTTTGCGCGAGGTGAGTTTTTAAGGCTTGTTGTAGCTCAAAATGAGTCCCTAAGACTTATTATGATATATTATATGTTCAGATACACATTTAATATCAAAACAACTTTGCTAGAGTCACTTTAGAGCAAAAAAAACCCATTTAAAGGCCCGATTTGGGCAAAACTAGTTGTAAGAAATAAGTTTTTACGCCAGGTGAGTTTTTAAGGCTTTTTGAAGCTCAAAATGAGTCTCTAAGACTTATTATAATATGTTATATGTTCAAATACACATTTGGAATCGAAACAACTTTGCTTGAGTCACTTCAGAGCCAAAAAAACCCAATTAAAGACGAGGTTCAGGCAAAACTAGTTGTAAGGAATAAGGTTTTGCGCCATGTGAGTTTTTATGGATTGTTGGAGCTCAAAATGAGTCTCTAAGACTTATTATAATATATTATATGTTCAAATACACATTTGGGATCAAAACAACTTTGCTGGAGTCATTTCGGAGCCAAAAAACCCAACTTAAGGCTCGATTTAGGCAAAACTAGTTATAAGGACTTAATTTTTGCGCGAGGTGAGTTTTTAAATCTTGTTGGAGCTCAAAATGTGTCCCTAAGAGTTATTATTATATATTATACACTTAAATACATATTTGGGATCAAAATAACTTCGCTAGAGCCGCTATGGAGACAAAAAAAAAACCCATTTAAAGGCTCGATTTAGCGAAAACTAGTTATAAGGACTTGTTTTTGTGCGAGGCGAGTTTTTAAGGCTTGTTGGAGCTCAAAATATGTCCCTAAGAGTTATTATGCTATATTATATGATTAAATATACATTTGGGATCAAAACAACTTTGCTAGAGTCACTTCGGAGCCAAAAAACACATTTAAATGCTGGATTTAGTCAAAACTAGTTTTAAAGACTTAGTTTTTGCGCGAGTTGAGTTTTTAGGGCTTGTTGGTGCTCAAAATAAATCCCTCAGATTTATTATAATATATTATATGCTTAAATTCATTTTTGGGATCTAAAAAACTTTGCTAGAGTCACTACGGAGCCAAAAAACCCATTTAAAGGCTCGATTCAGGTAAAACTAGTTATAAGGACATAGGTTTTGCGCGAGGTGAGTTTTTAAGGCTTGTTGGTGCTCAAAATGAGACCCTAAGAGTTATTATAATAATTTATATGCTTCAATACACATTTGCGATCAAAATAACTTTGCTAGAGTCACTACAAAGCCAAAAAACCCATTTAAAGGCTCGATTTAGCGAAAAATAGTCATAAGGACTTAGTTTTTACGCGAGGTGAGTTTATAAAACTTGTTGGAGCCTAAAATAAGTCCATAAGAGTTATTATAATATATTATATGCTTAAATACACATTTGGGATAAAAAATAACTTTGCAAGAGTCACTACGGAGCCAAAAAAAAACCCTTTTAAAGGCTCGATTTAGGCAAAACTAGTTATCAGGACTTAGATTTTGCGCGAGGTGAGTTTTTAAGGCTTGTTGTAGCTCAAAATGAGTCCCTAAGACTTATTATGATATATTATATGTTCAAATACACATTTAATATCAAAACAACTTTGCTAGAGTCACTTTAGAGCAAAAAAAACCCATTTAAAGGCCCGATTTGGGCAAAACTAGTTGTAAGAAATAAGTTTTTACGCCAGGTGAGTTTTTAAGGCTTGTTGAAGCTAAAAATGAGTCTCTAAGACTTATTATAATATGTTATATGTTCAAATACACATTTGGAATCGAAACAACTTTGCTTGAGTCACTTCAGAGCCAAAAAAACCCATTTAAAGACGAGGTTCAGGCAAAACTAGTTGTAAGGAATAAGTTTTTGCGCCATGTGAGTTTTTATGGATTGTTAGAGCTCAAAATGAGTCTCTAAGACTTATTATAATATATTATATGTTCAAATACACATTTGGGATCAAAACAACTTTGCTAGAGTCATTTCGGAGCCAAAAAACCCAACTTAAGGCTCGATTTAGGCTAAACTAGTTATAAGGACTTAGTTTTTGCGCGAGGTGAGTTTTTAAATCTTGTTGGAGCTCAAAATGTGTCCCTAAGAGTTATTATTATATATTAAGGTAAAACTAGTTATAAGGACATAGGTTTTGCACGAGGTGAGTTTTTAAGGCTTGTTGGTGCCCAAAACGAGAGCCTAAGAGTTATTATAAAAATTTATATGCTTCAATACACATTTGCGATCAAAATAACTTTGCTAGAGTCACTACAAAGCCAAAAAAACCCATTTAAAAGCTCGATTTAGCGAAAAATAGTTATAAGGACTTAGTTTTTACGCGAGGTGAGTTTATAAAACATGTTGGAGCCTAAAATGAGTCCCTAAGACTTATTATAATATATTATATGTTCAAATACACATTTGGGATCAAAACAACTTTGCTAAAGTCATTTCGGAGCAAAAAAACCCAACTAAAGGCTCGATTTAGGCAAAAATAGTTATAAGGACTAAGTTTTTGCGCGAGGTGAGTTTTTAAGGCTTGTTGGAGCTCAAAATGTGTCTCTAAGAGTTATTATAATATATTATACACTTAAATACACATTTGATATCATAATAACTTCGCTAGAGCCACTATGGAGAAAAAAAAAACCCATTTAAAGACTCGATTTAGCGAAAACTAGTTATAAGGACTTAGTTTTTGTGCGAGGCGAGTTTTTAAGGCTTGTTGGAGCTCAAAATATGTCCCTAAGAGTTATTATGTTATATTATATGATTAAATACACATTTGTGATCAAAACAACTTTGCTAGAGTCACTTTGGAACCAAAAAGCACATTTAAAGGCTGGATTTAGGCAAAACTAGTTATAAGGACTTAGTTTTTGCGCGAGTTGAGTTTTTAAGGCTTGTTGGTGCTCAAAATAAATTCCTCAGATTTATTATAATATATTATATGCTTAAATTCATTTTTGGGATCTAACTAACTTTGCTAGAGTCACTACGGAGCCAAAAAACCCATTTAAAGGCTCGATTAAGGTAAAACTAGTTATAAGGACATAGGTTTTGCGCGAGGTGAGTTTTTAAGGCTTGTTGGTGCTCAAAACGAGACCCTAAGAGTTATTACAATAATTTATATGCTTCAATACACATTTGCGATCAAAATAACTTTGCTAGAGTCACTACAAAGCCAAAAAAACCTATTTAAAAGCTCGATTTAGCGAAAAATAGTTATAAGGACTTAGTTTTTACGCGAGGTGAGTTTATAAAACATGTTGGAGCCTAAAATGAGTCCCTAAGACTTATTATAATATATTATATGTTCAAATACACATTTGGGATCAAAACAACTTTGCTAGAGTCATTTCGGAGCAAAAAAACCCAACTAAAGGCTCGATTTAGGCAAAAATAGTTATAAGGACTAAGTTTTTGCGCGAGGTGAGTTTTTAAGGCTTGTTGGAGCTCAAAACGTGTCTCTAAGAGTTATTATAATATATTATACACTTAAATACACATTTGATATCATAATAACTTCGCTAGAGCCACTATGGAGACAAAAAAAAACCCATTTAAAGGCTCGATTTAGCGAAAACTAGTTATAAGGACTTAGTTTTTTTGCGAGGCGAGTTTTTAAGGCTTGTTGGAGCTCAAAATATGTCCCTAAGAGTTATTATGTTATATTATAAGGTTAAATACACATTTGTGATCAAAACAACTTTGCTAGAGTCACTTTGGAACCAAAAAGCACATTTAAATGCTGGATTTAGGCAAAACTAGTTATAAAGACTTAGTTTTTTCGCGAGTTGAGTTTTTAAGGCTTGTTGGTGCTTAAAATAAATCCCTCAGATTTATTATAATATATTATATGCTTAAATTCATTTTTGGGATCTAAAAAACTTTGCTAGAGTCACTACGGAGCCAAAAAACCCATTTAAAGGCTCGATTCAGGTAAAACTAGTTATAAGGACTTAGGTTTTGCGCGAGGTGAGTTTTTAAGGCTTGTTGGTGCTCAAAACGAGACCCTAAGAGTTATTATAATAATTTATATGCTTCAATACACATTTGCGATCAAAATAACTTTGCTAGAGTCACTACAAAGCCAAAAAAAACCCATTTAAAGGCTCGATTTAGCGAAAAATAGTCATAAGGACTTAGTTTTTACGCGAGGTGAGTTTATAAAACTTGTTGGAGCCTAAAATAAGTCCATAAGAGTTATTATAATATATTATATGCTTAAATACACATTTGGGATAAAAAATAACTTTGCAAGAGTCACTACGGAGCCAAAAAAAAACCCTTTTAAAGGCTCGATTTAGGCAAAACTAGTTATCAGGACTTAGATTTTGCGCGAGGTGAGTTTTTTAGGCTTGTTGTAGCTCAAAATGAGTCCCTAAGACTTATTATGATATATTATATGTTCAGATACACATTTAATATCAAAACAACTTTGCTAGAGTCACTTTAGAGCAAAAAAAACCCATTTAAAGGCCCGATTTGGGCAAAACTAGTTGTAAGAAATAAGTTTTTACGCCAGGTGAGTTTTTAAGGCTTTTTGAAGCTCAAAATGAGTCTCTAAGACTTATTATAATATGTTATATGTTCAAATACACATTTGGAATCGAAACAACTTTGCTTGAGTCACTTCAGAGCCAAAAAAACCCAATTAAAGACGAGGTTCAGGCAAAACTAGTTGTAAGGAATAAGGTTTTGCGCCATGTGAGTTTTTATGGATTGTTGGAGCTCAAAATGAGTCTCTAAGACTTATTATAATATATTATATGTTCAAATACACATTTGGGATCAAAACAACTTTGCTAGAGTCATTTCGGAGCCAAAAAACCCAACTTAAGGCTCGATTTAGGCAAAACTAGTTATAAGGACTTAGTTTTTGCGCGAGGTGAGTTTTTAAGGCTTGTTGGAGCTCAAAACGTGTCTCTAAGAGTTATTATAATATATTATACACTTAAATACACATTTGATATCATAATAACTTCGCTAGAGCCACTATGGAGACAAAAAAAAACCCATTTAAAGGCTCGATTTAGCGAAAACTAGTTATAAGGACTTAGTTTTTTTGCGAGGCGAGTTTTTAAGGCTTGTTGGAGCTCAAAATATGTCCCTAAGAGTTATTATGTTATATTATAAGGTTAAATACACATTTGTGATCAAAACAACTTTGCTAGAGTCACTTTGGAACCAAAAAGCACATTTAAATGCTGGATTTAGGCAAAACTAGTTATAAGGACTTAGTTTTTTCGCGAGTTGAGTTTTTAAGGCTTGTTGGTGCTTAAAATAAATCCCTCAGATTTATTATAATATATTATATGCTTAAATTCATTTTTGGGATCTAAAAAACTTTGCTAGAGTCACTACGGAGCCAAAAAACCCATTTAAAGGCTCGATTCAGGTAAAACTAGTTATAAGGACATAGGTTTTGCGCGAGATGAGTTTTTAAGGCTTGTTGGTGCTCAAAACAAGACCCTAAGAGTTATTATAATAATTTATATGCTTCAATACACATTTGCGATCAAAATAACTTTGCTAGAGTCACTACAAAGCCAAAAAACCCATTTAAAGGCTCGATTTAGCGAAAAATAGTCATAAGGACTTAGTTTTTACGCGAGGTGAGTTTATAAAACTTGTTGGAGCCTAAAATAAGTCCATAAGAGTTATTATAATATATTATATGCTTAAATACACATTTGGGATAAAAAATAACTTTGCAAGAGTCACTACGGAGCCAAAAAAAAAACCCTTTTAAAGGCTCGATTTAGGCAAAACTAGTTATCAGGACTTAGATTTTGCGCGAGGTGAGTTTTTAAGGCTTGTTGTAGCTCAAAATGAGTCCCTAAGACTTATTATGATATATTATATGTTCAGATACACATTTAATATCAAAACAACTTTGCTAGAGTCACTTTAGACCAAAAAAAACCCATTTAAAGGCCCGATTTGGGCAAAACTAGTTGTAAGAAATAAGTTTTTACGCCAGGTGAGTTTTTAAGGCTTTTTGAAGCTCAAAATGAGTCTCTAAGACTTATTATAATATGTTATATGTTCAAATACACATTTGGAATCGAAAAAACTTTGCTTGAGTCACTTCAGAGCCAAAAAAACCAAATTAAAGACGAGGTTCAGGCAAAACTAGTTGTAAGGAATAAGTTTTTGCGCCATGTGAGTTTTTATGGATTGTTGGAGCTCAAAATGAGTCTCTAAGACTTATTATAATATATTATATGTTCAAATACACATTTGGGATCAAAACAACTTTGCTAGAGTCATTTCGGAGCCAAAAAACCCAACTTAAGGCTCGATTTAGGCAAAACTAGTTATAAGGACTTAGTTTTTGCGCGAGGTGAGTTTTTAAGGCTTGTTGGAGCTCAAAACGTGTCTCTAAGAGTTATTATAATATATTATACACTTAAATACACATTTGATATCATAATAACTTCGCTAGAGCCACTATGGAGATAAAAAAAAACCCATTTAAAGGCTCGATTTAGCGAAAACTAGTTATAAGGACTTAGTTTTTTTGCGAGGCGAGTTTTTAAGGCTTGTTGGAGCTCAAAATATGTCCCTAAGAGTTATTATGTTATATTATAAGGTTAAATACACATTTGTGATCAAAACAACTTTGCTAGAGTCACTTTGGAACCAAAAAGCACATTTAAATGCTGGATTTAGGCAAAACTAGTTATAAGGACTTAGTTTTTTCGCGAGTTGAGTTTTTAAGGCTTGTTGGTGCTTAAAATAAATCCCTCAGATTTATTATAATATATTATATGCTTAAATTCATTTTTGGGATCTAAAAAACTTTGCTAGAGTCACTACGGAGCCAAAAAACTCATTTAAAGGCTCGATTCAGGTAAAACTAGTTATAAGGACATAGGTTTTGCGCGAGGTGAGTTTTTAAGGCTTGTTGGTGCTCAAAACGAGACCCTAAGAGTTATTATAATAATTTATATGCTTCAATACACATTTGCGATCAAAATAACTTTGCTAGAGTCACTACAAAGCCAAAAAACCCATTTAAAGGCTCGATTTAGCAAAAAATAGTCATAAGGACTTAGTTTTTACGCGAGGTGAGTTTATAAAACTTGTTGGAGCCTAAAATAAGTCCATAAGAGTTATTATAATATATTATATGCTTAAATACACATTTGGGATAAAAAATAACTTTGCAAGAGTCACTACGGAGCCAAAAAAAAACCCTTTTAAAGGCTCGATTTAGGCAAAACTAGTTATCAGGACTTAGATTTTGCGCGAGGTGAGTTTTTAAGGCTTGTTGTAGCTCAAAATGAGTCCCTAAGACTTATTATGATATGTTATATGTTCAGATACACATTTAATATCAAAACAACTTTGCTAGAGTCACTTTAGAGCAAAAAAAAACCCATTTAAAGGCCCGATTTGGGCAAAACTAATTGTAAGAAATAAGTTTTTACGCCAGGTGAGTTTTTAAGGCTTTTTGAAGCTCAAAATGAGTATCTAAGACTTATTATAATATGTTATATGTTCAAATACACATTTGGAATCGAAAAAACTTTGCTTGAGTCACTTCAGAGCCAAAAAAACCCAATTAAAGACGAGGTTCAGGCAAAACTAGTTGTAAGGAATAAGTTTTTGCGCCATGTGAGTTTTTATGGATTGTTGGAGCTCAAAATGAGTCTCTAAGACTTATTATAATATATTATATGTTCAAATACACATTTGGGATCAAAACAACTTTGCTAGAGTCATTTCGGAGCCAAAAAACCCAACTTAAGGCTCGATTTAGGCAAAACTAGTTATAAGGACTTAGTTTTTGCGCGAGGTGAGTTTTTAAGGCTTGTTGGAGCTCAAAACGTGTCTCTAAGAGTTATTATAATATATTATACACTTAAATACACATTTGATATCATAATAACTTCGCTAGAGCCACTATGGAGATAAAAAAAAAACCCATTTAAAGGCTCGATTTAGCGAAAACTAGTTATAAGGACTTAGTTTTTTTGCGAGGCGAGTTTTTAAGGCTTGTTGGAGCTCAAAATATGTCCCTAAGAGTTATTATGTTATATTATAAGGTTAAATACACATTTGTGATCAAAACAACTTTGCTAGAGTCACTTTGGAACCAAAAAGCACATTTAAATGCTGGATTTAGGCAAAACTAGTTATAAGGACTTAGTTTTTTCGCGAGTTGAGTTTTTAAGGCTTGTTGGTGCTTAAAATAAATCCCTCAGATTTATTATAATATATTATATGCTTAAATTCATTTTTGGGATCTAAAAAACTTTGCTAGAGTCACTACGGAGCCAAAAAACTCATTTAAAGGCTCGATTCAGGTAAAACTAGTTATAAGGACATAGGTTTTGCGCGAGGTGAGTTTTTAAGGCTTGTTGGTGCTCAAAACGAGACCCTAAGAGTTATTATAATAATTTATATGCTTCAATACACATTTGCGATCAAAATAACTTTGCTAGAGTCACTACAAAGCCAAAAAACCCATTTAAAGGCTCGATTTAGCAAAAAATAGTCATAAGGACTTAGTTTTTACGCGAGGTGAGTTTATAAAACTTGTTGGAGCCTAAAATAAGTCCATAAGAGTTATTATAATATATTATATGCTTAAATACACATTTGGGATAAAAAATAACTTTGCAAGAGTCACTACGGAGCCAAAAAAAAAACCCTTTTAAAGGCTCGATTTAGGCAAAACTAGTTATCAGGACTTAGATTTTGCGCGAGGTGAGTTTTTAAGGCTTGTTGTAGCTCAAAATGAGTCCCTAAGACATATTATGATATGTTATATGTTCAGATACACATTTAATATCAAAACAACTTTGCTAGAGTCACTTTAGAGCAAAAAAAAACCCATTTAAAGGCCCGATTTGGGCAAAACTAGTTGTAAGAAATAAGTTTTTACGCCAGGTGAGTTTTTAAGGCTTTTTGAAGCTCAAAATGAGTATCTAAGACTTATTATAATATGTTATATGTTCAAATACACATTTGGAATCGAAAAAACTTTGCTTGAGTCACTTCAGAGCCAAAAAAACCCAATTAAAGACGAGGTTCAGGCAAAACTAGTTGTAAGGAATAAGTTTTTGCGCCATGTGAGTTTTTATGGATTGTTGGAGCTCAAAATGAGTCTCTAAGACTTATTATAATATATTATATGTTCAAATACACATTTGGGATCAAAACAACTTTGCTAGAGTCATTTCGGAGCCAAAAAACCCAACTTAAGGCTCGATTTAGGCAAAACTAGTTATAAGGACTTAGTTTTTGCGCGAGGTGAGTTTTTAAGGCTTGTTGGAGCTCAAAACGTGTCTCTAAGAGTTATTATAATATATTATACACTTAAATACACATTTGATATCATAATAACTTCGCTAGAGCCACTATGGAGATAAAAAAAAACCCATTTAAAGGCTCGATTTAGCGAAAACTAGTTATAAGGACTTAGTTTTTTTGCGAGGCGAGTTTTTAAGGCTTGTTGGAGCTCAAAATATGTCCCTAAGAGTTATTATGTTATATTATAAGGTTAAATACACATTTGTGATCAAAACAACTTTGCTAGAGTCACTTTGGAACCAAAAAGCACATTTAAATGCTGGATTTAGGCAAAACTAGTTATAAGGACTTAGTTTTTTCGCGAGTTGAGTTTTTAAGGCTTGTTGGTGCTTAAAATAAATCCCTCAGATTTATTATAATATATTATATGCTTAAATTCATTTTTGGGATCTAAAAAACTTTGCTAGAGTCACTACGGAGCCAAAAAACCCATTTAAAGACTCGATTCAGGTAAAACTAGTTATAAGGACATAGGTTTTGTGCGAGGTGAGTTTTTAAGGCTTGTTGGTGCTCAAAACGAGACCCTAAGAGTTATTATAATAATTTATATGCTTCAATACACATTTGCGATCAAAATAACTTTGCTAGAGTCACTACAAAGCCAAAAAACCCATTTAAAGGCTCGATTTAGCGAAAAATAGTCATAAGGACTTAGTTTTTACGCGAGGTGAGTTTATAAAACTTGTTGGAGCCTAAAATAAGTCCATAAGAGTTATTATAATATATTATATGCTTAAATACACATTTGGGATAAAAAATAACTTTGCAAGAGTCACTACGGAGCCAAAAAAAAAACCCTTTTAAAGGCTCGATTTAGGCAAAACTAGTTATCAGGACTTAGATTTTGCGCGAGGTGAGTTTTTAAGGCTTGTTGTAGCTCAAAATGAGTCCCTAAGACTTATTATGATATATTATATGTTCAGATACACATTTAATATCAAAACAACTTTGCTAGAGTCACTTTAGAGCAAAAAAAAACCCATTTAAAGGCCCGATTTGGGCAAAACTAGTTGTAAGAAATAAGTTTTTACGCCAGGTGAGTTTTTAAGGCTTTTTGAAGCTCAAAATGAGTCTCTACGACTTATTATAATATGTTATATGTTCAAATACATATTTGGAATCGAAACAACTTTGCTTGAGTCACTTCAGAGCCAAAAAAACCCAATTAAAGACGAGGTTCAGGCAAAACTAGTTGTAAGGAATAAGTTTTTGCGCCATGTGAGTTTTTATGGATTGTTGGAGCTCAAAATGAGTCTCTAAGACTTATTATAATATATTATATGTTCAAATACACATTTGGGATCAAAACAACTTTGCTAGAGTCATTTCGGAGCCAAAAAACCCAACTTAAGGCTCGATTTAGGCAAAACTAGTTATAAGGACTTAGTTTTTGCGCGAGGTGAGTTTTTAAATCTTGTTGGAGCTCAAAATGTGTCCCTAAGAGTTATTATTATATATTATACACTTAAATACATATTTGGGATCAAAATAACTTCGCTAGAGCCGCTATGGAGACAAAAAAAAAACCATTTAAAGGCTCGATTTAGCGAAAACTAGTTATAAGGACTTGTTTTTGTGCGAGGCGAGTTTTTAAGGCTTGTTGGAGCTCAAAATATGTCCCTAAGAGTTATTATGCTATATTATATGATTAAATATACATTTGGGATCAAAACAACTTTGCTAGAGTCACTTCGGAGCCAAAAAACACATTTAAAGGCTGGATTTAGGCAAAACTAGTTTTAAAGACTTAGTTTTTGCGCGAGTTGAGTTTTTAGGGCTTGTTGGTGCTCAAAATAAATCCCTCAACTTTATTATAATATATTATATGCTTAAATTCATTTTTGGGATCTAAAAAACTTTGCTAGAGTCACTACGGAGCCAAAAAACCCATTTAAAGGCTCGATTCAGGTAAAACTAGCTATAAGGACATAGGTTTTGCGCGAGGTGAGTTTTGAAGGCTTGTTGGTGCTCAAAACGAGACCCTAAGAGTTATTATAATAATTTATATGTTTCAATAAACATTTGCGATCAAAATAACTTTGCTAGAGTCACTACAAAGCCAAAAAACCCATTTAAAGGCTCGATTTAGCGAAAAATAGTCATAAGGACTTAGTTTTTACGCGAGGTGAGTTTATAAAACTTGTTGGAGCCTAAAATAAGTCCATAAGAGTTATTATAATATATTATATGCTTAAATACACATTTGGGATAAAAAATAACTTTGCAAGAGTCACTACGGAGCCAAAAAAAAAACCCTTTTAAAGGCTCGATTTAGGCAAAACTAGTTATCAGGACTTAGATTTTGCGCGAGGTGAGTTTTTAAGGCTTGTTGTAGCTCAAAATGAGTCCCTAAGACTTATTATGATATATTATATGTTCAGATACACATTTAATATCAAAACAACTTTGCTAGAGTCACTTTAGAGCAAAAAAAAACCCATTTAAAGGCCCGATTTGGGCAAAACTAGTTGTAAGAAATAAGTTTTTACGCCAGGTGAGTTTTTAAGGCTTTTTGAAGCTCAAAATGAGTCTCTACGACTTATTATAATATGTTATATGTTCAAATACATATTTGGAATCGAAACAACTTTGCTTGAGTCACTTCAGAGCCAAAAAAACCCAATTAAAGACGAGGTTCAGGCAAAACTAGTTGTAAGGAATAAGTTTTTGCGCCATGTGAGTTTTTATGGATTGTTGGAGCTCAAAATGAGTCTCTAAGACTTATTATAATATATTATATGTTCAAATACACATTTGGGATCAAAACAACTTTGCTAGAGTCATTTCGGAGCCAAAAAACCCAACTTAAGGCTCGATTTAGGCAAAACTAGTTATAAGGACTTAGTTTTTGCGCGAGGTGAGTTTTTAAATCTTGTTGGAGCTCAAAATGTGTCCCTAAGAGTTATTATTATATATTATACACTTAAATACATATTTGGGATCAAAATAACTTCGCTAGAGCCGCTATGGAGACAAAAAAAAAACCATTTAAAGGCTCGATTTAGCGAAAACTAGTTATAAGGACTTGTTTTTGTGCGAGGCGAGTTTTTAAGGCTTGTTGGAGCTCAAAATATGTCCCTAAGAGTTATTATGCTATATTATATGATTAAATATACATTTGGGATCAAAACAACTTTGCTAGAGTCACTTCGGAGCCAAAAAACACATTTAAAGGCTGGATTTAGGCAAAACTAGTTTTAAAGACTTAGTTTTTGCGCGAGTTGAGTTTTTAGGGCTTGTTGGTGCTCAAAATAAATCCCTCAACTTTATTATAATATATTATATGCTTAAATTCATTTTTGGGATCTAAAAAACTTTGCTAGAGTCACTACGGAGCCAAAAAACCCATTTAAAGGCTCGATTCAGGTAAAACTAGCTATAAGGACATAGGTTTTGCGCGAGGTGAGTTTTGAAGGCTTGTTGGTGCTCAAAACGAGACCCTAAGAGTTATTATAATAATTTATATGTTTCAATAAACATTTGCGATCAAAATAACTTTGCTAGAGTCACTACAAAGCCAAAAAACCCATTTAAAGGCTCGATTTAGCGAAAAATAGTCATAAGGACTTAGTTTTTACGCGAGGTGAGTTTATAAAACTTGTTGGAGCCTAAAATAAGTCCATAAGACTTATTATAATATATTATATGCTTAAATACACATTTGGGATAAAAAATAACTTTGCAAGAGTCACTACGGAGCCAAAAAAAAACCCTTTTAAAGGCTCGATTTAGGCAAAACTAGTTATCAGGACTTAGATTTTGCGCGAGGTGAGTTTTTAAGGCTTGTTGTAGCTCAAAATGAGTCCCTAAGACTTATTATGATATATTATATGTTTAAATACACATTTAATATTAAAATAACTTTGCTAGAGTCACTTTAGAGCAAAAAAAACCCATTTAAAGGCCCGATTTGGGCAAAACTAGTTGTAAGAAATAAGTTTTTATGCCAGGTGAGTTTTTAAGGCTTGTTGAAGATCAAAATGAGTCTCTAAGACTTATTATAATATGTTATATGTTCAAATACACATTTGGAATCGAAACGACTTTGCTTGAGTCACTTCAGAGCCAAAAAAACCTAATTAAAGACGAGGTTCAGGCAAAACTAGTTGTAAGGAATAAGTTTTTGCGCCATGTGAGTTTTTATGGATTGTTAGAGCTCAAAATGAGTCTCTAAGACTTATTATAATATATTATATGTTCAAATACACATTTGGGATCAAAACAACTTTGCTAGAGTCATTTCGGAGCCAAAAAACCCAACTTAAGGCTCGATTTAGGAAAAACTAGTTATAAGGACTTAGTTTTTGCGCGAGGTGAGTTTTTAAATCTTGTTGGAGCTCAAAATGTGTCCCTAAGAGTTATTATTATATATTAAGGTAAAACTAGTTATAAGGACTTAGTTTTTGCGCGAGTTGAGTTTTTAAGGCTTGTTGGTGCTAAAAATAAATTCCTCAGATTTATTATAATATATTATATGCTTAAATTCATTTTTGGGATCTAACTAACTTTGCTAGAGTCACTACGGAGCCAAAAAACCCATTTAAAGGCTCGATTAAGGTAAAACTAGTTATAAGGACATAGGTTTTGCGCGAGGTGAGTTTTTAAGGCTTGTTGGTGCCCAAAACGAGAGCCTAAGAGTTATTATAATAATTTATATGCTTCAATACACATTTGCGATCAAAATAATTTTTCTAGAGTCACTACAAAGCCAAAAAAACCTATTTAAAAGCTCGATTTAGCGAAAAATAGTTATAAGGACTTAGTTTTTACGCGAGGTGAGTTTATAAAACATGTTGGAGCCTAAAATGAGTCCCTAAGACTTATTATAATATATTATACGTTAAAATACACATTTGGGATCAAAACAACTTTGCTAGAGTCATTTCGGAGCAAAAAAACCCAACTAAAGGCTCGATTTAGGCAAAAATAGTTATAAGGACTAAGTTTTTGCGCGAGGTGACTTTTTAAGGCTTGTTGGAGCTCAAAATGTGTCTCTAAGAGTTATTATAATATATTATACACTTAAATACACATTTGATATCATAATAACTTCGCTAGAGCCACTATAGAGACAAAAAAAAACCCATTTAAAGGCTCGATTTAGCGAAAACTAGTTATAAGGACTTAGTTTTTGTGCGAGGCGAGTTTTTAAGGCTTGTTGGAGCTCAAAATATGTCCCTAAGAGTTATTATGTTATATTATAAGGTTAAATACACATTTGTGATCAAAACAACTTTGCTAGAGTCACTTTGGAACCAGAAAGCACATTTAAAGGCTGGATTTAGGCAAAACTAGGTATAAGGACTTAGTTTTTGCGCGAGTAGAGTTTTTAAGGCTTGTTGGTGCTTAAAATAAATCCCTCAGATTTATTATAATATATTATATGCTTAAATTCATTTTTGGGATCTAAAAAACTTTGCTAGAGTCACTACGGAGCCAAAAAACCCATTTAAAGGCTCGATTAAGGTAAAACTAGTTATAAGGACATAGATTTTGCGCGAGGTGAGTTTTTAAGGCTTGTTGGTGCTCAAAGCGAGACCCTAAGAGTTATTATAATAATTTATATGCTTCAATACACATTTGCGATCAAAATAACTTTGCTAGAGTCACTACAAAGCCAAAAAACCCATTTAAAAGCTCGATTTAGCGAAAAATAGTTATAAGGACTTAGTTTTTACGCGAGGTGAGTTTATAAAACTTGTTGGAGCCTAAAATGAGTCCCTAAGACTTATTACAATATATTATATGTTCAAATACACATTTGGGATCAAAACAACTTTGCTAGAGTCATTTCAGAGCAAAAAAACCCAACTAAAGGCTCGATTTAGGCAAAAATAGTTATAAGGACTAAGTTTTTGCGCGAGGTGAGTTTTTAAGGCTTGTTGGAGCTCAAAATGTGTC
The DNA here is from genome assembly GCA_018132145.1 of Boehmeria nivea var. tenacissima. Taxonomy (NCBI): domain Eukaryota; kingdom Viridiplantae; phylum Streptophyta; class Magnoliopsida; order Rosales; family Urticaceae; genus Boehmeria; species Boehmeria nivea. The sequence continues at coordinate 3,056,715 of CM030880.1, forward strand.
TCTAAGAGTTATTATAATATATTATACACTTAAATACACATTTGATATCATAATAACTTCGCTAGAGCCACTATGGAGACAAAAAAAAACCCATTTAAAGGCTCGATTTAGCGAAAACTAGTTATAAGGACTTAGTTTTTGTGCGAGGCGAGTTTTTAAGACTTGTTGGAGCTCAAAATATGTCCCTAAGAGTTATTATGTTATATTATATGATTAAATACACATTTGTGATCAAAACAACTTTGCTAAAGTCACTTTGGAACCAAAAAGCACATTTAAAGGCTGGATTTAGGCAAAACTAGTTATAAGGACTTAGTTTTTGCGCGAGTTGAGTTTTTAAGGCTTGTTGGTGCTCAAAATAAATTCCTCAGATTTATTATAATATATTATATGCTTAAATTCATTTTTGGGATCTAACTAACTTTGTTAGAGTCACTACGGAGCCAAAAAACCCATTTAAAGGCTCGATTAAGGTAAAACTAGTTATAAGGACATAGGTTTTGCGCGAGGTGAGTTTTTAAGGCTTGTTGGTGCTCAAAACGAGAGCCTAAGAGTTATTATAATAATTTATATGCTTCAATACACATTTGCGATAAAAATAACTTTGCTAGATTCACTACAAAGTCAAAAAAAACCCAATTAAAAGCTCGATTTAGCGAAAAATAGTTATAAGGACTTAGTTTTTACGCGAGGTGAGTTTATAAAACTTGTTGGAGCCTAAAATAAGTCCCTAAGACTTATTATAATATATTATATGTTTAAATACACATTTGGGATCAAAACAACTTTGCTAGAGTCATTTCGGAGCAAAAAAACCCAACTAAAGGCTCGATTTAGGCAAAACTAGTTATAAGGACTAAGTTTTTGCGCGAGGTGAGTTTTTAAGGCTTGTTGGAGCTCAAAATGTGTCTCTAAGAGTTATTATAATATATTATACACTTAAATACACATTTGGGATCATAATAACTTCGCTAGAGCCACTATGGAGACAAAAAAACAACCCATTTAAAGGCTCGATTTAGCGAAAACTAGTTATAAGGACTTAGTTTTTGTGCGAGGCGAGTTTTTAAGGCTTGTTGGAGCTCAAAATATGTCCCTAAGAGTTATTATGTTATATTATATGATTAAATACACATTTGTGATCAAAAAAACTTTGCTAGAGTCACTTTGGAACAAAAAAGCACATTTAAAGGCTGGATTTAGGCAAAACTAGTTATAAGGACTTAGTTTTTGAGCGAGTTGAGTTTTTAAGGCTTGTTGGTGCTAAAAATAAATTCCTCAGATTTATTATAATATATTATATGCTTAAATTCATTTTTGGGATCTAAAAAACTTTGCTAGAGTCACTACGGAGCCAAAAAACCCATTTAAAGGCTCGATTAAGGTAAAACTAGTTGTAAGGACATAGGTTTTGCGCGAGGTGAGTTTTTAAGGCTTGTTGGTGCTCAAAACGAGACCCTAAGAGTTATTATAATAATTTATATGCTTCAATACACATTTGCGATCAAAATAACTTTGCTAGAGTCACTACAAAGCCAAAAAACCCATTTAAAAGCTCGATTTAGCGAAAAATAGTTATAAGGACTTAGTTTTTACGCGAGGTGAGTTTATAAAACTTGTTGGAGCTTAAAATGAGTCCCTAAGACTTATTATAATATATTTTATGTTCAAATACACATTTGGGATCAAAACAACTTTGCTAGAGTCATTTCGGAGCAAAAAAACCCAACTCAAGGCTCGATTTACGCAAAAATAGTTATAAGGACTAAGTTTTTGCGCGAGGTGAGTTTTTAAGGCTTGTTGGAGCTCAAAATGTGTCTCTAAGATTTATTATAATATATTATACACTTAAATACACATTTGGGATCATAATAACTTCGCTACAGCCACTACGGAGACAAAAAAAAAAACCCATTTAAAGGCTCGATTTAGCGAAAACTAGTTATAAGGACTTCGTTTTTGTGCGAGGCGAGTTTTTAAGGCTTGTTGGAGCTCAAAATATGTCCCTAAGAGTTATTATGTTATATTATATGATTAAATACACATTTGTGATCAAAACAACTTTGCTAGAGTCACTTTGGAACCAAAAAGCACATTTAAAGGCTGGATTTAGGCAAAACTAGTTATAAGGACTTAGTTTTTGCGCGAGTTGAGTTTTTAAGGCTTGTTGGTGCTCAAAATAAATTCCTCAGATTTATTATAATATATTATATGCTTAAATTCATTTTTGGGATCTAACTAACTTTGCTAGAGTCACTACGGAGCCAAAAAACCCATTTAAAGGCTCGATTAAGGTAAAACTAGTTATAAGGACATAGGTTTTGCGCGAGGTGAGTTTTTAAGGCTTGTTGGTGCTCAAAACGAGACCCTAAGAGTTATTATAATAATTTATATGCTTCAATACACATTTGCGATCAAAATAACTTTGCTAGAGTCACTACAAAGCCAAAAAACCTATTTAAAAGCTCGATTTAGCGAAAAATAGTTATAAGGACTTAGTTTTTACGCGAGGTGAGTTTATAAAACTTGTTGGAGCCTAAAATGAGTCCCTAAGACTTATTATAATATATTATATGTTCAAATACACATTTGGGATCAAAACAACTTTGCTAGAGTCATTTCGGAGCAAAAAAACTCAACTAAAGGCTCGATTTAGGCAAAACTAGTTATTAGGACTAAGTTTTTGCGCGAGGTGAGTTTTTAAGGCTTGTTGGAGTTCAAAATGTGTCTCTAAGAGTTATTATAATATATTATACACTTAAATACACATTTGGGATCATAATAACTTCGCTAGAGCCACTATGGAGACAAAAAAAAAAACCTATTTAAAGGCTCGATTTAGCGAAAACTAGTTATAAGGACTTAGTTTTTGTGCGAGGCGAGTTTTTAAGGCTTGTTGGAGCTCAAAATATGTCCTTAAGAGTTATTATGTTATATTATATGATTATATACACATTTGTGATCAAAACAACTTTGCTAGAGTCACTTTGGAACCAAAAAGCACATTTAAAGGCTGGATTTAGGAAAAACTAGTTATAAGGACTTAGTTTTTGCGCGAGTTGAGTTTTTAAGGCTTGTTGGTACTCAAAATAAATTCCTCAGATTTATTATAATATATTATATGCTTAAATTCATTTTTGGGATCTAAAAAACTTTGCTAGAGTCACTACGGAGCCAAAAAACCCATTTAAAGGCTCGATTAAGGTAAAACTAGTTGTAAGGACATAGGTTTTGCGCGAGGTGAGTTTTTAAGGCTTGTTGGTGCTCAAAACGAGACCCTAAGAGTTATTATAATAATTTATATGCTTCAATACACATTTGCGATCAAAATAACTTTGCTAGAGTCACTACAAAGCCAAAAAACCCATTTAAAAGCTCGATTTAGCGAAAAATAGTTATAAGGACTTAGTTTTTACGCGATGTGAGTTTATAAAACTTTTTGGAGCCTAAAATGAGTCCCTAAGACTTATTATAATATATTATATGTTCAAATACACATTTGGGATCAAAACAACTTTGCTAGAGTCATTTCGGAGCAAAAAAACCCAACTAAAGGCTCGATTTAGGCAAAAATAGTTATAAGGACTAAGTTTTTGCGCGAGGTGAGTTTTTAAGGCTTGTTGGAGCTCAAAATGTGTCTCTAAGAGTTATTATAATATATTATACACTTAAATACACATTTGGGATCATAATAACTTCGCTAGAGCCACTACGGAGACAAAAAAAAAAAACCCCATTTAAAGGCTCGATTTAGCGAAAACTAGTTATAAGGACTTAGTTTTTGTGCGAGGCGAGTTTTTAAGGCTTGTTGGAGCTCAAAATATGTCCCTAAGAGTTATTATGTTATATTATGTGATTAAATACACATTTGTGATCAAAACAACTTTGCTAGAGTCACTTTGGAACCAAAAAGCACATTTAAAGGCTGGATTTAGGCAAAACTAGTTATAAGGACTTAGTTTTTGCGCGACTTGAGTTTTTAAGGCTTGTTGGTGCTCAAGATAAATTCCTCAGATTTATTATAATATATTATATGCTTAAATTCATTTTTGGGATCTAACTAACTTTGCTAGAGTCACTACGGAGCCAAAAAACTCATTTAAAGGCTCGATTAAGGTAAATCTAGTTATAAGGACATAGGTTTTGCGCGAGGTGAGTTTTTAAGGCTTGTTGGTGCTCAAAACGAGACCCTAAGAGTTATTATAATAATTTATATGCTTCAATACACATTTGCAATCAAAATAACTTTGCTAGAGTCACTATAAAGCCAAAAAACCTATTTAAAAGCTCGATTTAGCGAAAAATAGTTATAAGGACTTAGTTTTTACGCGAGGTGAGTTTATAAAACTTGTTGGAGCCTAAAATGAGTCCCTAAGACTTATTATAATATATTATATGTTCAAATACACATTTGGGATCAAAACAACTTTGCTAGAGTCATTTCGGAGCAAAAAAACCCAACTAAAGACTCGATTTAGGCAAAACTAGTTATAAGGACTAAGTTTTTGCGCGAGGTAAGTTTTTAAGGCTTGTTGGAGCTCAAAATGTGTCTCTAAGAGTTATTATAATATATTATACGCTTAAATACACATTTGGGATCATAATAACTTCGCTAGAGCCACTATAGAGAAAAAAAAAACCCTTTTAAAGGCTCGATAAGCGAAAACTAGTTATAAGGACTTAGTTTTTGTGCGATGCGAGTTTTTAAGGCTTGTTGGAGCTCAAAATATGTCCCTAAGAGTTATTATGTTATATTATAAGGTTAAATACACATTTGTGATCAAAACAACTTTGCTAGAGTCACTTTGGAACCAAAAAGCACATTTAAAGGCTGGATTTAGGCAAAACTAGTTATAAGGACTTAGTTTTTGCGCGAGTTGAGTTTTTAAGGCTTGTTGGTGCTTGAAATAAATCCCTCAGATTTATTATAATATATTATATGCTTAAATTCATTTTTGGGATCTAAAAAACTTTGCTAGAGTCACTACGGAGCCTAAAAACCCATTTAAAGGCTCGATTAAGGTAAAACTAGTTATAAGGACATAGGTTTTGCGCGAGGTGAGTTTTTAAGGCTTGTTGGTGCTCAAAACGAGACCCTAAGAGTTATTATAATAATTTATATGCTTCAAAACACATTTGCGATCAAAATAACTTTGCTAGCGTCACTACAAAGCCAAAAAACCTATTTAAAAGCTCGATTTAGCGAAAAATAGTTATAAGGACTTAGTTTTTACGCGAGGTGAGTTTCTAAAACTTGTTGGAGCCTAAAATGAGTCCCTAAGACTTATTATAATATATTATATGTTCAAATACACATTTGGGATCAAAACAACTTTGCTAGAGTCATTTCGGAGCAAAAAAACCCAACTAAAGGCTCGATTTAGGCAAAACTAGTTATAAGGACTAAGTTTTTGCGCGAGGTGAGTTTTTAAGGCTTGTTGGAGCTCAAAATGTGTCTCTAAGAGTTATAATAATATATTATACACTTAAATACACATTTGGGATCATAATAACTTCGCTAGAGCCACTATGGAGACAAAAAAAAAACCCATTTAAAGGCTCGATTTAGCGAAAACTAGTTATAAGGACTTAGTTTTTGTGCGAGGCGAGTTTTTAAGGCTTGTTGGAGCTCAAAATATGTCCCTAAGAGTTATTATGTTATATTATATGATTAAATACACATTTGTGATCAAAACAACTTTGCTAGAGTCACTTTGGAACCAAAAAGCACATTTAAAGGCTGGATTTAGGCAAAACTTGCTATAAGGATTTAGTTTTTGCGCGAGTTGAGTTTTTAAGGCTTGTTGGTGCTCAAAATAAATTTCTCAGATTTATTATAATATATTATATGCTTAAATTCATTTTTGGGATCTAAAAAACTTTGCTAGAGTCACTACGGAGCCAAAAAACCCATTTACAGGCTCGATAAAGGTAAAACTAGTTGTAAGGACATAGGTTTTGCGCGAGGTGAGTTTTTAAGGCTTGTTGGTGCTCAAAACGAGACCCTAAGAGTTATTATAATAATTTATACGCTTCAATACATATTTGCGATCAAAATAACTTTGCTAGAGTCACTACAAAGCTAAAAAACCCATTTAAAAGCTCGATTTAGCGAAAAATAGTTATAAGGACTTAGTTTTTACGCGAGGTGAGTTTCTAAAACTTGTTGGAGCCTAAAATGAGTCCCTAAGACTTATTATAATATATTATATGTTCAAATACACATTTGGGATCAAAACAACTTTGCTAGAGTCATTTCGGAGCAAAAAAACCCAACTAAAGGCTCGATTTAGGCAAAACTAGTTATAAGGACTAAGTTTTTGCGCGAGGTGAGTTTTTAAGGCTTGTTGGAGCTCAAAATGTGTCTCTAAGAGTTATTATAATATATTATACACTTAAATACACATTTGGGATCATAATAACTTCGCTAGAGCCACTATGGAGACAAAAAAAAAAACCCATTTAAAGGCTCGATTTAGCGAAAACTAGTTATAAGGACTTAGTTTTTGTGCGAGGCGAGTTTTTAAGGCTTGTTGGAGCTCAAAATATGTCCCTAAGAGTTATTATGTTATATTATATTGTAAGGACTTTGTTTTTGCGCGAATTGACTTTTTAAGGCTTGTTAGGTCTCCAAATGACTCCCTAAGACTTATTAAAATATATTATATGTTCAAATATTCATTTGGGACAAAAAAAATTTTGCTAGAGTCATTTCAGAGCAAAAAAAAAAAAAAGCTTAAAGGCTATATATTTCAGAGTAACTTGTTATAAGACTTTGTTTTTGCACCAAGTCACTTTTTAAGGCTTATTGGAGCTCCAAATGAGTCCCTATGACTTATTATAATATATTATATGTTCAAATACTCATTTGGGATCAAAAAAATTTGCTAGAGTCATATCGGAGTAAAAAAAACCCTTTAAAGGCTATATTTCAGAATAACTACTTCAAAGGACTTTGTTATTGCCTGAATTGACTTTAAGGCTTTTTCGAGCTCCAAAGGAGTCCCTAAGGCTTCTTATAATATATTATATGTTCAAATAGTTAGTTGGGATCAAAACAACTTTCTAAGAGTCACTTCGTAGCAAAAAAAAAAAGCTCGTTAATGGCTATATTTCGGAAAAACTATTTATAAGAACTTTGTTTTTGCACGAAGTGTGCAGTAATACTTGTTCGAGCTCAAAATAATTCCCAAAAACTTATTATTATATATTATATTTTCAAATACAGCCAATAAAGTCCCAAAGACTTCCTAGCCAATAAAGCCATGTAAAGGCTATATTTTGACCAAACTAGTTATCGAGACTTTCATTTTGCACGTAGTCAGTTTTAAGCTTTGTTAGAGCTCCAAATAAGTCCCTAAGACTTAGTATAATATATTATATATTCAAATACGTATTTGCAATTAAAACAACTTTGCTAGAGTGACTTCGTAGCCGAAAAAGCCCTTAAAGGCCATATTTCGGCAAAACTAGTTATAAGGACTTTGTTTTTGCGTGAACTGACTTTTTAGGCTTGTTGGATCTCCAAATGAGTCCCTAACACATATTATAATATATAATATGTTCAAATACACGTTTGAGATCACAAAAAATTTGTTAGAGTCAATTCGGAGCCAAAAAAGCCCTTTAAAGGCTATATTTCGGAAAAACTAATTATAAGGACTTTGTTTTGGCGCGAAGTGAGTTTTAAGGCCGGTTCGAGCTCCAAATGATTCCCTAAGACTTATTGTAATATATTATGCATTCAAATCTTAGCTGGAATCAAAACAACTTTGCTAGGTCACTTCATAGCCAAAAAAAAGCCCTTTTAAGGCAATATTTCGATAAACTTATTTCAAGGACTTTTTTTTTACGCAAAGTGATTTTTTAAGGCTTGTTGGAGCTCCAAATGAGTCTCTAAGACTGATTATAATCTCTTACTTGTTCAAATACTAATTTGGGATAAAAAAAAACCTACAGTCATTTTGGAGCAAAAAAATCCCTTTAAGCGGTATATTGTCTACTAACTAGTTATAAGGACTTTATTATTGCCCGAAGTGACTTTTTAAGGCTTGTTCGAGCTCAAAATAAGTCCCTAAAGCTTATTATAATATATTATATATTCAAATACTTGGTTGGCATCGTAAAAACTTTGTAAGAGTCACTTCGTAACAAAAAAAAAAGCCCATTAATGGCTATATTTCATAAAAACTAGGTATAACGACTTTGTTTTTGCACGAAGTGAGTTTTAAGGCTTGTTCGAGATCCAAATGAGTCCCTAAGATTTATTATAAATATTATATGTTCAAACACTTAGTTGGGATCAAAACAATTTTGTTAGAGTCACTTCGTAGCCAAAAAAGCCCGTTAATGGCTATATTTCAGAAAAATTAGATATAAGGACTTTGTTTTTGCGCAAAGTGAGTTTTTAGGATTGTTCGAGCTCAGAATGAGTCCCTAAGATTTATTATCATATATTATATTTTCAAATACCTAGTTAGGCATTAAAGCTAATAAAGCCCTTTAAAGGCTATATTTCGGTAAAACTAGTTACAAGGACTTTGGTTTTGCACGTAGTGAGTTATAAGGCTTGTTGGAGCTCCAAATGAGTCCCTAAGATAAATTATAATATATTATATGTTCAAAAACTTAGTTTGGGTTAAAACAAAATTGCTAGAGTCACTTCATAACCAAAAAAGCCCTTTAAAGTCTATATTTGGGCAAAACTAGTTATAAGGACTTTATCTTTATTTTGGCAAAACTAGTTATAAGGACTTTATTTTTGTGCGAAGCGACTTTTTAAGGCTTCTTCGAGCTCCAATTGAGTCCCTAATACTTATTATAATATATTGTACTTTCAAATACTTAGTTGGGATAAAAAAAATATCTACAGTCACTTAGTAGCCACTAAAGGCCATTAAACGGTATATTTCGGAAAAATTAGTTAGAAGGACTTTGTTTTTTGCGCGTAATGAGTTTTAAGGTTTGTTGGAGCTTGAAATGAGAACTAAGACTTATTATTATATATTATATGTTCAAAATCTTAGTTGGGATCAAAACAACTTTGCTAGTGTCACTTCGTAGCAAAAAAAAGCCCTTTAAAGGTTATATTTCGGCAAAACTAGTTATGAGGACATTGGTTTTGCGCGAAGTGACTTTTTAAGGCTTGTTGGAGCTACAAATGAGTCCATAAGACATATTACAATATATTATATGTTCAAATACTTTGTTGGAATAAAAAAAATTGTTAGACTCACTTAGTAGCCAAAAACGCTATTTAAAGGCTATATTTCGCCAAAACTAGTTGTAAGGACTTTGTTTTTGAGTTTTAAGGCTTGTTGGAGCCCCAAATGAGTCCCTAAGACTTATTATAATATACTATATATTCAAATACTTTGTTGGGATCAAAACAACTTTGCTAGAGTCACATCGTAGCAAAAAAAAAGCCCTTTAAAGGCTAAATTTCGGCCAAACAAAGGATAATGTTTTTGTACGAAGTGACTTTTAAGGCTTGTTAGAGCTCCAAATGAGTCCCTAAGACTTATGATACTATATTATTTGTTCAAATACTATTTTGCGATAAAAAAATTATTTTTTGATAGAGTCATTTCGGAGCCAAAAAAGCTTAAACGCTATATTTCGGAGTAACTTGTTATAAGGACTTTGTTTTTGCGTCAACTGACTTTTTAAGGCTTGTTTGAGCTCCAAATGTGTCTCTAAGACTCATTATAATATATTATATATTCAAACACTCATTTGGGATCCAAAAAATTTGTAAGTGTCATTTTGGAGCCAAAAAAATCCCCTTAAAGGCTATATTTCGGAATAACTAGTTGTAAGGACTTGGTTATTGCCCAAATTAACTTTTTAATTCTTCTTCTAGCTCAAAAGGAGTTTCTAAGACTTATTATAAAATATTATATGCTCAAATACTTAGTTGGGATCAAAACAACTTCGTAAGAGTCACTTCAAAGCTAAAAAAGCCATTTAAAGGCTATATTTTCGAATAACTAGTTATAAGGACTTTATTCTTGCGCGTACTGAGTTTTAAGGGTTGTTGGAGCTCCAAATGAGTCCCTAAGACTTATTATAATATATTATATGTTCAAACACTTAGTTTTGATTAAAATAACTTTGCTAGAGTCACTTCGTAGCCACAAAAGCTCCTTAAAGGCTATATTTCGGCAAAAACGAGTTATAAGGACTTTGTTTTTGCGTGAAGTGACTTTTTAGGGCTTGTTGGAGCTCCAAATGAGTCCCTAAGACATATTATAATATAATTTATTTTCAAATACTCATTTGGGATAAAAAAAAATTTGTTAGTCATTTCGGAGGGAAAAAAAAAGGCCCTTTAAAGGATATATTTCGGAATAACTAGTTATAAAGACTATATTAGTTCCCGAATTTACTTTTTAAGGCTTGTTCGACCTCAAATGAGTCCTTAAGACTTATTATAATATATTCTATGTTCAAATACATAGTTTGGATTAAAACAACTTTGCTAGAGTCACTTCATGGCGACAAAAGCCCTTTAAAAGCTATATATTTCGGCAAAACTAGTTATAAGGATTTTGTATTTGCGCGAAGTGCCTTTTTAAGGCTTGTTCAAGCTCTAAATGAGTCCCCACGGCTTATTATAATATAATATATTTTTAAATACTTAGTTGGGATGAAAAAAAATTTGCTAGAGTCACTTAGTAGCCAATAAAGTCCTTTAAATGGTATATTTCGGAAAAACTAGTTATAAGGGCATTGTTTTTGCGCATAGTAAGTTTTAGGGCTTGTTGGAGTTTCAAATGACTCCCGAAGACTTGTTATAATATATTATAAGTTCAAATAATTAGGTGGGATCAAAAGAACTTTGTTAGAGTGACAACGAAGGCAAAAAAAAAAAGCCCCTTAAAGGCTATATTTTGACAAAACTAGTTATAAGGACTTTATTTTTTGCGCGAAGTGACTTTCTAAGGCTTGATAGAGCTCTAAATGAGTCTGTATATAGCCTTATATGTTCAAACACTTTGTTGGGATCAAAACAAATATGCTAGAGTCACTTAGTAGCATAAAAAGCCCTTTAAAGGCTATATTTCAGCAAAACTAGTTGTGAGGACTCTGTTTTTGTGCGTAGTGAGTTTTAAGGCTTCTTGGAGCTCCATATGAGTCCCTAAGACTTATTATAATATATTATATGTTCAAATACTTTTTTGGATAAAAACAACTTTGCTAGAGTCACTTCGTAGCCAAAAAGGCCGCTGTTGTAAAAGATGATGTCAATGACGATGACAGAAAAGCCGATGAAACATTTGCTGAATACAATGATGAACCGATTACTAACAATGATAGTGACGATAATAACACTATCACTAACTACGATGTGGGGCAATCAGACGACGAGGAAGAATGAATGTGAAATACTAATTCTTATATTATACTTAATATTAGATTAAAAATTTTATATTCAATATTGTAATGTTTAATTTTGATATTTGGTTGCAGATCAAGATGTTGTTGTTTTTGATTATTTGTATGGCCACTGCTGTTGCTAGAGGCGGATCTGGCGATGATCCCACACGCTGACCGTCGGTTCTGCCAGGATGCGGTGACTCGTCCTCATCGTCCACTTCAGCTACAGTACAGAGACAACTGCGACGCAGACTTGTTAGAAAGGATGCAGTTGCATCTGAGAGTACTGGTATGTATAAAAGTATTTACAATGTGAACAAAAATTTGACAATTAACGTTTCAATAAATATTTGTTAAAGCCACTTAACAGAGACTCCTAGAAGATGCGGGCCAGATGTAAATCGTCAAGCTGCAGTCGAACTTGTTGGTAGCACCCCGGGTTCACGCATCACGCTTTAGCCAGACGAGCACACACTGAAGTTTTTCGGAGTGTTAGTGGTGGGGTTCGCAACTGAGTGCGGCATTGTTGTCCTGCGAGATTGTCCGATGGAGTACCATTTCTAGAATGATGTGCCGGCCAAATTGAAGGCGAGGATGATTCATCAACTAGCTGTAAGTACTGTAAATTAGAATTAATTAATTTGTTTATCTTTAATTATCTGAAATTAAATATGCTTTTATTTACTTAGCAGGCGATATTTGCTATCCAGACGAACAACGCTAGGTTCATGCTGATCGTCGACACCCAATTACATGTCACCTGGACGCGCAGAAGGAATGATCTGAAGAATCATTAGGTAAATGAAGACGGTGAGGACGATCCAGATAGGGCTCGAGCTAGGTCACCTAGTAACGTCCGCAGCGCACAAGATTAGAACCACTTATGAGATCACTGGGTTGTAGACCATACCAAGGTAATATAGTTTTATATTATCTTTTGTGGTCAGTTATAAAAAAATAAAACTAACGTCTTAATTTTGCAGCGTTATACAACGGCTATGAGGAAGAATCGAGCTCAGCAGCTCGATCAAAGTAGGCACGGAGCTAGATCCATAGCTAACCACAAATTCAGGATGGTAAATAATTTTCAGTTTTCAAATCATTTCAAATATATTTGATTGTAACTTGACAATTTTTTTGAAATTGTAGAGCACACCCGAGTCACAAATACCACCGAGCCCTATTGAGATGCATCACAAGCTACACTACCAGGGTGGCTGGCAGAACGATCACGCAAGAAAAGAATATATAAGTCTCTTTTAGTTAAGATTACGTGACTTTAAAATACTAACATATCTAATCTTATTTGTTGAATGAGGAGATTATTAGTAAGCGTGATGATGTCTATCTCAAATTACGCCTGAGACGCAGCTCACCCAAGAGCAACATTTTGACTTTGAGGCCGACGTTATTAGGAGCGTCTGCGAAAAAGAGAAGACTGTGAAGTCCAGCTGGATGGCAGGACTTAGGCTAGTCTTGAAGAAGAAGAATCGCGTGGCGTTGGCGTTGGCACCGCAGCCTAGACCGTCAGAGGCTGTTGTTCTTTGAGAGCAGCTCGCCGAGGTGACCCAATGACTTGCTGCAATGGAATGAGAACTCAGGGAAATACAGCAACAAGCAGCAGCCGAATGACGTATAGGGGAGGAACGGGGCAGGCTAGTAACAAGAACTTTGACGAGTTGACGGAGTTCTTGCGTGACACGTTTCCTGCCACCTTCAACATCAGGCGCACTGCCGATGTCAGAGCGGCAGTGCCATACGATGTCAGCCTCCTATGCCTCTTATGCCAGATGACATCCCATATGCGGATTTAGAAGAGCATTAGATATGTTTCAGACTTTTGTTTATCAGACTTTTTCACTTTAGTAGTTGACACTATTATTTTTATTATATACACTATAATTATGTGTGTTTTTTTTATGTATTTATAACAATTTTCTTATATTATAGAGTTATTAACAAATATACCATTTATATAATTTAGCATGAAAAGAAAATTAATTAATAAATCATATTAAAAAAATTAAATAAAAAATAAAAATAGTTTCTCCGACTAATATTTCAGTCGCGGATAAACCTATCCGCGAGTAAAATGTCACTCGCTGATAGTTCGCCGGAAATTATCTACGAGTGAAAATTCACTCGCTAATAGTTCGTCAGAACTTATCTGCGAGTGAATCTTCACTCGCAGATAGTTCTCCACACGCTTATCCGCGACAGATAACTCAGTCGCGGGTTGACTTATCCGCGTCTGATCGTCCAGTCGCGGATAAATTCGCGGCAAAATCGATTCCCGCCAAAAAAAGTCTTCGTGATTGACAATTCAATCGCGAATGCTTATCTATGAGTAAGCATCCGCGGCTAAATTGTGACTGATTATTTCATTCGCGGATGCCCTTCTACATCTGATTTTTCTTTTTCTGCGATTGAAAAATCATTCTTTTTTCTTACTAGTGTATATTATATATTGAAATACTTTGTTGGGATCAAAACAACTTTGCTAGAGTCTCTTCGTAGCAAAAAAAAAAAAAAGCCCTTTAAAGGCTATATTTCGGCAAAACTAGTTATAAGGACTTCGTTTCTACGCGAAGTGACTTTTTAAGGCTTGTTGGAACTCCAAATAAGTCCCTAAGACTTATTATTATATATTACATGTTCAAATACTTATTTCGGATCAAAATAACTTTGGTAGAGTCACTTCATAGCAAAAAAAAAAAAAAAAAAGCCCTTTAAAGCCAATGTTTCGACAAAACTAGTTATAAGGACTTAGTTTTTTCGCGAAGTGACTTTTTAAGGCTTATTGGAGCTCTAAATGAGTCTTTAAGACTTCTTATAATATATTATATGTCCAAATACTCAATTGGGATAAAAAAAAAATTTGCTAGAGTCATTTTGTAGCCAAAAAAGCCCTTTAAATGCTATATTTCGGAATAACTAGTTTTAAGGACTTTGTTTTTGTGCCATGTGATTTTTTAAAGCTTTTTGGAGCTCCAAATGAGTCTCTCAGACTTATTATAATATATTATACGTTCAAATACTCATTTTGTATCAAAAAAATTTTCTAAAGTCATTTCGGAGCCCAAAACGCCCCTTAAAGGCTATATTTCGAAATAATTAGTTATAAGGACTTCGTTATTGCCCAAAGTGACTTTTTAAGGCTTGTTCGATCTCTAAATGAGTCCCTAAGACTTATTATAATATATTATATGTTCAAATATTTAGTTGGGATCAAAACAACTTTGCTAGAGCCACTTCGCAAGCAAAAAAGCCTTTTAAAGGCAATATTTAGGCAAAACTAGTTATAAGGACTTTGTTTTTGCGTAGTGAGTTTTAAGGCTTGTTGGAGCTCCAAATGAGTCCCTAAGACTTATTATAATATATTATATTTTCAAATACCTAGTTGGGATCAAAACAACTTTGCTCGAGTCATTTCGTAGCTAAAAAAGCCATTTAAAGGGTATATTTTGGCAAAACCAGTTATAAGGACTTTGTGTTTCCGTAAAGTGACGTTTTAAGTCGTGTTGGATCTCCAAATGAGTCACTAAGACTTATTATAATATGTTATATGTTCAAATACTCATTTGGGATTAAGAAAAATTGCTAGAGTCATTTCGGAGCAACAAAAGCCCTTTAAAGGCTATATTTTTGGCAAAACTAGTTATAAAGACTTTGTTTTTGCCCGAAGTTACTTTTTAAGGCTTGTTGGAGCTCCGAATGAGTCCCTAGGACTTAGCATAATATATTATATATTGAAATACTCATTTAGGATCAAAAAAGATTTTTTAGAGTCACTTCGAAGCTAAAATATCCCTTTAAAGGTTATATTTCGGAATAACTAGTTATTGTTTTTGCCCAAAGTGAGTTTTAAAGCTTGTTGGAGTCTGACTCTAGAAAAATCAAAATCGGGACTTCTCTAAGTCCAGAGATACGCGAGGCCATTGTGGCCTGCCTTCACCGCAATCGAGACGTGTTCGCATGGAGTCACAGCAACATGAAGGGGATAGACCCCGAGCTATAGTGCCATTGTCTAAATATTGATCCTCGGGTCCCCACCCGATGCCAAAAAGGTGACCGCTCGACCTTGAGAGAGCCCAAGCGCTTAAAGACGAAGTCGATAAGCTAATCCAAGCGGGGTTCATTCGCGAAGCGAAGTACCCCGATTGGGTCTCAAACCCCGTACTAGTTCCTATGCCAGACAGAAGATGGAGATGCTGCATGAATTTCACCAACCTCAATAAAGCCTCTCCGAAGGACAGCTTTCCTGTGCGCCGAATTGATCACATGGTCGACGTGACCGCGGGCCATGAAATCCCCAGCTTCATGGACGCATATTAGGGGTACAATCAAATCCTTATGTTCCATAGGGACGAGGACCACACCGCCTTCGTTACCAATCGCAGACTCTATTGCTATAAAGTCATGCTCTTCTGTTTGAAGGATGCCAGGGCAACTTATCAGAGGGTGGTGAATAAGATATTCGCGAGGCTACTGGGCGTCTCGATGGAAGTTTACATCGACTACATGCTGGTCAAGAATGCAGCAATGCGCGATCATGTCACGCACCTAGATTAAACCTTCTCCATTCTTCGGCAAACCAATATAATACTCAATCGAACAAGGGCACCATCGCGGTCAGAGCTAGCAAGTTCTTAGGCTTCATCCTGAATCAATGAGGAATTGAGGCTAACCCGGAGAAAATCTAAGCTATCCTCGACATGGAGTCCCCTCGAAGAGGGAAAGAAGTTCAAAAGCCCACGGGGTGCATCGCCGCATTGAACAGGTTTGTCTCTCGATCTACCGACAAGTGTCTCCCCTTCTTCAACGTCCTCCGAGGCAGTAAGGAGTTCGTTTGGACCGAGGAATATGAACGAGCTTTCCAAGTACTCAATGTATACCTAGGGCACGCCCCGACTCTAGCGAACCTATTACCGGGGGAGAAACTCTTCACTTACCACGCCATCTCAGAGCATGTAGTAAGTTCAGTGCTCGTCAAGGAAGCAATTAGAGTACAAGTGTCGGTGTACTACGTCAGCAAGCGCCTCCTCGATGCTGAACGCAGATATCCTGAGCTAGAGTGACTCGCCCTAGCTCTTATCGTCTCGACCAGGAAGCTTCACCATTACTTCCTGGCCTATTCGGTGGTTGTTTTCACTAATCATCCGATGAAGCAAGTGTTACGCAAGCTGGAGGCCTCGGGCAGGCTTGTGAAATGGGCAATCGAGTTAACACAGTTTGACATTCTTTACCAGTCGCAGACAGCGATCAAAGGTCAAACTTTGGCAGACTTTATTGCCGAATTTACCTTTTCTTCGAAGGAGGATCGGGATTGGCAAATGGAACCCCCGCAGTGGAAGCTGTACGTGGACGGATCCTCGAATGAGAATGGCTCAGGAGCAGGGCTTATGTTGATCAGCCCCGAGAACCACCGCATCAGCACTGCCTTACGATTCATCTTCAAAACTTTGAACAACGAGACAGAGTACGAAGCTCAATTGGCCGGCCTCAGACTCACCAAGGAACTTCAAGTAGACACAAAATTAGTTGTAAGTCAAATTTCAGGTGAATTCCAAGCCCGCGATGATCAAATGGCAGCGTACCTGGAAAAGGTCAAAGCGGAGCTTCAAAACTTTCCAGGTATGAAATAAAGCACGTCGACCGCAAAGATAACTCGAATGCGAATGCGTTGGCAAAGCTTGCAACTAGCAAAGATACCGAGCTTCTTCGCCTAGTCCCGGTCGAGGTCATCCCCGAAACAAGTATCGCGATGCGAGACTTGGTAGAAGCGATCGACTCAGAGCGTTCGTGGATGGATGATATTGCCATCTATCTGAAGGAAGATAAGCTGCCAAAAGATCGAGAATGGGCCCAGAGGGTCAGGTACCATGCTGAACACTATTTGTTAGTGAATGACAAGTTATACAAGAGAGGAGTTTCAACACCACTGCTTCGATGCCTCAACGACAAGGAAGCCAAAGAAGTCCTAAGTGAGATCCACAATGGAGTCTATAGAAATCACGTAAGGGGGCAGTCCGTCGCACATAAGGCTTTATTGCAGGGATTTTATTGGCCCACGATGAAGCAAGATGCCGCCGATTACGCGGGGAAGTGCGACAAGTGTTAGAGGTACTCTGCACTTATTAGAGCACATCCAAAATGGCTCACGATAATCTTTTGTCCGCGGCCCTTCGCGAAGTGGGAAATCGACATTACTGGACCCTTGCCGACGGCGCCCTGAGGGCTTAAATTTGCCATCATGGTAGTAGATTACTTCACCAAGTGGGCCGAGGCTATTCCTTTGTTGACCATCACCGAGAATAACCTGACCAAGTTCATCCGCGAACACATCATCTACAGGTTCAGGATACCTCACTCTTTGGTTTCGGACAACACTCTTCAGTTCGATAATCAAGCAGTAAGAGACCTTTGTAATCAGTTCAGCATCAACAAAGTCTTCTCCGCTCCATACCATCGGCAAAGCAATGGCCGGGTCCAGGCCGTCAACAAGATTATCAAGGTGACCTAAAAGAGATGCCTTGACACACTTAAAGGGCGATGAGCCGCAGAGCTGCCTGTAGTTCTTTGGAGTTATCGCACGACTGCTAGAACGACCACTGGGAAAACTCCCTTCTCTATGGCATATGGCAGCGAAGCGATGATACCCGCGGAAGTGAAAGTCTCTTCGTTCCGATACGAAAACTTCGACAAATAGACCAACACCTCACTTTTGGCCGCGGAGAGAGATATGATCGAGGAGCGTAGAGAAGTCGCGAGGATCCGAATGGAGGCCCAAAAACAGCGCATGGCGAGGTAATATGACTCCAAGGTGAAAGAAAGAAAGTTCAAAGTCGGGAATACCATCCTTAGACAAGTATTTCAAAACACCAAGGAGCCCGGAGCTGGAGCATTTGGATATTTATGGGAAGGACCGTACCAGATCACCGAGGTGCTGAAATCGGGTGCATACCAAATTGCGGACCTCGCTGGGGTTCCAATCAGGAATCCTTGGAATGCGGAACATCTCAAGAAATACTCTCAGTAGGCTCTCCTTGTTTGTAATTAGTTTTTGTTTTTATCCTCTTGTATAAGTCTGATAATCCAGCAGTTATTAATAAAAGTTTAAGAAAATTTGGTGTCAAGTATTCAGTTTTATATCATTTATTCTCTTCGTTTCAAAAAAAAAAAAAGAGAAAAAGTCTACGAAATAGACTATAAACTCGGTGTAAAAGGGAATAAACCGCGAAGCGGATGATTTCTAGAAACACCACCCTTGACTGTCTCCTTGACCGCAGGAGCACTCAGGGAGACATGGGGGCAACCAGGGTACCAGAAAGAAATAGGGGTACCCTATAGGTACTTTGAAGACATGCGAGGCTAGATCGCGTAAGTTCGGAGGGCTTACATAGTCTTTAACCGTTGAAGCTTCCTACCACATAAAGGTTTTTTTTGTCAGGTCTCAACCTGTTCGGGGATTAACTAGAAAAACATTTGGCTAATTTACTCCTAGTACTATTCTACTCTTCGAAAAAGATAGAAGACCTAGGTATGCTTAAAGGGGGAATCCCGAGGTGTGAAAAACTTAGGAGAATTTTGAAAAATTGGACTAAGTTTGATCGCCGAAGCATATAAGTAAAAAGACCACAATCTATTCAGAAGCATCGGGGATCATTGCGAGTAATAGGGTGCTTTCAAATTTTGTCAGTTATTAGATTTGACCAAGGACATTCGTTAAGAGAATGAGCTTGGTTCGGGATAATCCTTCGGAGAAGGAAGAGCCCAAAGTAACAGAGCATTTTTCAGAGAAAAGTTTGTTCGGATTACGGTCTAATTAATCGCTTAATTTGTTTTAATTGTGACCCTCGGAGAGGGCATGATATAAGTTGTGTTCCTCGAAGAGGACGTAATTTAACATGGTCGATCTCGGAGGGATTTGAACGTGTTAACTGAGGGAAATAAGCAAAAATAAAACCACAAGGAATCACGAAGAAATAAATCAATAATTTTAAGAAAGCAAAATTTTATTAATATGTCCGAGAGAATACAAAAAATGGGCGTCCGAAAGACCCCGAAGAAAAATAGGCAAAAAGAAATGAAAAATTACAACGGTCGAGAGTCATCGGCACAGGAGCGAACGCCTAACTTCTTCAAAGACATTCCATTCGGGATGAAGAGCTTTAAGCTTATCTAGCACCCTATTAGTACCCGCGAGGGTAGCCTGCTGTATCTCAACTAGAAAGCCTTTGCTTTGGTGAAAATCTGAGACCCACTATTGTCTCCTCAATTCAATGTAGCTTTTGAAGACAGGGCTTTTCTTGAAGTCCGCCACGATAGTGCGAATCCTAGCCCTGGCCCCATTGAGATCAGCCTCAGTCTTGCTAAGATTGCTGCGGACAGTTTTAAGCTAATCTCTGAGCGCTTGAATCCTCGTCTCTGCCACTACTCTCATTCCCTCTTCCTCCTTGAGCTCCGCATCAAAAACTGCCTTCTCGGAGAAAAGGTTCTCTTCGTGAATTCGACGCTCGTCCTCAAGGGTCTTCCACGCCTCCTCCCGCAACACTCTCTCCTTATTCAGCTCTCCCTCGAACCTGGCCACCTCATCGATGCGGGATGCTCTCTCTCTACTTAACTCCTCCTAGAATTTGGCCACCTTCTCATCGCGACTTCTCCTTAACTCCATGGAGTGCCTAAGGCTAGTGGTCGCCAGCTCCACTATCTCGGATGAGATATCTGCTTTAAAGGAGGCTTCGTTGAGCTTGGCAGCCAACTTTTCGTTCTCCTTGCGAAGGTGACGCAGGGCTTCTTGACCCTAGGCGAAGATGGCCTCTGTTCTTCAGGAGCAAAGAAAATTTACGAGGAATGCCTGCAACAAATAAGGGGGTTATAAGTGAGCTTAGAAATTCCGCGTGAACTTAGGAACGTATAAGTGATATTTTGCGCGAGATGCAAGCTTGGAATGCGATCATACGAGCACTAATGCGGATCACAAGAACTAGAAGTTAAGGCTGGCTTGGTCGAGGTAGTACTAGGATGGGTGACCTCATGAGGAAGTCCCGTGTTGCACCCTAATTTTTTTCTTTTTATTACGTCTACGTGACACGTGAATATAGTAGCACTAAAAAGTTATTTTTTTCTTTTTAGAAAAGAAAATTAATTATAATAGGATGGATATTGACAATGCGTGCGGGGGTCGCCATGGTTGAGTTGTGAGGAGTCGGGCGCGTGAACTTACGTAAAGTGATATTTTGCGCAAAAACTTGCGGGTGCGATCATGCCCGGCGCTAATGCACGGGATCTCATAGGATGGGTGACCTCCTGGGAAGTCCTCGTGTTGCACCCCTAATTTTTTTTCTTTTTTTATTACGTCTACGTGACACGTGAATATAGTAGCACTAAAAGTTATTTTTTTTTCCTTTTTTAAGAAAAGAAAATTAATTATAATAGGAGGGATATTGACAATACGTACCGAGGGCGGGTCCCGCCATGGTTGAGTTGTTGAGAGGTCGGGCGCGTGAACTTACGTATAAGTGATATTTTTGCGCAAAAACTTGCGGGTGCGATCATACCAGCACTAATGCACCGGATCCCATCAGAACTCCGAAGTTAAGCGTGCTTGGGCGAGAGTAGTACTAGGATGGGTGACCTCCTGGGAAGTCCTCGTGTTGCACCCCTAATTTTTTTTCTTTTTTTATTACGTCTACGTGACACGTGAATATAGTAGCACTAAAAGTTATTTTTTTTTCTTTTTTAAGAAAAGAAAATTAATTATAATAGGATGGATATTGACAATACGTACCGAGGGCGGGTCCCGCCATGGTTGAGTTGTTGAGAGGTCGGGCGCGTGAACTTACGTATAAGTGATATTTTTGCGCAAAAACTTGCGGGTGCGATCATACCAGCACTAATGCACCGGATCCCATCAGAACTCCGAAGTTAAGCGTGCTTGGGCGAGAGTAGTACTAGGATGGGTGACCTCCTGGGAAGTCCTCGTGTTGCACCCCTAATTTTTTTTCTTTTTTTATTACGTCTACGTGACACGTGAATATAGTAGCACTAAAAGTTATTTTTTTTTCTTTTTTAAGAAAAGAAAATTAATTATAATAGGATGGATATTGACAATACGTACCGAGGGCGGGTCCCGCCATGGTTGAGTTGTTGAGAGGTCGGGCGCGTGAACTTACGTATAAGTGATATTTTTGCGCAAAAACTTGCGGGTGCGATCATACCAGCACTAATGCACCGGATCCCATCAGAACTCCGAAGTTAAGCGTGCTTGGGCGAGAGTAGTACTAGGATGGGTGACCTCCTGGGAAGTCCTCGTGTTGCACCCCTAATTTTTTTTCTTTTTTTATTACGTCTACGTGACACGTGAATATAGTAGCACTAAAGTTATTTTTTTTTCTTTTTTAAGAAAAGAAAATTAATTATAATAGGATGGATATTGACAATACGTACCGAGGGCGGGTCCCGCCATGGTTGAGTTGTTGAGAGGTCGGGCGCGTGAACTTACGTATAAGTGATATTTTTGCGCAAAAACTTGCGGGTGCGATCATACCAGCACTAATGCACCGGATCCCATCAGAACTCCGAAGTTAAGCGTGCTTGGGCGAGAGTAGTACTAGGATGGGTGACCTCCTGGGAAGTCCTCGTGTTGCACCCCTAATTTTTTTTCTTTTTTTATTACGTCTACGTGACACGTGAATATAGTAGCACTAAAAGTTATTTTTTTTTCTTTTTTAAGAAAAGAAAATTAATTATAATAGGATGGATATTGACAATACGTACCGAGGGCGGGTCCCGCCATGGTTGAGTTGTTGAGAGGTCGGGCGCGTGAACTTACGTATAAGTGATATTTTTGCGCAAAAACTTGCGGGTGCGATCATACCAGCACTAATGCACCGGATCCCATCAGAACTCCGAAGTTAAGCGTGCTTGGGCGAGAGTAGTACTAGGATGGGTGACCTCCTGGGAAGTCCTCGTGTTGCACCCCTAATTTT
Source organism: Boehmeria nivea var. tenacissima (assembly GCA_018132145.1). Lineage (NCBI taxonomy): Eukaryota > Viridiplantae > Streptophyta > Magnoliopsida > Rosales > Urticaceae > Boehmeria > Boehmeria nivea. The sequence goes on from CM030880.1 coordinate 3,079,085, forward strand.
TTTTCTTTTTTTATTACGTCTACGTGACACGTGAATATAGTAGCACTAAAAGTTATTTTTTTTTCTTTTTTAAGAAAAGAAAATTAATTATAATAGGATGGATATTGACAATACGTACCGAGGGCGGGTCCCGCCATGGTTGAGTTGTTGAGAGGTCGGGCGCGTGAACTTACGTATAAGTGATATTTTTGCGCAAAAACTTGCGGGTGCGATCATACCAGCACTAATGCACCGGATCCCATCAGAACTCCGAAGTTAAGCGTGCTTGGGCGAGAGTAGTACTAGGATGGGTGACCTCCTGGGAAGTCCTCGTGTTGCACCCCTAATTTTTTTTCTTTTTTTATTACGTCTACGTGACACGTGAATATAGTAGCACTAAAAGTTATTTTTTTTTTCTTTTTTAAGAAAAGAAAATTAATTATAATAGGATGGATATTGACAATACGTACCGAGGGCGGGTCCCGCCATGGTTGAGTTGTTGAGAGGTCGGGCGCGTGAACTTACGTATAAGTGATATTTTTGCGCAAAAACTTGCGGGTGCGATCATACCAGCACTAATGCACCGGATCCCATCAGAACTCCGAAGTTAAGCGTGCTTGGGCGAGAGTAGTACTAGGATGGGTGACCTCCTGGGAAGTCCTCGTGTTGCACCCCTAATTTTTTTTCTTTTTTTATTACGTCTACGTGACACGTGAATATAGTAGCACTAAAAGTTATTTTTTTTTCTTTTTTAAGAAAAGAAAATTAATTATAATAGGATGGATATTGACAATACGTACCGAGGGCGGGTCCCGCCATGGTTGAGTTGTTGAGAGGTCGGGCGCGTGAACTTACGTATAAGTGATATTTTTGCGCAAAAACTTGCGGGTGCGATCATACCAGCACTAATGCACCGGATCCCATCAGAACTCCGAAGTTAAGCGTGCTTGGGCGAGAGTAGTACTAGGATGGGTGACCTCCTGGGAAGTCCTCGTGTTGCACCCCTAATTTTTTTTCTTTTTTTATTACGTCTACGTGACACGTGAATATAGTAGCACTAAAAGTTATTTTTTTTTTCTTTTTTAAGAAAAGAAAATTAATTATAATAGGATGGATATTGACAATACGTACCGAGGGCGGGTCCCGCCATGGTTGAGTTGTTGAGAGGTCGGGCGCGTGAACTTACGTATAAGTGATATTTTTGCGTAAAAACTTGCGGGTGCGATCATACCAGCACTAATGCACCGGATCCCATCAGAACTCCGAAGTTAAGCGTGCTTGGGCGAGAGTAGTACTAGGATGGGTGACCTCCTGGGAAGTCCTCGTGTTGCACCCCTAATTTTTTTTCTTTTTTTATTACGTCTACGTGACACGTGAATATAGTAGCACTAAAAGTTATTTTTTTTTTCTTTTTTAAGAAAAGAAAATTACTTATAATAGGATGGATATTGACAATACGTACCGAGGGCGGGTCCCGCCATGGTTGAGTTGTTGAGAGGTCGGGCGCGTGAACTTACGTATAAGTGATATTTTTGCGCAAAAACTTGCGGGTGCGATCATACCAGCACTAATGCACCGGATCCCATCAGAACTCCGAAGTTAAGCGTGCTTGGGCGAGAGTAGTACTAGGATGGGTGACCTCCTGGGAAGTCCTCGTGTTGCACCCCTAATTTTTTTTCTTTTTTTATTACGTCTACGTGACACGTGAATATAGTAGCACTAAAAGTTATTTTTTTTTCTTTTTTAAGAAAAGAAAATTAATTATAATAGGATGGATATTGACAATACGTACCGAGGGCGGGTCCCGCCATGGTTGAGTTGTTGAGAGGTCGGGCGCGTGAACTTACGTATAAGTGATATTTTTGCGCAAAAACTTGCGGGTGCGATCATACCAGCACTAATGCACCGGATCCCATCAGAACTCCGAAGTTAAGCGTGCTTGGGCGAGAGTAGTACTAGGATGGGTGACCTCCTGGGAAGTCCTCGTGTTGCACCCCTAATTTTTTTTCTTTTTTTATTACGTCTACGTGACACGTGAATATAGTAGCACTAAAAGTTATTTTTTTTTTCTTTTTTAAGAAAAGAAAATTAATTATAATAGGATGGATATTGACAATACGTACCGAGGGCGGGTCCCGCCATGGTTGAGTTGTTGAGAGGTCGGGCGCGTGAACTTACGTATAAGTGATATTTTTGCGTAAAAACTTGCGGGTGCGATCATACCAGCACTAATGCACCGGATCCCATCAGAACTCCGAAGTTAAGCGTGCTTGGGCGAGAGTAGTACTAGGATGGGTGACCTCCTGGGAAGTCCTCGTGTTGCACCCCTAATTTTTTTTCTTTTTTTATTACGTCTACGTGACACGTGAATATAGTAGCACTAAAAGTTATTTTTTTTTTCTTTTTTAAGAAAAGAAAATTAATTATAATAGGATGGATATTGACAATACGTACCGAGGGCGGGTCCCGCCATGGTTGAGTTGTTGAGAGGTCGGGCGCGTGAACTTACGTATAAGTGATATTTTTGCGCAAAAACTTGCGGGTGCGATCATACCAGCACTAATGCACCGGATCCCATCAGAACTCCGAAGTTAAGCGTGCTTGGGCGAGAGTAGTACTAGGATGGGTGACCTCCTGGGAAGTCCTCGTGTTGCACCCCTAATTTTTTTTCTTTTTTTATTACGTCTACGTGACACGTGAATATAGTAGCACTAAAAGTTATTTTTTTTTTCTTTTTTAAGAAAAGAAAATTAATTATAATAGGATGGATATTGACAATACGTACCGAGGGCGGGTCCCGCCATGGTTGAGTTGTTGAGAGGTCGGGCGCGTGAACTTACGTATAAGTGATATTTTTGCGCAAAAACTTGCGGGTGCGATCATACCAGCACTAATGCACCGGATCCCATCAGAACTCCGAAGTTAAGCGTGCTTGGGCGAGAGTAGTACTAGGATGGGTGACCTCCTGGGAAGTCCTCGTGTTGCACCCCTAATTTTTTTTCTTTTTTTATTACGTCTACGTGACACGTGAATATAGTAGCACTAAAAGTTATTTTTTTTTCTTTTTTAAGAAAAGAAAATTAATTATAATAGGATGGATATTGACAATACGTACCGAGGGCGGGTCCCGCCATGGTTGAGTTGTTGAGAGGTCGGGCGCGTGAACTTACGTATAAGTGATATTTTTGCGCAAAAACTTGCGGGTGCGATCATACCAGCACTAATGCACCGGATCCCATCAGAACTCCGAAGTTAAGCGTGCTTGGGCGAGAGTAGTACTAGGATGGGTGACCTCCTGGGAAGTCCTCGTGTTGCACCCCTAATTTTTTTTCTTTTTTTATTACGTCTACGTGACACGTGAATATAGTAGCACTAAAAGTTATTTTTTTTTCTTTTTTAAGAAAAGAAAATTAATTATAATAGGATGGATATTGACAATACGTACCGAGGGCGGGTCCCGCCATGGTTGAGTTGTTGAGAGGTCGGGCGCGTGAACTTACGTATAAGTGATATTTTTGCGCAAAAACTTGCGGGTGCGATCATACCAGCACTAATGCACCGGATCCCATCAGAACTCCGAAGTTAAGCGTGCTTGGGCGAGAGTAGTACTAGGATGGGTGACCTCCTGGGAAGTCCTCGTGTTGCACCCCTAATTTTTTTTCTTTTTTTATTACGTCTACGTGACACGTGAATATAGTAGCACTAAAAGTTATTTTTTTTTTCTTTTTTAAGAAAAGAAAATTAATTATAATAGGATGGATATTGACAATACGTACCGAGGGCGGGTCCCGCCATGGTTGAGTTGTTGAGAGGTCGGGCGCGTGAACTTACGTATAAGTGATATTTTTGCGCAAAAACTTGCGGGTGCGATCATACCAGCACTAATGCACCGGATCCCATCAGAACTCCGAAGTTAAGCGTGCTTGGGCGAGAGTAGTACTAGGATGGGTGACCTCCTGGGAAGTCCTCGTGTTGCACCCCTAATTTTTTTTCTTTTTTTATTACGTCTACGTGACACGTGAATATAGTAGCACTAAAAGTTATTTTTTTTTTCTTTTTTAAGAAAAGAAAATTAATTATAATAGGATGGATATTGACAATACGTACCGAGGGCGGGTCCCGCCATGGTTGAGTTGTTGAGAGGTCGGGCGCGTGAACTTACGTATAAGTGATATTTTTGCGCAAAAACTTGCGGGTGCGATCATACCAGCACTAATGCACCGGATCCCATCAGAACTCCGAAGTTAAGCGTGCTTGGGCGAGAGTAGTACTAGGATGGGTGACCTCCTGGGAAGTCCTCGTGTTGCACCCCTAATTTTTTTTCTTTTTTTATTACGTCTACGTGACACGTGAATATAGTAGCACTAAAAGTTATTTTTTTTTTCTTTTTTAAGAAAAGAAAATTAATTATAATAGGATGGATATTGACAATACGTACCGAGGGCGGGTCCCGCCATGGTTGAGTTGTTGAGAGGTCGGGCGCGTGAACTTACGTATAAGTGATATTTTTGCGCAAAAACTTGCGGGTGCGATCATACCAGCACTAATGCACCGGATCCCATCAGAACTCCGAAGTTAAGCGTGCTTGGGCGAGAGTAGTACTAGGATGGGTGACCTCCTGGGAAGTCCTCGTGTTGCACCCCTAATTTTTTTCTTTTTTTATTACGTCTACGTGACACGTGAATATAGTAGCACTAAAAGTTATTTTTTTTTCTTTTTTAAGAAAAGAAAATTAATTATAATAGGATGGATATTGACAATACGTACCGAGGGCGGGTCCCGCCATGGTTGAGTTGTTGAGAGGTCGGGCGCGTGAACTTACGTATAAGTGATATTTTTGCGCAAAAACTTGCGGGTGCGATCATACCAGCACTAATGCACCGGATCCCATCAGAACTCCGAAGTTAAGCGTGCTTGGGCGAGAGTAGTACTAGGATGGGTGACCTCCTGGGAAGTCCTCGTGTTGCACCCCTAATTTTTTTTCTTTTTTTATTACGTCTACGTGACACGTGAATATAGTAGCACTAAAAGTTATTTTTTTTTCTTTTTTAAGAAAAGAAAATTAATTATAATAGGATGGATATTGACAATACGTACCGAGGGCGGGTCCCGCCATGGTTGAGTTGTTGAGAGGTCGGGCGCGTGAACTTACGTATAAGTGATATTTTTGCGCAAAAACTTGCGGGTGCGATCATACCAGCACTAATGCACCGGATCCCATCAGAACTCCGAAGTTAAGCGTGCTTGGGCGAGAGTAGTACTAGGATGGGTGACCTCCTGGGAAGTCCTCGTGTTGCACCCCTAATTTTTTTTCTTTTTTTATTACGTCTACGTGACACGTGAATATAGTAGCACTAAAAGTTATTTTTTTTTTCTTTTTTAAGAAAAGAAAATTAATTATAATAGGATGGATATTGACAATACGTACCGAGGGCGGGTCCCGCCATGGTTGAGTTGTTGAGAGGTCGGGCGCGTGAACTTACGTATAAGTGATATTTTTGCGCAAAAACTTGCGGGTGCGATCATACCAGCACTAATGCACCGGATCCCATCAGAACTCCGAAGTTAAGCGTGCTTGGGCGAGAGTAGTACTAGGATGGGTGACCTCCTGGGAAGTCCTCGTGTTGCACCCCTAATTTTTTTTCTTTTTTTATTACGTCTACGTGACACGTGAATATAGTAGCACTAAAAGTTATTTTTTTTTTCTTTTTTAAGAAAAGAAAATTAATTATAATAGGATGGATATTGACAATACGTACCGAGGGCGGGTCCCGCCATGGTTGAGTTGTTGAGAGGTCGGGCGCGTGAACTTACGTATAAGTGATATTTTTGCGCAAAAACTTGCGGGTGCGATCATACCAGCACTAATGCACCGGATCCCATCAGAACTCCGAAGTTAAGCGTGCTTGGGCGAGAGTAGTACTAGGATGGGTGACCTCCTGGGAAGTCCTCGTGTTGCACCCCTAATTTTTTTTCTTTTTTTATTACGTCTACGTGACACGTGAATATAGTAGCACTAAAAGTTATTTTTTTTTTCTTTTTTAAGAAAAGAAAATTAATTATAATAGGATGGATATTGACAATACGTACCGAGGGCGGGTCCCGCCATGGTTGAGTTGTTGAGAGGTCGGGCGCGTGAACTTACGTATAAGTGATATTTTTGCGCAAAAACTTGCGGGTGCGATCATACCAGCACTAATGCACCGGATCCCATCAGAACTCCGAAGTTAAGCGTGCTTGGGCGAGAGTAGTACTAGGATGGGTGACCTCCTGGGAAGTCCTCGTGTTGCACCCCTAATTTTTTTTCTTTTTTTATTACGTCTACGTGACACGTGAATATAGTAGCACTAAAAGTTATTTTTTTTTTCTTTTTTAAGAAAAGAAAATTAATTATAATAGGATGGATATTGACAATACGTACCGAGGGCGGGTCCCGCCATGGTTGAGTTGTTGAGAGGTCGGGCGCGTGAACTTACGTATAAGTGATATTTTTGCGCAAAAACTTGCGGGTGCGATCATACCAGCACTAATGCACCGGATCCCATCAGAACTCCGAAGTTAAGCGTGCTTGGGCGAGAGTAGTACTAGGATGGGTGACCTCCTGGGAAGTCCTCGTGTTGCACCCCTAATTTTTTTTCTTTTTTTATTACGTCTACGTGACACGTGAATATAGTAGCACTAAAAGTTATTTTTTTTTTCTTTTTTAAGAAAAGAAAATTAATTATAATAGGATGGATATTGACAATACGTACCGAGGGCGGGTCCCGCCATGGTTGAGTTGTTGAGAGGTCGGGCGCGTGAACTTACGTATAAGTGATATTTTTGCGCAAAAACTTGCGGGTGCGATCATACCAGCACTAATGCACCGGATCCCATCAGAACTCCGAAGTTAAGCGTGCTTGGGCGAGAGTAGTACTAGGATGGGTGACCTCCTGGGAAGTCCTCGTGTTGCACCCCTAATTTTTTTTCTTTTTTTATTACGTCTACGTGACACGTGAATATAGTAGCACTAAAAGTTATTTTTTTTTCTTTTTTAAGAAAAGAAAATTAATTATAATAGGATGGATATTGACAATACGTACCGAGGGCGGGTCCCGCCATGGTTGAGTTGTTGAGAGGTCGGGCGCGTGAACTTACGTATAAGTGATATTTTTGCGCAAAAACTTGCGGGTGCGATCATACCAGCACTAATGCACCGGATCCCATCAGAACTCCGAAGTTAAGCGTGCTTGGGCGAGAGTAGTACTAGGATGGGTGACCTCCTGGGAAGTCCTCGTGTTGCACCCCTAATTTTTTTTCTTTTTTTATTACGTCTACGTGACACGTGAATATAGTAGCACTAAAAGTTATTTTTTTTTTCTTTTTTAAGAAAAGAAAATTAATTATAATAGGATGGATATTGACAATACGTACCGAGGGCGGGTCCCGCCATGGTTGAGTTGTTGAGAGGTCGGGCGCGTGAACTTACGTATAAGTGATATTTTTGCGCAAAAACTTGCGGGTGCGATCATACCAGCACTAATGCACCGGATCCCATCAGAACTCCGAAGTTAAGCGTGCTTGGGCGAGAGTAGTACTAGGATGGGTGACCTCCTGGGAAGTCCTCGTGTTGCACCCCTAATTTTTTTTCTTTTTTTATTACGTCTACGTGACACGTGAATATAGTAGCACTAAAAGTTATTTTTTTTTCTTTTTTAAGAAAAGAAAATTAATTATAATAGGATGGATATTGACAATACGTACCGAGGGCGGGTCCCGCCATGGTTGAGTTGTTGAGAGGTCGGGCGCGTGAACTTACGTATAAGTGATATTTTTGCGCAAAAACTTGCGGGTGCGATCATACCAGCACTAATGCACCGGATCCCATCAGAACTCCGAAGTTAAGCGTGCTTGGGCGAGAGTAGTACTAGGATGGGTGACCTCCTGGGAAGTCCTCGTGTTGCACCCCTAATTTTTTTTCTTTTTTTATTACGTCTACGTGACACGTGAATATAGTAGCACTAAAAGTTATTTTTTTTTCTTTTTTAAGAAAAGAAAATTAATTATAATAGGATGGATATTGACAATACGTACCGAGGGCGGGTCCCGCCATGGTTGAGTTGTTGAGAGGTCGGGCGCGTGAACTTACGTATAAGTGATATTTTTGCGCAAAAACTTGCGGGTGCGATCATACCAGCACTAATGCACCGGATCCCATCAGAACTCCGAAGTTAAGCGTGCTTGGGCGAGAGTAGTACTAGGATGGGTGACCTCCTGGGAAGTCCTCGTGTTGCACCCCTAATTTTTTTTCTTTTTTTATTACGTCTACGTGACACGTGAATATAGTAGCACTAAAAGTTATTTTTTTTTCTTTTTTAAGAAAAGAAAATTAATTATAATAGGATGGATATTGACAATACGTACCGAGGGCGGGTCCCGCCATGGTTGAGTTGTTGAGAGGTCGGGCGCGTGAACTTACGTATAAGTGATATTTTTGCGCAAAAACTTGCGGGTGCGATCATACCAGCACTAATGCACCGGATCCCATCAGAACTCCGAAGTTAAGCGTGCTTGGGCGAGAGTAGTACTAGGATGGGTGACCTCCTGGGAAGTCCTCGTGTTGCACCCCTAATTTTTTTTCTTTTTTTATTACGTCTACGTGACACGTGAATATAGTAGCACTAAAAGTTATTTTTTTTTTCTTTTTTAAGAAAAGAAAATTAATTATAATAGGATGGATATTGACAATACGTACCGAGGGCGGGTCCCGCCATGGTTGAGTTGTTGAGAGGTCGGGCGCGTGAACTTACGTATAAGTGATATTTTTGCGCAAAAACTTGCGGGTGCGATCATACCAGCACTAATGCACCGGATCCCATCAGAACTCCGAAGTTAAGCGTGCTTGGGCGAGAGTAGTACTAGGATGGGTGACCTCCTGGGAAGTCCTCGTGTTGCACCCCTAATTTTTTTTCTTTTTTTATTACGTCTACGTGACACGTGAATATAGTAGCACTAAAAGTTATTTTTTTTTCTTTTTTAAGAAAAGAAAATTAATTATAATAGGATGGATATTGACAATACGTACCGAGGGCGGGTCCCGCCATGGTTGAGTTGTTGAGAGGTCGGGCGCGTGAACTTACGTATAAGTGATATTTTTGCGCAAAAACTTGCGGGTGCGATCATACCAGCACTAATGCACCGGATCCCATCAGAACTCCGAAGTTAAGCGTGCTTGGGCGAGAGTAGTACTAGGATGGGTGACCTCCTGGGAAGTCCTCGTGTTGCACCCCTAATTTTTTTTCTTTTTTTATTACGTCTACGTGACACGTGAATATAGTAGCACTAAAAGTTATTTTTTTTTCTTTTTTAAGAAAAGAAAATTAATTATAATAGGATGGATATTGACAATACGTACCGAGGGCGGGTCCCGCCATGGTTGAGTTGTTGAGAGGTCGGGCGCGTGAACTTACGTATAAGTGATATTTTTGCGCAAAAACTTGCGGGTGCGATCATACCAGCACTAATGCACCGGATCCCATCAGAACTCCGAAGTTAAGCGTGCTTGGGCGAGAGTAGTACTAGGATGGGTGACCTCCTGGGAAGTCCTCGTGTTGCACCCCTAATTTTTTTTCTTTTTTTATTACGTCTACGTGACACGTGAATATAGTAGCACTAAAAGTTATTTTTTTTTCTTTTTTAAGAAAAGAAAATTAATTATAATAGGATGGATATTGACAATACGTACCGAGGGCGGGTCCCGCCATGGTTGAGTTGTTGAGAGGTCGGGCGCGTGAACTTACGTATAAGTGATATTTTTGCGCAAAAACTTGCGGGTGCGATCATACCAGCACTAATGCACCGGATCCCATCAGAACTCCGAAGTTAAGCGTGCTTGGGCGAGAGTAGTACTAGGATGGGTGACCTCCTGGGAAGTCCTCGTGTTGCACCCCTAATTTTTTTTCTTTTTTTATTACGTCTACGTGACACGTGAATATAGTAGCACTAAAAGTTATTTTTTTTTCTTTTTTAAGAAAAGAAAATTAATTATAATAGGATGGATATTGACAATACGTACCGAGGGCGGGTCCCGCCATGGTTGAGTTGTTGAGAGGTCGGGCGCGTGAACTTACGTATAAGTGATATTTTTGCGCAAAAACTTGCGGGTGCGATCATACCAGCACTAATGCACCGGATCCCATCAGAACTCCGAAGTTAAGCGTGCTTGGGCGAGAGTAGTACTAGGATGGGTGACCTCCTGGGAAGTCCTCGTGTTGCACCCCTAATTTTTTTTCTTTTTTTATTACGTCTACGTGACACGTGAATATAGTAGCACTAAAAGTTATTTTTTTTTCTTTTTTAAGAAAAGAAAATTAATTATAATAGGATGGATATTGACAATACGTACCGAGGGCGGGTCCCGCCATGGTTGAGTTGTTGAGAGGTCGGGCGCGTGAACTTACGTATAAGTGATATTTTTGCGCAAAAACTTGCGGGTGCGATCATACCAGCACTAATGCACCGGATCCCATCAGAACTCCGAAGTTAAGCGTGCTTGGGCGAGAGTAGTACTAGGATGGGTGACCTCCTGGGAAGTCCTCGTGTTGCACCCCTAATTTTTTTTCTTTTTTTATTACGTCTACGTGACACGTGAATATAGTAGCACTAAAAGTTATTTTTTTTTCTTTTTTAAGAAAAGAAAATTAATTATAATAGGATGGATATTGACAATACGTACCGAGGGCGGGTCCCGCCATGGTTGAGTTGTTGAGAGGTCGGGCGCGTGAACTTACGTATAAGTGATATTTTTGCGCAAAAACTTGCGGGTGCGATCATACCAGCACTAATGCACCGGATCCCATCAGAACTCCGAAGTTAAGCGTGCTTGGGCGAGAGTAGTACTAGGATGGGTGACCTCCTGGGAAGTCCTCGTGTTGCACCCCTAATTTTTTTTCTTTTTTTATTACGTCTACGTGACACGTGAATATAGTAGCACTAAAAGTTATTTTTTTTTCTTTTTTAAGAAAAGAAAATTAATTATAATAGGATGGATATTGACAATACGTACCGAGGGCGGGTCCCGCCATGGTTGAGTTGTTGAGAGGTCGGGCGCGTGAACTTACGTATAAGTGATATTTTTGCGCAAAAACTTGCGGGTGCGATCATACCAGCACTAATGCACCGGATCCCATCAGAACTCCGAAGTTAAGCGTGCTTGGGCGAGAGTAGTACTAGGATGGGTGACCTCCTGGGAAGTCCTCGTGTTGCACCCCTAATTTTTTTTCTTTTTTTATTACGTCTACGTGACACGTGAATATAGTAGCACTAAAAGTTATTTTTTTTTCTTTTTTAAGAAAAGAAAATTAATTATAATAGGATGGATATTGACAATACGTACCGAGGGCGGGTCCCGCCATGGTTGAGTTGTTGAGAGGTCGGGCGCGTGAACTTACGTATAAGTGATATTTTTGCGCAAAAACTTGCGGGTGCGATCATACCAGCACTAATGCACCGGATCCCATCAGAACTCCGAAGTTAAGCGTGCTTGGGCGAGAGTAGTACTAGGATGGGTGACCTCCTGGGAAGTCCTCGTGTTGCACCCCTAATTTTTTTTCTTTTTTTATTACGTCTACGTGACACGTGAATATAGTAGCACTAAAAGTTATTTTTTTTTCTTTTTTAAGAAAAGAAAATTAATTATAATAGGATGGATATTGACAATACGTACCGAGGGCGGGTCCCGCCATGGTTGAGTTGTTGAGAGGTCGGGCGCGTGAACTTACGTATAAGTGATATTTTTGCGCAAAAACTTGCGGGTGCGATCATACCAGCACTAATGCACCGGATCCCATCAGAACTCCGAAGTTAAGCGTGCTTGGGCGAGAGTAGTACTAGGATGGGTGACCTCCTGGGAAGTCCTCGTGTTGCACCCCTAATTTTTTTTCTTTTTTTATTACGTCTACGTGACACGTGAATATAGTAGCACTAAAAGTTATTTTTTTTTCTTTTTTAAGAAAAGAAAATTAATTATAATAGGATGGATATTGACAATACGTACCGAGGGCGGGTCCCGCCATGGTTGAGTTGTTGAGAGGTCGGGCGCGTGAACTTACGTATAAGTGATATTTTTGCGCAAAAACTTGCGGGTGCGATCATACCAGCACTAATGCACCGGATCCCATCAGAACTCCGAAGTTAAGCGTGCTTGGGCGAGAGTAGTACTAGGATGGGTGACCTCCTGGGAAGTCCTCGTGTTGCACCCCTAATTTTTTTTCTTTTTTTATTACGTCTACGTGACACGTGAATATAGTAGCACTAAAAGTTATTTTTTTTTCTTTTTTAAGAAAAGAAAATTAATTATAATAGGATGGATATTGACAATACGTACCGAGGGCGGGTCCCGCCATGGTTGAGTTGTTGAGAGGTCGGGCGCGTGAACTTACGTATAAGTGATATTTTTGCGCAAAAACTTGCGGGTGCGATCATACCAGCACTAATGCACCGGATCCCATCAGAACTCCGAAGTTAAGCGTGCTTGGGCGAGAGTAGTACTAGGATGGGTGACCTCCTGGGAAGTCCTCGTGTTGCACCCCTAATTTTTTTTCTTTTTTTATTACGTCTACGTGACACGTGAATATAGTAGCACTAAAAGTTATTTTTTTTTCTTTTTTAAGAAAAGAAAATTAATTATAATAGGATGGATATTGACAATACGTACCGAGGGCGGGTCCCGCCATGGTTGAGTTGTTGAGAGGTCGGGCGCGTGAACTTACGTATAAGTGATATTTTTGCGCAAAAACTTGCGGGTGCGATCATACCAGCACTAATGCACCGGATCCCATCAGAACTCCGAAGTTAAGCGTGCTTGGGCGAGAGTAGTACTAGGATGGGTGACCTCCTGGGAAGTCCTCGTGTTGCACCCCTAATTTTTTTTCTTTTTTTATTACGTCTACGTGACACGTGAATATAGTAGCACTAAAAGTTATTTTTTTTTCTTTTTTAAGAAAAGAAAATTAATTATAATAGGATGGATATTGACAATACGTACCGAGGGCGGGTCCCGCCATGGTTGAGTTGTTGAGAGGTCGGGCGCGTGAACTTACGTATAAGTGATATTTTTGCGCAAAAACTTGCGGGTGCGATCATACCAGCACTAATGCACCGGATCCCATCAGAACTCCGAAGTTAAGCGTGCTTGGGCGAGAGTAGTACTAGGATGGGTGACCTCCTGGGAAGTCCTCGTGTTGCACCCCTAATTTTTTTTCTTTTTTTATTACGTCTACGTGACACGTGAATATAGTAGCACTAAAAGTTATTTTTTTTTCTTTTTTAAGAAAAGAAAATTAATTATAATAGGATGGATATTGACAATACGTACCGAGGGCGGGTCCCGCCATGGTTGAGTTGTTGAGAGGTCGGGCGCGTGAACTTACGTATAAGTGATATTTTTGCGCAAAAACTTGCGGGTGCGATCATACCAGCACTAATGCACCGGATCCCATCAGAACTCCGAAGTTAAGCGTGCTTGGGCGAGAGTAGTACTAGGATGGGTGACCTCCTGGGAAGTCCTCGTGTTGCACCCCTAATTTTTTTTCTTTTTTTATTACGTCTACGTGACACGTGAATATAGTAGCACTAAAAGTTATTTTTTTTTCTTTTTTAAGAAAAGAAAATTAATTATAATAGGATGGATATTGACAATACGTACCGAGGGCGGGTCCCGCCATGGTTGAGTTGTTGAGAGGTCGGGCGCGTGAACTTACGTATAAGTGATATTTTTGCGCAAAAACTTGCGGGTGCGATCATACCAGCACTAATGCACCGGATCCCATCAGAACTCCGAAGTTAAGCGTGCTTGGGCGAGAGTAGTACTAGGATGGGTGACCTCCTGGGAAGTCCTCGTGTTGCACCCCTAATTTTTTTTCTTTTTTTATTACGTCTACGTGACACGTGAATATAGTAGCACTAAAAGTTATTTTTTTTTCTTTTTTAAGAAAAGAAAATTAATTATAATAGGATGGATATTGACAATACGTACCGAGGGCGGGTCCCGCCATGGTTGAGTTGTTGAGAGGTCGGGCGCGTGAACTTACGTATAAGTGATATTTTTGCGCAAAAACTTGCGGGTGCGATCATACCAGCACTAATGCACCGGATCCCATCAGAACTCCGAAGTTAAGCGTGCTTGGGCGAGAGTAGTACTAGGATGGGTGACCTCCTGGGAAGTCCTCGTGTTGCACCCCTAATTTTTTTTCTTTTTTTATTACGTCTACGTGACACGTGAATATAGTAGCACTAAAAGTTATTTTTTTTTCTTTTTTAAGAAAAGAAAATTAATTATAATAGGATGGATATTGACAATACGTACCGAGGGCGGGTCCCGCCATGGTTGAGTTGTTGAGAGGTCGGGCGCGTGAACTTACGTATAAGTGATATTTTTGCGCAAAAACTTGCGGGTGCGATCATACCAGCACTAATGCACCGGATCCCATCAGAACTCCGAAGTTAAGCGTGCTTGGGCGAGAGTAGTACTAGGATGGGTGACCTCCTGGGAAGTCCTCGTGTTGCACCCCTAATTTTTTTTCTTTTTTTATTACGTCTACGTGACACGTGAATATAGTAGCACTAAAAGTTATTTTTTTTTCTTTTTTAAGAAAAGAAAATTAATTATAATAGGATGGATATTGACAATACGTACCGAGGGCGGGTCCCGCCATGGTTGAGTTGTTGAGAGGTCGGGCGCGTGAACTTACGTATAAGTGATATTTTTGCGCAAAAACTTGCGGGTGCGATCATACCAGCACTAATGCACCGGATCCCATCAGAACTCCGAAGTTAAGCGTGCTTGGGCGAGAGTAGTACTAGGATGGGTGACCTCCTGGGAAGTCCTCGTGTTGCACCCCTAATTTTTTTTCTTTTTTTATTACGTCTACGTGACACGTGAATATAGTAGCACTAAAAGTTATTTTTTTTTCTTTTTTAAGAAAAGAAAATTAATTATAATAGGATGGATATTGACAATACGTACCGAGGGCGGGTCCCGCCATGGTTGAGTTGTTGAGAGGTCGGGCGCGTGAACTTACGTATAAGTGATATTTTTGCGCAAAAACTTGCGGGTGCGATCATACCAGCACTAATGCACCGGATCCCATCAGAACTCCGAAGTTAAGCGTGCTTGGGCGAGAGTAGTACTAGGATGGGTGACCTCCTGGGAAGTCCTCGTGTTGCACCCCTAATTTTTTTTCTTTTTTTATTACGTCTACGTGACACGTGAATATAGTAGCACTAAAAGTTATTTTTTTTTCTTTTTTAAGAAAAGAAAATTAATTATAATAGGATGGATATTGACAATACGTACCGAGGGCGGGTCCCGCCATGGTTGAGTTGTTGAGAGGTCGGGCGCGTGAACTTACGTATAAGTGATATTTTTGCGCAAAAACTTGCGGGTGCGATCATACCAGCACTAATGCACCGGATCCCATCAGAACTCCGAAGTTAAGCGTGCTTGGGCGAGAGTAGTACTAGGATGGGTGACCTCCTGGGAAGTCCTCGTGTTGCACCCCTAATTTTTTTTCTTTTTTTATTACGTCTACGTGACACGTGAATATAGTAGCACTAAAAGTTATTTTTTTTTCTTTTTTAAGAAAAGAAAATTAATTATAATAGGATGGATATTGACAATACGTACCGAGGGCGGGTCCCGCCATGGTTGAGTTGTTGAGAGGTCGGGCGCGTGAACTTACGTATAAGTGATATTTTTGCGCAAAAACTTGCGGGTGCGATCATACCAGCACTAATGCACCGGATCCCATCAGAACTCCGAAGTTAAGCGTGCTTGGGCGAGAGTAGTACTAGGATGGGTGACCTCCTGGGAAGTCCTCGTGTTGCACCCCTAATTTTTTTTCTTTTTTTATTACGTCTACGTGACACGTGAATATAGTAGCACTAAAAGTTATTTTTTTTTCTTTTTTAAGAAAAGAAAATTAATTATAATAGGATGGATATTGACAATACGTACCGAGGGCGGGTCCCGCCATGGTTGAGTTGTTGAGAGGTCGGGCGCGTGAACTTACGTATAAGTGATATTTTTGCGCAAAAACTTGCGGGTGCGATCATACCAGCACTAATGCACCGGATCCCATCAGAACTCCGAAGTTAAGCGTGCTTGGGCGAGAGTAGTACTAGGATGGGTGACCTCCTGGGAAGTCCTCGTGTTGCACCCCTAATTTTTTTTCTTTTTTTATTACGTCTACGTGACACGTGAATATAGTAGCACTAAAAGTTATTTTTTTTTCTTTTTTAAGAAAAGAAAATTAATTATAATAGGATGGATATTGACAATACGTACCGAGGGCGGGTCCCGCCATGGTTGAGTTGTTGAGAGGTCGGGCGCGTGAACTTACGTATAAGTGATATTTTTGCGCAAAAACTTGCGGGTGCGATCATACCAGCACTAATGCACCGGATCCCATCAGAACTCCGAAGTTAAGCGTGCTTGGGCGAGAGTAGTACTAGGATGGGTGACCTCCTGGGAAGTCCTCGTGTTGCACCCCTAATTTTTTTTCTTTTTTTATTACGTCTACGTGACACGTGAATATAGTAGCACTAAAAGTTATTTTTTTTTCTTTTTTAAGAAAAGAAAATTAATTATAATAGGATGGATATTGACAATACGTACCGAGGGCGGGTCCCGCCATGGTTGAGTTGTTGAGAGGTCGGGCGCGTGAACTTACGTATAAGTGATATTTTTGCGCAAAAACTTGCGGGTGCGATCATACCAGCACTAATGCACCGGATCCCATCAGAACTCCGAAGTTAAGCGTGCTTGGGCGAGAGTAGTACTAGGATGGGTGACCTCCTGGGAAGTCCTCGTGTTGCACCCCTAATTTTTTTTCTTTTTTTATTACGTCTACGTGACACGTGAATATAGTAGCACTAAAAGTTATTTTTTTTTCTTTTTTAAGAAAAGAAAATTAATTATAATAGGATGGATATTGACAATACGTACCGAGGGCGGGTCCCGCCATGGTTGAGTTGTTGAGAGGTCGGGCGCGTGAACTTACGTATAAGTGATATTTTTGCGCAAAAACTTGCGGGTGCGATCATACCAGCACTAATGCACCGGATCCCATCAGAACTCCGAAGTTAAGCGTGCTTGGGCGAGAGTAGTACTAGGATGGGTGACCTCCTGGGAAGTCCTCGTGTTGCACCCCTAATTTTTTTTCTTTTTTTATTACGTCTACGTGACACGTGAATATAGTAGCACTAAAAGTTATTTTTTTTTCTTTTTTAAGAAAAGAAAATTAATTATAATAGGATGGATATTGACAATACGTACCGAGGGCGGGTCCCGCCATGGTTGAGTTGTTGAGAGGTCGGGCGCGTGAACTTACGTATAAGTGATATTTTTGCGCAAAAACTTGCGGGTGCGATCATACCAGCACTAATGCACCGGATCCCATCAGAACTCCGAAGTTAAGCGTGCTTGGGCGAGAGTAGTACTAGGATGGGTGACCTCCTGGGAAGTCCTCGTGTTGCACCCCTAATTTTTTTTCTTTTTTTATTACGTCTACGTGACACGTGAATATAGTAGCACTAAAAGTTATTTTTTTTTCTTTTTTAAGAAAAGAAAATTAATTATAATAGGATGGATATTGACAATACGTACCGAGGGCGGGTCCCGCCATGGTTGAGTTGTTGAGAGGTCGGGCGCGTGAACTTACGTATAAGTGATATTTTTGCGCAAAAACTTGCGGGTGCGATCATACCAGCACTAATGCACCGGATCCCATCAGAACTCCGAAGTTAAGCGTGCTTGGGCGAGAGTAGTACTAGGATGGGTGACCTCCTGGGAAGTCCTCGTGTTGCACCCCTAATTTTTTTTCTTTTTTTATTACGTCTACGTGACACGTGAATATAGTAGCACTAAAAGTTATTTTTTTTTCTTTTTTAAGAAAAGAAAATTAATTATAATAGGATGGATATTGACAATACGTACCGAGGGCGGGTCCCGCCATGGTTGAGTTGTTGAGAGGTCGGGCGCGTGAACTTACGTATAAGTGATATTTTTGCGCAAAAACTTGCGGGTGCGATCATACCAGCACTAATGCACCGGATCCCATCAGAACTCCGAAGTTAAGCGTGCTTGGGCGAGAGTAGTACTAGGATGGGTGACCTCCTGGGAAGTCCTCGTGTTGCACCCCTAATTTTTTTTCTTTTTTTATTACGTCTACGTGACACGTGAATATAGTAGCACTAAAAGTTATTTTTTTTTCTTTTTTAAGAAAAGAAAATTAATTATAATAGGATGGATATTGACAATACGTACCGAGGGCGGGTCCCGCCATGGTTGAGTTGTTGAGAGGTCGGGCGCGTGAACTTACGTATAAGTGATATTTTTGCGCAAAAACTTGCGGGTGCGATCATACCAGCACTAATGCACCGGATCCCATCAGAACTCCGAAGTTAAGCGTGCTTGGGCGAGAGTAGTACTAGGATGGGTGACCTCCTGGGAAGTCCTCGTGTTGCACCCCTAATTTTTTTTCTTTTTTTATTACGTCTACGTGACACGTGAATATAGTAGCACTAAAAGTTATTTTTTTTTCTTTTTTAAGAAAAGAAAATTAATTATAATAGGATGGATATTGACAATACGTACCGAGGGCGGGTCCCGCCATGGTTGAGTTGTTGAGAGGTCGGGCGCGTGAACTTACGTATAAGTGATATTTTTGCGCAAAAACTTGCGGGTGCGATCATACCAGCACTAATGCACCGGATCCCATCAGAACTCCGAAGTTAAGCGTGCTTGGGCGAGAGTAGTACTAGGATGGGTGACCTCCTGGGAAGTCCTCGTGTTGCACCCCTAATTTTTTTTCTTTTTTTATTACGTCTACGTGACACGTGAATATAGTAGCACTAAAAGTTATTTTTTTTTCTTTTTTAAGAAAAGAAAATTAATTATAATAGGATGGATATTGACAATACGTACCGAGGGCGGGTCCCGCCATGGTTGAGTTGTTGAGAGGTCGGGCGCGTGAACTTACGTATAAGTGATATTTTTGCGCAAAAACTTGCGGGTGCGATCATACCAGCACTAATGCACCGGATCCCATCAGAACTCCGAAGTTAAGCGTGCTTGGGCGAGAGTAGTACTAGGATGGGTGACCTCCTGGGAAGTCCTCGTGTTGCACCCCTAATTTTTTTTCTTTTTTTATTACGTCTACGTGACACGTGAATATAGTAGCACTAAAAGTTATTTTTTTTTCTTTTTTAAGAAAAGAAAATTAATTATAATAGGATGGATATTGACAATACGTACCGAGGGCGGGTCCCGCCATGGTTGAGTTGTTGAGAGGTCGGGCGCGTGAACTTACGTATAAGTGATATTTTTGCGCAAAAACTTGCGGGTGCGATCATACCAGCACTAATGCACCGGATCCCATCAGAACTCCGAAGTTAAGCGTGCTTGGGCGAGAGTAGTACTAGGATGGGTGACCTCCTGGGAAGTCCTCGTGTTGCACCCCTAATTTTTTTTCTTTTTTTATTACGTCTACGTGACACGTGAATATAGTAGCACTAAAAGTTATTTTTTTTTCTTTTTTAAGAAAAGAAAATTAATTATAATAGGATGGATATTGACAATACGTACCGAGGGCGGGTCCCGCCATGGTTGAGTTGTTGAGAGGTCGGGCGCGTGAACTTACGTATAAGTGATATTTTTGCGCAAAAACTTGCGGGTGCGATCATACCAGCACTAATGCACCGGATCCCATCAGAACTCCGAAGTTAAGCGTGCTTGGGCGAGAGTAGTACTAGGATGGGTGACCTCCTGGGAAGTCCTCGTGTTGCACCCCTAATTTTTTTTCTTTTTTTATTACGTCTACGTGACACGTGAATATAGTAGCACTAAAAGTTATTTTTTTTTCTTTTTTAAGAAAAGAAAATTAATTATAATAGGATGGATATTGACAATACGTACCGAGGGCGGGTCCCGCCATGGTTGAGTTGTTGAGAGGTCGGGCGCGTGAACTTACGTATAAGTGATATTTTTGCGCAAAAACTTGCGGGTGCGATCATACCAGCACTAATGCACCGGATCCCATCAGAACTCCGAAGTTAAGCGTGCTTGGGCGAGAGTAGTACTAGGATGGGTGACCTCCTGGGAAGTCCTCGTGTTGCACCCCTAATTTTTTTTCTTTTTTTATTACGTCTACGTGACACGTGAATATAGTAGCACTAAAAGTTATTTTTTTTTCTTTTTTAAGAAAAGAAAATTAATTATAATAGGATGGATATTGACAATACGTACCGAGGGCGGGTCCCGCCATGGTTGAGTTGTTGAGAGGTCGGGCGCGTGAACTTACGTATAAGTGATATTTTTGCGCAAAAACTTGCGGGTGCGATCATACCAGCACTAATGCACCGGATCCCATCAGAACTCCGAAGTTAAGCGTGCTTGGGCGAGAGTAGTACTAGGATGGGTGACCTCCTGGGAAGTCCTCGTGTTGCACCCCTAATTTTTTTTCTTTTTTTATTACGTCTACGTGACACGTGAATATAGTAGCACTAAAAGTTATTTTTTTTTCTTTTTTAAGAAAAGAAAATTAATTATAATAGGATGGATATTGACAATACGTACCGAGGGCGGGTCCCGCCATGGTTGAGTTGTTGAGAGGTCGGGCGCGTGAACTTACGTATAAGTGATATTTTTGCGCAAAAACTTGCGGGTGCGATCATACCAGCACTAATGCACCGGATCCCATCAGAACTCCGAAGTTAAGCGTGCTTGGGCGAGAGTAGTACTAGGATGGGTGACCTCCTGGGAAGTCCTCGTGTTGCACCCCTAATTTTTTTTCTTTTTTTATTACGTCTACGTGACACGTGAATATAGTAGCACTAAAAGTTATTTTTTTTTCTTTTTTAAGAAAAGAAAATTAATTATAATAGGATGGATATTGACAATACGTACCGAGGGCGGGTCCCGCCATGGTTGAGTTGTTGAGAGGTCGGGCGCGTGAACTTACGTATAAGTGATATTTTTGCGCAAAAACTTGCGGGTGCGATCATACCAGCACTAATGCACCGGATCCCATCAGAACTCCGAAGTTAAGCGTGCTTGGGCGAGAGTAGTACTAGGATGGGTGACCTCCTGGGAAGTCCTCGTGTTGCACCCCTAATTTTTTTTCTTTTTTTATTACGTCTACGTGACACGTGAATATAGTAGCACTAAAAGTTATTTTTTTTTCTTTTTTAAGAAAAGAAAATTAATTATAATAGGATGGATATTGACAATACGTACCGAGGGCGGGTCCCGCCATGGTTGAGTTGTTGAGAGGTCGGGCGCGTGAACTTACGTATAAGTGATATTTTTGCGCAAAAACTTGCGGGTGCGATCATACCAGCACTAATGCACCGGATCCCATCAGAACTCCGAAGTTAAGCGTGCTTGGGCGAGAGTAGTACTAGGATGGGTGACCTCCTGGGAAGTCCTCGTGTTGCACCCCTAATTTTTTTTCTTTTTTTATTACGTCTACGTGACACGTGAATATAGTAGCACTAAAAGTTATTTTTTTTTCTTTTTTAAGAAAAGAAAATTAATTATAATAGGATGGATATTGACAATACGTACCGAGGGCGGGTCCCGCCATGGTTGAGTTGTTGAGAGGTCGGGCGCGTGAACTTACGTATAAGTGATATTTTTGCGCAAAAACTTGCGGGTGCGATCATACCAGCACTAATGCACCGGATCCCATCAGAACTCCGAAGTTAAGCGTGCTTGGGCGAGAGTAGTACTAGGATGGGTGACCTCCTGGGAAGTCCTCGTGTTGCACCCCTAATTTTTTTTCTTTTTTTATTACGTCTACGTGACACGTGAATATAGTAGCACTAAAAGTTATTTTTTTTTCTTTTTTAAGAAAAGAAAATTAATTATAATAGGATGGATATTGACAATACGTACCGAGGGCGGGTCCCGCCATGGTTGAGTTGTTGAGAGGTCGGGCGCGTGAACTTACGTATAAGTGATATTTTTGCGCAAAAACTTGCGGGTGCGATCATACCAGCACTAATGCACCGGATCCCATCAGAACTCCGAAGTTAAGCGTGCTTGGGCGAGAGTAGTACTAGGATGGGTGACCTCCTGGGAAGTCCTCGTGTTGCACCCCTAATTTTTTTTCTTTTTTTATTACGTCTACGTGACACGTGAATATAGTAGCACTAAAAGTTATTTTTTTTTCTTTTTTAAGAAAAGAAAATTAATTATAATAGGATGGATATTGACAATACGTACCGAGGGCGGGTCCCGCCATGGTTGAGTTGTTGAGAGGTCGGGCGCGTGAACTTACGTATAAGTGATATTTTTGCGCAAAAACTTGCGGGTGCGATCATACCAGCACTAATGCACCGGATCCCATCAGAACTCCGAAGTTAAGCGTGCTTGGGCGAGAGTAGTACTAGGATGGGTGACCTCCTGGGAAGTCCTCGTGTTGCACCCCTAATTTTTTTTCTTTTTTTATTACGTCTACGTGACACGTGAATATAGTAGCACTAAAAGTTATTTTTTTTTCTTTTTTAAGAAAAGAAAATTAATTATAATAGGATGGATATTGACAATACGTACCGAGGGCGGGTCCCGCCATGGTTGAGTTGTTGAGAGGTCGGGCGCGTGAACTTACGTATAAGTGATATTTTTGCGCAAAAACTTGCGGGTGCGATCATACCAGCACTAATGCACCGGATCCCATCAGAACTCCGAAGTTAAGCGTGCTTGGGCGAGAGTAGTACTAGGATGGGTGACCTCCTGGGAAGTCCTCGTGTTGCACCCCTAATTTTTTTTCTTTTTTTATTACGTCTACGTGACACGTGAATATAGTAGCACTAAAAGTTATTTTTTTTTCTTTTTTAAGAAAAGAAAATTAATTATAATAGGATGGATATTGACAATACGTACCGAGGGCGGGTCCCGCCATGGTTGAGTTGTTGAGAGGTCGGGCGCGTGAACTTACGTATAAGTGATATTTTTGCGCAAAAACTTGCGGGTGCGATCATACCAGCACTAATGCACCGGATCCCATCAGAACTCCGAAGTTAAGCGTGCTTGGGCGAGAGTAGTACTAGGATGGGTGACCTCCTGGGAAGTCCTCGTGTTGCACCCCTAATTTTTTTTCTTTTTTTATTACGTCTACGTGACACGTGAATATAGTAGCACTAAAAGTTATTTTTTTTTCTTTTTTAAGAAAAGAAAATTAATTATAATAGGATGGATATTGACAATACGTACCGAGGGCGGGTCCCGCCATGGTTGAGTTGTTGAGAGGTCGGGCGCGTGAACTTACGTATAAGTGATATTTTTGCGCAAAAACTTGCGGGTGCGATCATACCAGCACTAATGCACCGGATCCCATCAGAACTCCGAAGTTAAGCGTGCTTGGGCGAGAGTAGTACTAGGATGGGTGACCTCCTGGGAAGTCCTCGTGTTGCACCCCTAATTTTTTTTCTTTTTTTATTACGTCTACGTGACACGTGAATATAGTAGCACTAAAAGTTATTTTTTTTTCTTTTTTAAGAAAAGAAAATTAATTATAATAGGATGGATATTGACAATACGTACCGAGGGCGGGTCCCGCCATGGTTGAGTTGTTGAGAGGTCGGGCGCGTGAACTTACGTATAAGTGATATTTTTGCGCAAAAACTTGCGGGTGCGATCATACCAGCACTAATGCACCGGATCCCATCAGAACTCCGAAGTTAAGCGTGCTTGGGCGAGAGTAGTACTAGGATGGGTGACCTCCTGGGAAGTCCTCGTGTTGCACCCCTAATTTTTTTTCTTTTTTTATTACGTCTACGTGACACGTGAATATAGTAGCACTAAAAGTTATTTTTTTTTCTTTTTTAAGAAAAGAAAATTAATTATAATAGGATGGATATTGACAATACGTACCGAGGGCGGGTCCCGCCATGGTTGAGTTGTTGAGAGGTCGGGCGCGTGAACTTACGTATAAGTGATATTTTTGCGCAAAAACTTGCGGGTGCGATCATACCAGCACTAATGCACCGGATCCCATCAGAACTCCGAAGTTAAGCGTGCTTGGGCGAGAGTAGTACTAGGATGGGTGACCTCCTGGGAAGTCCTCGTGTTGCACCCCTAATTTTTTTTCTTTTTTTATTACGTCTACGTGACACGTGAATATAGTAGCACTAAAAGTTATTTTTTTTTCTTTTTTAAGAAAAGAAAATTAATTATAATAGGATGGATATTGACAATACGTACCGAGGGCGGGTCCCGCCATGGTTGAGTTGTTGAGAGGTCGGGCGCGTGAACTTACGTATAAGTGATATTTTTGCGCAAAAACTTGCGGGTGCGATCATACCAGCACTAATGCACCGGATCCCATCAGAACTCCGAAGTTAAGCGTGCTTGGGCGAGAGTAGTACTAGGATGGGTGACCTCCTGGGAAGTCCTCGTGTTGCACCCCTAATTTTTTTTCTTTTTTTATTACGTCTACGTGACACGTGAATATAGTAGCACTAAAAGTTATTTTTTTTTCTTTTTTAAGAAAAGAAAATTAATTATAATAGGATGGATATTGACAATACGTACCGAGGGCGGGTCCCGCCATGGTTGAGTTGTTGAGAGGTCGGGCGCGTGAACTTACGTATAAGTGATATTTTTGCGCAAAAACTTGCGGGTGCGATCATACCAGCACTAATGCACCGGATCCCATCAGAACTCCGAAGTTAAGCGTGCTTGGGCGAGAGTAGTACTAGGATGGGTGACCTCCTGGGAAGTCCTCGTGTTGCACCCCTAATTTTTTTTCTTTTTTTATTACGTCTACGTGACACGTGAATATAGTAGCACTAAAAGTTATTTTTTTTTCTTTTTTAAGAAAAGAAAATTAATTATAATAGGATGGATATTGACAATACGTACCGAGGGCGGGTCCCGCCATGGTTGAGTTGTTGAGAGGTCGGGCGCGTGAACTTACGTATAAGTGATATTTTTGCGCAAAAACTTGCGGGTGCGATCATACCAGCACTAATGCACCGGATCCCATCAGAACTCCGAAGTTAAGCGTGCTTGGGCGAGAGTAGTACTAGGATGGGTGACCTCCTGGGAAGTCCTCGTGTTGCACCCCTAATTTTTTTTCTTTTTTTATTACGTCTACGTGACACGTGAATATAGTAGCACTAAAAGTTATTTTTTTTTCTTTTTTAAGAAAAGAAAATTAATTATAATAGGATGGATATTGACAATACGTACCGAGGGCGGGTCCCGCCATGGTTGAGTTGTTGAGAGGTCGGGCGCGTGAACTTACGTATAAGTGATATTTTTGCGCAAAAACTTGCGGGTGCGATCATACCAGCACTAATGCACCGGATCCCATCAGAACTCCGAAGTTAAGCGTGCTTGGGCGAGAGTAGTACTAGGATGGGTGACCTCCTGGGAAGTCCTCGTGTTGCACCCCTAATTTTTTTTCTTTTTTTATTACGTCTACGTGACACGTGAATATAGTAGCACTAAAAGTTATTTTTTTTTCTTTTTTAAGAAAAGAAAATTAATTATAATAGGATGGATATTGACAATACGTACCGAGGGCGGGTCCCGCCATGGTTGAGTTGTTGAGAGGTCGGGCGCGTGAACTTACGTATAAGTGATATTTTTGCGCAAAAACTTGCGGGTGCGATCATACCAGCACTAATGCACCGGATCCCATCAGAACTCCGAAGTTAAGCGTGCTTGGGCGAGAGTAGTACTAGGATGGGTGACCTCCTGGGAAGTCCTCGTGTTGCACCCCTAATTTTTTTTCTTTTTTTATTACGTCTACGTGACACGTGAATATAGTAGCACTAAAAGTTATTTTTTTTTCTTTTTTAAGAAAAGAAAATTAATTATAATAGGATGGATATTGACAATACGTACCGAGGGCGGGTCCCGCCATGGTTGAGTTGTTGAGAGGTCGGGCGCGTGAACTTACGTATAAGTGATATTTTTGCGCAAAAACTTGCGGGTGCGATCATACCAGCACTAATGCACCGGATCCCATCAGAACTCCGAAGTTAAGCGTGCTTGGGCGAGAGTAGTACTAGGATGGGTGACCTCCTGGGAAGTCCTCGTGTTGCACCCCTAATTTTTTTTCTTTTTTTATTACGTCTACGTGACACGTGAATATAGTAGCACTAAAAGTTATTTTTTTTTTCTTTTTTAAGAAAAGAAAATTAATTATAATAGGATGGATATTGACAATACGTACCGAGGGCGGGTCCCGCCATGGTTGAGTTGTTGAGAGGTCGGGCGCGTGAACTTACGTATAAGTGATATTTTTGCGCAAAAACTTGCGGGTGCGATCATACCAGCACTAATGCACCGGATCCCATCAGAACTCCGAAGTTAAGCGTGCTTGGGCGAGAGTAGTACTAGGATGGGTGACCTCCTGGGAAGTCCTCGTGTTGCACCCCTAATTTTTTTTCTTTTTTTATTACGTCTACGTGACACGTGAATATAGTAGCACTAAAAGTTATTTTTTTTTCTTTTTTAAGAAAAGAAAATTAATTATAATAGGATGGATATTGACAATACGTACCGAGGGCGGGTCCCGCCATGGTTGAGTTGTTGAGAGGTCGGGCGCGTGAACTTACGTATAAGTGATATTTTTGCGCAAAAACTTGCGGGTGCGATCATACCAGCACTAATGCACCGGATCCCATCAGAACTCCGAAGTTAAGCGTGCTTGGGCGAGAGTAGTACTAGGATGGGTGACCTCCTGGGAAGTCCTCGTGTTGCACCCCTAATTTTTTTTCTTTTTTTATTACGTCTACGTGACACGTGAATATAGTAGCACTAAAAGTTATTTTTTTTTCTTTTTTAAGAAAAGAAAATTAATTATAATAGGATGGATATTGACAATACGTACCGAGGGCGGGTCCCGCCATGGTTGAGTTGTTGAGAGGTCGGGCGCGTGAACTTACGTATAAGTGATATTTTTGCGCAAAAACTTGCGGGTGCGATCATACCAGCACTAATGCACCGGATCCCATCAGAACTCCGAAGTTAAGCGTGCTTGGGCGAGAGTAGTACTAGGATGGGTGACCTCCTGGGAAGTCCTCGTGTTGCACCCCTAATTTTTTTTCTTTTTTTATTACGTCTACGTGACACGTGAATATAGTAGCACTAAAAGTTATTTTTTTTTCTTTTTTAAGAAAAGAAAATTAATTATAATAGGATGGATATTGACAATACGTACCGAGGGCGGGTCCCGCCATGGTTGAGTTGTTGAGAGGTCGGGCGCGTGAACTTACGTATAAGTGATATTTTTGCGCAAAAACTTGCGGGTGCGATCATACCAGCACTAATGCACCGGATCCCATCAGAACTCCGAAGTTAAGCGTGCTTGGGCGAGAGTAGTACTAGGATGGGTGACCTCCTGGGAAGTCCTCGTGTTGCACCCCTAATTTTTTTTCTTTTTTTATTACGTCTACGTGACACGTGAATATAGTAGCACTAAAAGTTATTTTTTTTTCTTTTTTAAGAAAAGAAAATTAATTATAATAGGATGGATATTGACAATACGTACCGAGGGCGGGTCCCGCCATGGTTGAGTTGTTGAGAGGTCGGGCGCGTGAACTTACGTATAAGTGATATTTTTGCGCAAAAACTTGCGGGTGCGATCATACCAGCACTAATGCACCGGATCCCATCAGAACTCCGAAGTTAAGCGTGCTTGGGCGAGAGTAGTACTAGGATGGGTGACCTCCTGGGAAGTCCTCGTGTTGCACCCCTAATTTTTTTTCTTTTTTTATTACGTCTACGTGACACGTGAATATAGTAGCACTAAAAGTTATTTTTTTTCTTTTTTAAGAAAAGAAAATTAATTATAATAGGATGGATATTGACAATACGTACCGAGGGCGGGTCCCGCCATGGTTGAGTTGTTGAGAGGTCGGGCGCGTGAACTTACGTATAAGTGATATTTTTGCGCAAAAACTTGCGGGTGCGATCATACCAGCACTAATGCACCGGATCCCATCAGAACTCCGAAGTTAAGCGTGCTTGGGCGAGAGTAGTACTAGGATGGGTGACCTCCTGGGAAGTCCTCGTGTTGCACCCCTAATTTTTTTTCTTTTTTTATTACGTCTACGTGACACGTGAATATAGTAGCACTAAAAGTTATTTTTTTTTCTTTTTTAAGAAAAGAAAATTAATTATAATAGGATGGATATTGACAATACGTACCGAGGGCGGGTCCCGCCATGGTTGAGTTGTTGAGAGGTCGGGCGCGTGAACTTACGTATAAGTGATATTTTTGCGCAAAAACTTGCGGGTGCGATCATACCAGCACTAATGCACCGGATCCCATCAGAACTCCGAAGTTAAGCGTGCTTGGGCGAGAGTAGTACTAGGATGGGTGACCTCCTGGGAAGTCCTCGTGTTGCACCCCTAATTTTTTTTCTTTTTTTATTACGTCTACGTGACACGTGAATATAGTAGCACTAAAAGTTATTTTTTTTTCTTTTTTAAGAAAAGAAAATTAATTATAATAGGATGGATATTGACAATACGTACCGAGGGCGGGTCCCGCCATGGTTGAGTTGTTGAGAGGTCGGGCGCGTGAACTTACGTATAAGTGATATTTTTGCGCAAAAACTTGCGGGTGCGATCATACCAGCACTAATGCACCGGATCCCATCAGAACTCCGAAGTTAAGCGTGCTTGGGCGAGAGTAGTACTAGGATGGGTGACCTCCTGGGAAGTCCTCGTGTTGCACCCCTAATTTTTTTTCTTTTTTTATTACGTCTACGTGACACGTGAATATAGTAGCACTAAAAGTTATTTTTTTTTCTTTTTTAAGAAAAGAAAATTAATTATAATAGGATGGATATTGACAATACGTACCGAGGGCGGGTCCCGCCATGGTTGAGTTGTTGAGAGGTCGGGCGCGTGAACTTACGTATAAGTGATATTTTTGCGCAAAAACTTGCGGGTGCGATCATACCAGCACTAATGCACCGGATCCCATCAGAACTCCGAAGTTAAGCGTGCTTGGGCGAGAGTAGTACTAGGATGGGTGACCTCCTGGGAAGTCCTCGTGTTGCACCCCTAATTTTTTTTCTTTTTTTATTACGTCTACGTGACACGTGAATATAGTAGCACTAAAAGTTATTTTTTTTTCTTTTTTAAGAAAAGAAAATTAATTATAATAGGATGGATATTGACAATACGTACCGAGGGCGGGTCCCGCCATGGTTGAGTTGTTGAGAGGTCGGGCGCGTGAACTTACGTATAAGTGATATTTTTGCGCAAAAACTTGCGGGTGCGATCATACCAGCACTAATGCACCGGATCCCATCAGAACTCCGAAGTTAAGCGTGCTTGGGCGAGAGTAGTACTAGGATGGGTGACCTCCTGGGAAGTCCTCGTGTTGCACCCCTAATTTTTTTTCTTTTTTTATTACGTCTACGTGACACGTGAATATAGTAGCACTAAAAGTTATTTTTTTTTCTTTTTTAAGAAAAGAAAATTAATTATAATAGGATGGATATTGACAATACGTACCGAGGGCGGGTCCCGCCATGGTTGAGTTGTTGAGAGGTCGGGCGCGTGAACTTACGTATAAGTGATATTTTTGCGCAAAAACTTGCGGGTGCGATCATACCAGCACTAATGCACCGGATCCCATCAGAACTCCGAAGTTAAGCGTGCTTGGGCGAGAGTAGTACTAGGATGGGTGACCTCCTGGGAAGTCCTCGTGTTGCACCCCTAATTTTTTTTCTTTTTTTATTACGTCTACGTGACACGTGAATATAGTAGCACTAAAAGTTATTTTTTTTTCTTTTTTAAGAAAAGAAAATTAATTATAATAGGATGGATATTGACAATACGTACCGAGGGCGGGTCCCGCCATGGTTGAGTTGTTGAGAGGTCGGGCGCGTGAACTTACGTATAAGTGATATTTTTGCGCAAAAACTTGCGGGTGCGATCATACCAGCACTAATGCACCGGATCCCATCAGAACTCCGAAGTTAAGCGTGCTTGGGCGAGAGTAGTACTAGGATGGGTGACCTCCTGGGAAGTCCTCGTGTTGCACCCCTAATTTTTTTTCTTTTTTTATTACGTCTACGTGACACGTGAATATAGTAGCACTAAAAGTTATTTTTTTTTCTTTTTTAAGAAAAGAAAATTAATTATAATAGGATGGATATTGACAATACGTACCGAGGGCGGGTCCCGCCATGGTTGAGTTGTTGAGAGGTCGGGCGCGTGAACTTACGTATAAGTGATATTTTTGCGCAAAAACTTGCGGGTGCGATCATACCAGCACTAATGCACCGGATCCCATCAGAACTCCGAAGTTAAGCGTGCTTGGGCGAGAGTAGTACTAGGATGGGTGACCTCCTGGGAAGTCCTCGTGTTGCACCCCTAATTTTTTTTCTTTTTTTATTACGTCTACGTGACACGTGAATATAGTAGCACTAAAAGTTATTTTTTTTTCTTTTTTAAGAAAAGAAAATTAATTATAATAGGATGGATATTGACAATACGTACCGAGGGCGGGTCCCGCCATGGTTGAGTTGTTGAGAGGTCGGGCGCGTGAACTTACGTATAAGTGATATTTTTGCGCAAAAACTTGCGGGTGCGATCATACCAGCACTAATGCACCGGATCCCATCAGAACTCCGAAGTTAAGCGTGCTTGGGCGAGAGTAGTACTAGGATGGGTGACCTCCTGGGAAGTCCTCGTGTTGCACCCCTAATTTTTTTTCTTTTTTTATTACGTCTACGTGACACGTGAATATAGTAGCACTAAAAGTTATTTTTTTTTCTTTTTTAAGAAAAGAAAATTAATTATAATAGGATGGATATTGACAATACGTACCGAGGGCGGGTCCCGCCATGGTTGAGTTGTTGAGAGGTCGGGCGCGTGAACTTACGTATAAGTGATATTTTTGCGCAAAAACTTGCGGGTGCGATCATACCAGCACTAATGCACCGGATCCCATCAGAACTCCGAAGTTAAGCGTGCTTGGGCGAGAGTAGTACTAGGATGGGTGACCTCCTGGGAAGTCCTCGTGTTGCACCCCTAATTTTTTTTCTTTTTTTATTACGTCTACGTGACACGTGAATATAGTAGCACTAAAAGTTATTTTTTTTTCTTTTTTAAGAAAAGAAAATTAATTATAATAGGATGGATATTGACAATACGTACCGAGGGCGGGTCCCGCCATGGTTGAGTTGTTGAGAGGTCGGGCGCGTGAACTTACGTATAAGTGATATTTTTGCGCAAAAACTTGCGGGTGCGATCATACCAGCACTAATGCACCGGATCCCATCAGAACTCCGAAGTTAAGCGTGCTTGGGCGAGAGTAGTACTAGGATGGGTGACCTCCTGGGAAGTCCTCGTGTTGCACCCCTAATTTTTTTTCTTTTTTTATTACGTCTACGTGACACGTGAATATAGTAGCACTAAAAGTTATTTTTTTTTCTTTTTTAAGAAAAGAAAATTAATTATAATAGGATGGATATTGACAATACGTACCGAGGGCGGGTCCCGCCATGGTTGAGTTGTTGAGAGGTCGGGCGCGTGAACTTACGTATAAGTGATATTTTTGCGCAAAAACTTGCGGGTGCGATCATACCAGCACTAATGCACCGGATCCCATCAGAACTCCGAAGTTAAGCGTGCTTGGGCGAGAGTAGTACTAGGATGGGTGACCTCCTGGGAAGTCCTCGTGTTGCACCCCTAATTTTTTTTCTTTTTTTATTACGTCTACGTGACACGTGAATATAGTAGCACTAAAAGTTATTTTTTTTTCTTTTTTAAGAAAAGAAAATTAATTATAATAGGATGGATATTGACAATACGTACCGAGGGCGGGTCCCGCCATGGTTGAGTTGTTGAGAGGTCGGGCGCGTGAACTTACGTATAAGTGATATTTTTGCGCAAAAACTTGCGGGTGCGATCATACCAGCACTAATGCACCGGATCCCATCAGAACTCCGAAGTTAAGCGTGCTTGGGCGAGAGTAGTACTAGGATGGGTGACCTCCTGGGAAGTCCTCGTGTTGCACCCCTAATTTTTTTTCTTTTTTTATTACGTCTACGTGACACGTGAATATAGTAGCACTAAAAGTTATTTTTTTTTCTTTTTTAAGAAAAGAAAATTAATTATAATAGGATGGATATTGACAATACGTACCGAGGGCGGGTCCCGCCATGGTTGAGTTGTTGAGAGGTCGGGCGCGTGAACTTACGTATAAGTGATATTTTTGCGCAAAAACTTGCGGGTGCGATCATACCAGCACTAATGCACCGGATCCCATCAGAACTCCGAAGTTAAGCGTGCTTGGGCGAGAGTAGTACTAGGATGGGTGACCTCCTGGGAAGTCCTCGTGTTGCACCCCTAATTTTTTTTCTTTTTTTATTACGTCTACGTGACACGTGAATATAGTAGCACTAAAAGTTATTTTTTTTTCTTTTTTAAGAAAAGAAAATTAATTATAATAGGATGGATATTGACAATACGTACCGAGGGCGGGTCCCGCCATGGTTGAGTTGTTGAGAGGTCGGGCGCGTGAACTTACGTATAAGTGATATTTTTGCGCAAAAACTTGCGGGTGCGATCATACCAGCACTAATGCACCGGATCCCATCAGAACTCCGAAGTTAAGCGTGCTTGGGCGAGAGTAGTACTAGGATGGGTGACCTCCTGGGAAGTCCTCGTGTTGCACCCCTAATTTTTTTTCTTTTTTTATTACGTCTACGTGACACGTGAATATAGTAGCACTAAAAGTTATTTTTTTTTCTTTTTTAAGAAAAGAAAATTAATTATAATAGGATGGATATTGACAATACGTACCGAGGGCGGGTCCCGCCATGGTTGAGTTGTTGAGAGGTCGGGCGCGTGAACTTACGTATAAGTGATATTTTTGCGCAAAAACTTGCGGGTGCGATCATACCAGCACTAATGCACCGGATCCCATCAGAACTCCGAAGTTAAGCGTGCTTGGGCGAGAGTAGTACTAGGATGGGTGACCTCCTGGGAAGTCCTCGTGTTGCACCCCTAATTTTTTTTCTTTTTTTATTACGTCTACGTGACACGTGAATATAGTAGCACTAAAAGTTATTTTTTTTTCTTTTTTAAGAAAAGAAAATTAATTATAATAGGATGGATATTGACAATACGTACCGAGGGCGGGTCCCGCCATGGTTGAGTTGTTGAGAGGTCGGGCGCGTGAACTTACGTATAAGTGATATTTTTGCGCAAAAACTTGCGGGTGCGATCATACCAGCACTAATGCACCGGATCCCATCAGAACTCCGAAGTTAAGCGTGCTTGGGCGAGAGTAGTACTAGGATGGGTGACCTCCTGGGAAGTCCTCGTGTTGCACCCCTAATTTTTTTTCTTTTTTTATTACGTCTACGTGACACGTGAATATAGTAGCACTAAAAGTTATTTTTTTTTCTTTTTTAAGAAAAGAAAATTAATTATAATAGGATGGATATTGACAATACGTACCGAGGGCGGGTCCCGCCATGGTTGAGTTGTTGAGAGGTCGGGCGCGTGAACTTACGTATAAGTGATATTTTTGCGCAAAAACTTGCGGGTGCGATCATACCAGCACTAATGCACCGGATCCCATCAGAACTCCGAAGTTAAGCGTGCTTGGGCGAGAGTAGTACTAGGATGGGTGACCTCCTGGGAAGTCCTCGTGTTGCACCCCTAATTTTTTTTCTTTTTTTATTACGTCTACGTGACACGTGAATATAGTAGCACTAAAAGTTATTTTTTTTTCTTTTTTAAGAAAAGAAAATTAATTATAATAGGATGGATATTGACAATACGTACCGAGGGCGGGTCCCGCCATGGTTGAGTTGTTGAGAGGTCGGGCGCGTGAACTTACGTATAAGTGATATTTTTGCGCAAAAACTTGCGGGTGCGATCATACCAGCACTAATGCACCGGATCCCATCAGAACTCCGAAGTTAAGCGTGCTTGGGCGAGAGTAGTACTAGGATGGGTGACCTCCTGGGAAGTCCTCGTGTTGCACCCCTAATTTTTTTTCTTTTTTTATTACGTCTACGTGACACGTGAATATAGTAGCACTAAAAGTTATTTTTTTTTCTTTTTTAAGAAAAGAAAATTAATTATAATAGGATGGATATTGACAATACGTACCGAGGGCGGGTCCCGCCATGGTTGAGTTGTTGAGAGGTCGGGCGCGTGAACTTACGTATAAGTGATATTTTTGCGCAAAAACTTGCGGGTGCGATCATACCAGCACTAATGCACCGGATCCCATCAGAACTCCGAAGTTAAGCGTGCTTGGGCGAGAGTAGTACTAGGATGGGTGACCTCCTGGGAAGTCCTCGTGTTGCACCCCTAATTTTTTTTCTTTTTTTATTACGTCTACGTGACACGTGAATATAGTAGCACTAAAAGTTATTTTTTTTTCTTTTTTAAGAAAAGAAAATTAATTATAATAGGATGGATATTGACAATACGTACCGAGGGCGGGTCCCGCCATGGTTGAGTTGTTGAGAGGTCGGGCGCGTGAACTTACGTATAAGTGATATTTTTGCGCAAAAACTTGCGGGTGCGATCATACCAGCACTAATGCACCGGATCCCATCAGAACTCCGAAGTTAAGCGTGCTTGGGCGAGAGTAGTACTAGGATGGGTGACCTCCTGGGAAGTCCTCGTGTTGCACCCCTAATTTTTTTTCTTTTTTTATTACGTCTACGTGACACGTGAATATAGTAGCACTAAAAGTTATTTTTTTTTCTTTTTTAAGAAAAG
Source organism: Boehmeria nivea var. tenacissima (assembly GCA_018132145.1). Taxonomy (NCBI): domain Eukaryota; kingdom Viridiplantae; phylum Streptophyta; class Magnoliopsida; order Rosales; family Urticaceae; genus Boehmeria; species Boehmeria nivea. The sequence continues at coordinate 3,113,829 of CM030880.1, forward strand.
AAAATTAATTATAATAGGATGGATATTGACAATACGTACCGAGGGCGGGTCCCGCCATGGTTGAGTTGTTGAGAGGTCGGGCGCGTGAACTTACGTATAAGTGATATTTTTGCGCAAAAACTTGCGGGTGCGATCATACCAGCACTAATGCACCGGATCCCATCAGAACTCCGAAGTTAAGCGTGCTTGGGCGAGAGTAGTACTAGGATGGGTGACCTCCTGGGAAGTCCTCGTGTTGCACCCCTAATTTTTTTTCTTTTTTTATTACGTCTACGTGACACGTGAATATAGTAGCACTAAAAGTTATTTTTTTTTCTTTTTTAAGAAAAGAAAATTAATTATAATAGGATGGATATTGACAATACGTACCGAGGGCGGGTCCCGCCATGGTTGAGTTGTTGAGAGGTCGGGCGCGTGAACTTACGTATAAGTGATATTTTTGCGCAAAAACTTGCGGGTGCGATCATACCAGCACTAATGCACCGGATCCCATCAGAACTCCGAAGTTAAGCGTGCTTGGGCGAGAGTAGTACTAGGATGGGTGACCTCCTGGGAAGTCCTCGTGTTGCACCCCTAATTTTTTTTCTTTTTTTATTACGTCTACGTGACACGTGAATATAGTAGCACTAAAAGTTATTTTTTTTTCTTTTTTAAGAAAAGAAAATTAATTATAATAGGATGGATATTGACAATACGTACCGAGGGCGGGTCCCGCCATGGTTGAGTTGTTGAGAGGTCGGGCGCGTGAACTTACGTATAAGTGATATTTTTGCGCAAAAACTTGCGGGTGCGATCATACCAGCACTAATGCACCGGATCCCATCAGAACTCCGAAGTTAAGCGTGCTTGGGCGAGAGTAGTACTAGGATGGGTGACCTCCTGGGAAGTCCTCGTGTTGCACCCCTAATTTTTTTTCTTTTTTTATTACGTCTACGTGACACGTGAATATAGTAGCACTAAAAGTTATTTTTTTTTCTTTTTTAAGAAAAGAAAATTAATTATAATAGGATGGATATTGACAATACGTACCGAGGGCGGGTCCCGCCATGGTTGAGTTGTTGAGAGGTCGGGCGCGTGAACTTACGTATAAGTGATATTTTTGCGCAAAAACTTGCGGGTGCGATCATACCAGCACTAATGCACCGGATCCCATCAGAACTCCGAAGTTAAGCGTGCTTGGGCGAGAGTAGTACTAGGATGGGTGACCTCCTGGGAAGTCCTCGTGTTGCACCCCTAATTTTTTTTCTTTTTTTATTACGTCTACGTGACACGTGAATATAGTAGCACTAAAAGTTATTTTTTTTTCTTTTTTAAGAAAAGAAAATTAATTATAATAGGATGGATATTGACAATACGTACCGAGGGCGGGTCCCGCCATGGTTGAGTTGTTGAGAGGTCGGGCGCGTGAACTTACGTATAAGTGATATTTTTGCGCAAAAACTTGCGGGTGCGATCATACCAGCACTAATGCACCGGATCCCATCAGAACTCCGAAGTTAAGCGTGCTTGGGCGAGAGTAGTACTAGGATGGGTGACCTCCTGGGAAGTCCTCGTGTTGCACCCCTAATTTTTTTTCTTTTTTTATTACGTCTACGTGACACGTGAATATAGTAGCACTAAAAGTTATTTTTTTTTCTTTTTTAAGAAAAGAAAATTAATTATAATAGGATGGATATTGACAATACGTACCGAGGGCGGGTCCCGCCATGGTTGAGTTGTTGAGAGGTCGGGCGCGTGAACTTACGTATAAGTGATATTTTTGCGCAAAAACTTGCGGGTGCGATCATACCAGCACTAATGCACCGGATCCCATCAGAACTCCGAAGTTAAGCGTGCTTGGGCGAGAGTAGTACTAGGATGGGTGACCTCCTGGGAAGTCCTCGTGTTGCACCCCTAATTTTTTTTCTTTTTTTATTACGTCTACGTGACACGTGAATATAGTAGCACTAAAAGTTATTTTTTTTTCTTTTTTAAGAAAAGAAAATTAATTATAATAGGATGGATATTGACAATACGTACCGAGGGCGGGTCCCGCCATGGTTGAGTTGTTGAGAGGTCGGGCGCGTGAACTTACGTATAAGTGATATTTTTGCGCAAAAACTTGCGGGTGCGATCATACCAGCACTAATGCACCGGATCCCATCAGAACTCCGAAGTTAAGCGTGCTTGGGCGAGAGTAGTACTAGGATGGGTGACCTCCTGGGAAGTCCTCGTGTTGCACCCCTAATTTTTTTTCTTTTTTTATTACGTCTACGTGACACGTGAATATAGTAGCACTAAAAGTTATTTTTTTTTCTTTTTTAAGAAAAGAAAATTAATTATAATAGGATGGATATTGACAATACGTACCGAGGGCGGGTCCCGCCATGGTTGAGTTGTTGAGAGGTCGGGCGCGTGAACTTACGTATAAGTGATATTTTTGCGCAAAAACTTGCGGGTGCGATCATACCAGCACTAATGCACCGGATCCCATCAGAACTCCGAAGTTAAGCGTGCTTGGGCGAGAGTAGTACTAGGATGGGTGACCTCCTGGGAAGTCCTCGTGTTGCACCCCTAATTTTTTTTCTTTTTTTATTACGTCTACGTGACACGTGAATATAGTAGCACTAAAAGTTATTTTTTTTTCTTTTTTAAGAAAAGAAAATTAATTATAATAGGATGGATATTGACAATACGTACCGAGGGCGGGTCCCGCCATGGTTGAGTTGTTGAGAGGTCGGGCGCGTGAACTTACGTATAAGTGATATTTTTGCGCAAAAACTTGCGGGTGCGATCATACCAGCACTAATGCACCGGATCCCATCAGAACTCCGAAGTTAAGCGTGCTTGGGCGAGAGTAGTACTAGGATGGGTGACCTCCTGGGAAGTCCTCGTGTTGCACCCCTAATTTTTTTTCTTTTTTTATTACGTCTACGTGACACGTGAATATAGTAGCACTAAAAGTTATTTTTTTTTCTTTTTTAAGAAAAGAAAATTAATTATAATAGGATGGATATTGACAATACGTACCGAGGGCGGGTCCCGCCATGGTTGAGTTGTTGAGAGGTCGGGCGCGTGAACTTACGTATAAGTGATATTTTTGCGCAAAAACTTGCGGGTGCGATCATACCAGCACTAATGCACCGGATCCCATCAGAACTCCGAAGTTAAGCGTGCTTGGGCGAGAGTAGTACTAGGATGGGTGACCTCCTGGGAAGTCCTCGTGTTGCACCCCTAATTTTTTTTCTTTTTTTATTACGTCTACGTGACACGTGAATATAGTAGCACTAAAAGTTATTTTTTTTTCTTTTTTAAGAAAAGAAAATTAATTATAATAGGATGGATATTGACAATACGTACCGAGGGCGGGTCCCGCCATGGTTGAGTTGTTGAGAGGTCGGGCGCGTGAACTTACGTATAAGTGATATTTTTGCGCAAAAACTTGCGGGTGCGATCATACCAGCACTAATGCACCGGATCCCATCAGAACTCCGAAGTTAAGCGTGCTTGGGCGAGAGTAGTACTAGGATGGGTGACCTCCTGGGAAGTCCTCGTGTTGCACCCCTAATTTTTTTTCTTTTTTTATTACGTCTACGTGACACGTGAATATAGTAGCACTAAAAGTTATTTTTTTTTCTTTTTTAAGAAAAGAAAATTAATTATAATAGGATGGATATTGACAATACGTACCGAGGGCGGGTCCCGCCATGGTTGAGTTGTTGAGAGGTCGGGCGCGTGAACTTACGTATAAGTGATATTTTTGCGCAAAAACTTGCGGGTGCGATCATACCAGCACTAATGCACCGGATCCCATCAGAACTCCGAAGTTAAGCGTGCTTGGGCGAGAGTAGTACTAGGATGGGTGACCTCCTGGGAAGTCCTCGTGTTGCACCCCTAATTTTTTTTCTTTTTTTATTACGTCTACGTGACACGTGAATATAGTAGCACTAAAAGTTATTTTTTTTTCTTTTTTAAGAAAAGAAAATTAATTATAATAGGATGGATATTGACAATACGTACCGAGGGCGGGTCCCGCCATGGTTGAGTTGTTGAGAGGTCGGGCGCGTGAACTTACGTATAAGTGATATTTTTGCGCAAAAACTTGCGGGTGCGATCATACCAGCACTAATGCACCGGATCCCATCAGAACTCCGAAGTTAAGCGTGCTTGGGCGAGAGTAGTACTAGGATGGGTGACCTCCTGGGAAGTCCTCGTGTTGCACCCCTAATTTTTTTTCTTTTTTTATTACGTCTACGTGACACGTGAATATAGTAGCACTAAAAGTTATTTTTTTTTCTTTTTTAAGAAAAGAAAATTAATTATAATAGGATGGATATTGACAATACGTACCGAGGGCGGGTCCCGCCATGGTTGAGTTGTTGAGAGGTCGGGCGCGTGAACTTACGTATAAGTGATATTTTTGCGCAAAAACTTGCGGGTGCGATCATACCAGCACTAATGCACCGGATCCCATCAGAACTCCGAAGTTAAGCGTGCTTGGGCGAGAGTAGTACTAGGATGGGTGACCTCCTGGGAAGTCCTCGTGTTGCACCCCTAATTTTTTTTCTTTTTTTATTACGTCTACGTGACACGTGAATATAGTAGCACTAAAAGTTATTTTTTTTTCTTTTTTAAGAAAAGAAAATTAATTATAATAGGATGGATATTGACAATACGTACCGAGGGCGGGTCCCGCCATGGTTGAGTTGTTGAGAGGTCGGGCGCGTGAACTTACGTATAAGTGATATTTTTGCGCAAAAACTTGCGGGTGCGATCATACCAGCACTAATGCACCGGATCCCATCAGAACTCCGAAGTTAAGCGTGCTTGGGCGAGAGTAGTACTAGGATGGGTGACCTCCTGGGAAGTCCTCGTGTTGCACCCCTAATTTTTTTTCTTTTTTTACGTCTACGTGACACGTGAATATAGTAGCACTAAAAGTTATTTTTTTTTCTTTTTTAAGAAAAGAAAATTAATTATAATAGGATGGATATTGACAATACGTACCGAGGGCGGGTCCCGCCATGGTTGAGTTGTTGAGAGGTCGGGCGCGTGAACTTACGTATAAGTGATATTTTTGCGCAAAAACTTGCGGGTGCGATCATACCAGCACTAATGCACCGGATCCCATCAGAACTCCGAAGTTAAGCGTGCTTGGGCGAGAGTAGTACTAGGATGGGTGACCTCCTGGGAAGTCCTCGTGTTGCACCCCTAATTTTTTTTCTTTTTTTATTACGTCTACGTGACACGTGAATATAGTAGCACTAAAAGTTATTTTTTTTTCTTTTTTAAGAAAAGAAAATTAATTATAATAGGATGGATATTGACAATACGTACCGAGGGCGGGTCCCGCCATGGTTGAGTTGTTGAGAGGTCGGGCGCGTGAACTTACGTATAAGTGATATTTTTGCGCAAAAACTTGCGGGTGCGATCATACCAGCACTAATGCACCGGATCCCATCAGAACTCCGAAGTTAAGCGTGCTTGGGCGAGAGTAGTACTAGGATGGGTGACCTCCTGGGAAGTCCTCGTGTTGCACCCCTAATTTTTTTTCTTTTTTTATTACGTCTACGTGACACGTGAATATAGTAGCACTAAAAGTTATTTTTTTTTCTTTTTTAAGAAAAGAAAATTAATTATAATAGGATGGATATTGACAATACGTACCGAGGGCGGGTCCCGCCATGGTTGAGTTGTTGAGAGGTCGGGCGCGTGAACTTACGTATAAGTGATATTTTTGCGCAAAAACTTGCGGGTGCGATCATACCAGCACTAATGCACCGGATCCCATCAGAACTCCGAAGTTAAGCGTGCTTGGGCGAGAGTAGTACTAGGATGGGTGACCTCCTGGGAAGTCCTCGTGTTGCACCCCTAATTTTTTTTCTTTTTTTATTACGTCTACGTGACACGTGAATATAGTAGCACTAAAAGTTATTTTTTTTTCTTTTTTAAGAAAAGAAAATTAATTATAATAGGATGGATATTGACAATACGTACCGAGGGCGGGTCCCGCCATGGTTGAGTTGTTGAGAGGTCGGGCGCGTGAACTTACGTATAAGTGATATTTTTGCGCAAAAACTTGCGGGTGCGATCATACCAGCACTAATGCACCGGATCCCATCAGAACTCCGAAGTTAAGCGTGCTTGGGCGAGAGTAGTACTAGGATGGGTGACCTCCTGGGAAGTCCTCGTGTTGCACCCCTAATTTTTTTTCTTTTTTTATTACGTCTACGTGACACGTGAATATAGTAGCACTAAAAGTTATTTTTTTTTCTTTTTTAAGAAAAGAAAATTAATTATAATAGGATGGATATTGACAATACGTACCGAGGGCGGGTCCCGCCATGGTTGAGTTGTTGAGAGGTCGGGCGCGTGAACTTACGTATAAGTGATATTTTTGCGCAAAAACTTGCGGGTGCGATCATACCAGCACTAATGCACCGGATCCCATCAGAACTCCGAAGTTAAGCGTGCTTGGGCGAGAGTAGTACTAGGATGGGTGACCTCCTGGGAAGTCCTCGTGTTGCACCCCTAATTTTTTTTCTTTTTTTATTACGTCTACGTGACACGTGAATATAGTAGCACTAAAAGTTATTTTTTTTTCTTTTTTAAGAAAAGAAAATTAATTATAATAGGATGGATATTGACAATACGTACCGAGGGCGGGTCCCGCCATGGTTGAGTTGTTGAGAGGTCGGGCGCGTGAACTTACGTATAAGTGATATTTTTGCGCAAAAACTTGCGGGTGCGATCATACCAGCACTAATGCACCGGATCCCATCAGAACTCCGAAGTTAAGCGTGCTTGGGCGAGAGTAGTACTAGGATGGGTGACCTCCTGGGAAGTCCTCGTGTTGCACCCCTAATTTTTTTTCTTTTTTTATTACGTCTACGTGACACGTGAATATAGTAGCACTAAAAGTTATTTTTTTTTCTTTTTTAAGAAAAGAAAATTAATTATAATAGGATGGATATTGACAATACGTACCGAGGGCGGGTCCCGCCATGGTTGAGTTGTTGAGAGGTCGGGCGCGTGAACTTACGTATAAGTGATATTTTTGCGCAAAAACTTGCGGGTGCGATCATACCAGCACTAATGCACCGGATCCCATCAGAACTCCGAAGTTAAGCGTGCTTGGGCGAGAGTAGTACTAGGATGGGTGACCTCCTGGGAAGTCCTCGTGTTGCACCCCTAATTTTTTTTCTTTTTTTATTACGTCTACGTGACACGTGAATATAGTAGCACTAAAAGTTATTTTTTTTTCTTTTTTAAGAAAAGAAAATTAATTATAATAGGATGGATATTGACAATACGTACCGAGGGCGGGTCCCGCCATGGTTGAGTTGTTGAGAGGTCGGGCGCGTGAACTTACGTATAAGTGATATTTTTGCGCAAAAACTTGCGGGTGCGATCATACCAGCACTAATGCACCGGATCCCATCAGAACTCCGAAGTTAAGCGTGCTTGGGCGAGAGTAGTACTAGGATGGGTGACCTCCTGGGAAGTCCTCGTGTTGCACCCCTAATTTTTTTTCTTTTTTTATTACGTCTACGTGACACGTGAATATAGTAGCACTAAAAGTTATTTTTTTTTCTTTTTTAAGAAAAGAAAATTAATTATAATAGGATGGATATTGACAATACGTACCGAGGGCGGGTCCCGCCATGGTTGAGTTGTTGAGAGGTCGGGCGCGTGAACTTACGTATAAGTGATATTTTTGCGCAAAAACTTGCGGGTGCGATCATACCAGCACTAATGCACCGGATCCCATCAGAACTCCGAAGTTAAGCGTGCTTGGGCGAGAGTAGTACTAGGATGGGTGACCTCCTGGGAAGTCCTCGTGTTGCACCCCTAATTTTTTTTCTTTTTTTATTACGTCTACGTGACACGTGAATATAGTAGCACTAAAAGTTATTTTTTTTTCTTTTTTAAGAAAAGAAAATTAATTATAATAGGATGGATATTGACAATACGTACCGAGGGCGGGTCCCGCCATGGTTGAGTTGTTGAGAGGTCGGGCGCGTGAACTTACGTATAAGTGATATTTTTGCGCAAAAACTTGCGGGTGCGATCATACCAGCACTAATGCACCGGATCCCATCAGAACTCCGAAGTTAAGCGTGCTTGGGCGAGAGTAGTACTAGGATGGGTGACCTCCTGGGAAGTCCTCGTGTTGCACCCCTAATTTTTTTTCTTTTTTTATTACGTCTACGTGACACGTGAATATAGTAGCACTAAAAGTTATTTTTTTTTCTTTTTTAAGAAAAGAAAATTAATTATAATAGGATGGATATTGACAATACGTACCGAGGGCGGGTCCCGCCATGGTTGAGTTGTTGAGAGGTCGGGCGCGTGAACTTACGTATAAGTGATATTTTTGCGCAAAAACTTGCGGGTGCGATCATACCAGCACTAATGCACCGGATCCCATCAGAACTCCGAAGTTAAGCGTGCTTGGGCGAGAGTAGTACTAGGATGGGTGACCTCCTGGGAAGTCCTCGTGTTGCACCCCTAATTTTTTTTCTTTTTTTATTACGTCTACGTGACACGTGAATATAGTAGCACTAAAAGTTATTTTTTTTTCTTTTTTAAGAAAAGAAAATTAATTATAATAGGATGGATATTGACAATACGTACCGAGGGCGGGTCCCGCCATGGTTGAGTTGTTGAGAGGTCGGGCGCGTGAACTTACGTATAAGTGATATTTTTGCGCAAAAACTTGCGGGTGCGATCATACCAGCACTAATGCACCGGATCCCATCAGAACTCCGAAGTTAAGCGTGCTTGGGCGAGAGTAGTACTAGGATGGGTGACCTCCTGGGAAGTCCTCGTGTTGCACCCCTAATTTTTTTTCTTTTTTTATTACGTCTACGTGACACGTGAATATAGTAGCACTAAAAGTTATTTTTTTTTCTTTTTTAAGAAAAGAAAATTAATTATAATAGGATGGATATTGACAATACGTACCGAGGGCGGGTCCCGCCATGGTTGAGTTGTTGAGAGGTCGGGCGCGTGAACTTACGTATAAGTGATATTTTTGCGCAAAAACTTGCGGGTGCGATCATACCAGCACTAATGCACCGGATCCCATCAGAACTCCGAAGTTAAGCGTGCTTGGGCGAGAGTAGTACTAGGATGGGTGACCTCCTGGGAAGTCCTCGTGTTGCACCCCTAATTTTTTTTCTTTTTTTATTACGTCTACGTGACACGTGAATATAGTAGCACTAAAAGTTATTTTTTTTTCTTTTTTAAGAAAAGAAAATTAATTATAATAGGATGGATATTGACAATACGTACCGAGGGCGGGTCCCGCCATGGTTGAGTTGTTGAGAGGTCGGGCGCGTGAACTTACGTATAAGTGATATTTTTGCGCAAAAACTTGCGGGTGCGATCATACCAGCACTAATGCACCGGATCCCATCAGAACTCCGAAGTTAAGCGTGCTTGGGCGAGAGTAGTACTAGGATGGGTGACCTCCTGGGAAGTCCTCGTGTTGCACCCCTAATTTTTTTTCTTTTTTTATTACGTCTACGTGACACGTGAATATAGTAGCACTAAAAGTTATTTTTTTTTCTTTTTTAAGAAAAGAAAATTAATTATAATAGGATGGATATTGACAATACGTACCGAGGGCGGGTCCCGCCATGGTTGAGTTGTTGAGAGGTCGGGCGCGTGAACTTACGTATAAGTGATATTTTTGCGCAAAAACTTGCGGGTGCGATCATACCAGCACTAATGCACCGGATCCCATCAGAACTCCGAAGTTAAGCGTGCTTGGGCGAGAGTAGTACTAGGATGGGTGACCTCCTGGGAAGTCCTCGTGTTGCACCCCTAATTTTTTTTCTTTTTTTATTACGTCTACGTGACACGTGAATATAGTAGCACTAAAAGTTATTTTTTTTTCTTTTTTAAGAAAAGAAAATTAATTATAATAGGATGGATATTGACAATACGTACCGAGGGCGGGTCCCGCCATGGTTGAGTTGTTGAGAGGTCGGGCGCGTGAACTTACGTATAAGTGATATTTTTGCGCAAAAACTTGCGGGTGCGATCATACCAGCACTAATGCACCGGATCCCATCAGAACTCCGAAGTTAAGCGTGCTTGGGCGAGAGTAGTACTAGGATGGGTGACCTCCTGGGAAGTCCTCGTGTTGCACCCCTAATTTTTTTTCTTTTTTTATTACGTCTACGTGACACGTGAATATAGTAGCACTAAAAGTTATTTTTTTTTCTTTTTTAAGAAAAGAAAATTAATTATAATAGGATGGATATTGACAATACGTACCGAGGGCGGGTCCCGCCATGGTTGAGTTGTTGAGAGGTCGGGCGCGTGAACTTACGTATAAGTGATATTTTTGCGCAAAAACTTGCGGGTGCGATCATACCAGCACTAATGCACCGGATCCCATCAGAACTCCGAAGTTAAGCGTGCTTGGGCGAGAGTAGTACTAGGATGGGTGACCTCCTGGGAAGTCCTCGTGTTGCACCCCTAATTTTTTTTCTTTTTTTATTACGTCTACGTGACACGTGAATATAGTAGCACTAAAAGTTATTTTTTTTTCTTTTTTAAGAAAAGAAAATTAATTATAATAGGATGGATATTGACAATACGTACCGAGGGCGGGTCCCGCCATGGTTGAGTTGTTGAGAGGTCGGGCGCGTGAACTTACGTATAAGTGATATTTTTGCGCAAAAACTTGCGGGTGCGATCATACCAGCACTAATGCACCGGATCCCATCAGAACTCCGAAGTTAAGCGTGCTTGGGCGAGAGTAGTACTAGGATGGGTGACCTCCTGGGAAGTCCTCGTGTTGCACCCCTAATTTTTTTTCTTTTTTTATTACGTCTACGTGACACGTGAATATAGTAGCACTAAAAGTTATTTTTTTTTCTTTTTTAAGAAAAGAAAATTAATTATAATAGGATGGATATTGACAATACGTACCGAGGGCGGGTCCCGCCATGGTTGAGTTGTTGAGAGGTCGGGCGCGTGAACTTACGTATAAGTGATATTTTTGCGCAAAAACTTGCGGGTGCGATCATACCAGCACTAATGCACCGGATCCCATCAGAACTCCGAAGTTAAGCGTGCTTGGGCGAGAGTAGTACTAGGATGGGTGACCTCCTGGGAAGTCCTCGTGTTGCACCCCTAATTTTTTTTCTTTTTTTATTACGTCTACGTGACACGTGAATATAGTAGCACTAAAAGTTATTTTTTTTTCTTTTTTAAGAAAAGAAAATTAATTATAATAGGATGGATATTGACAATACGTACCGAGGGCGGGTCCCGCCATGGTTGAGTTGTTGAGAGGTCGGGCGCGTGAACTTACGTATAAGTGATATTTTTGCGCAAAAACTTGCGGGTGCGATCATACCAGCACTAATGCACCGGATCCCATCAGAACTCCGAAGTTAAGCGTGCTTGGGCGAGAGTAGTACTAGGATGGGTGACCTCCTGGGAAGTCCTCGTGTTGCACCCCTAATTTTTTTTCTTTTTTTATTACGTCTACGTGACACGTGAATATAGTAGCACTAAAAGTTATTTTTTTTTCTTTTTTAAGAAAAGAAAATTAATTATAATAGGATGGATATTGACAATACGTACCGAGGGCGGGTCCCGCCATGGTTGAGTTGTTGAGAGGTCGGGCGCGTGAACTTACGTATAAGTGATATTTTTGCGCAAAAACTTGCGGGTGCGATCATACCAGCACTAATGCACCGGATCCCATCAGAACTCCGAAGTTAAGCGTGCTTGGGCGAGAGTAGTACTAGGATGGGTGACCTCCTGGGAAGTCCTCGTGTTGCACCCCTAATTTTTTTTCTTTTTTTATTACGTCTACGTGACACGTGAATATAGTAGCACTAAAAGTTATTTTTTTTTCTTTTTTAAGAAAAGAAAATTAATTATAATAGGATGGATATTGACAATACGTACCGAGGGCGGGTCCCGCCATGGTTGAGTTGTTGAGAGGTCGGGCGCGTGAACTTACGTATAAGTGATATTTTTGCGCAAAAACTTGCGGGTGCGATCATACCAGCACTAATGCACCGGATCCCATCAGAACTCCGAAGTTAAGCGTGCTTGGGCGAGAGTAGTACTAGGATGGGTGACCTCCTGGGAAGTCCTCGTGTTGCACCCCTAATTTTTTTTCTTTTTTTATTACGTCTACGTGACACGTGAATATAGTAGCACTAAAAGTTATTTTTTTTTCTTTTTTAAGAAAAGAAAATTAATTATAATAGGATGGATATTGACAATACGTACCGAGGGCGGGTCCCGCCATGGTTGAGTTGTTGAGAGGTCGGGCGCGTGAACTTACGTATAAGTGATATTTTTGCGCAAAAACTTGCGGGTGCGATCATACCAGCACTAATGCACCGGATCCCATCAGAACTCCGAAGTTAAGCGTGCTTGGGCGAGAGTAGTACTAGGATGGGTGACCTCCTGGGAAGTCCTCGTGTTGCACCCCTAATTTTTTTTCTTTTTTTATTACGTCTACGTGACACGTGAATATAGTAGCACTAAAAGTTATTTTTTTTTCTTTTTTAAGAAAAGAAAATTAATTATAATAGGATGGATATTGACAATACGTACCGAGGGCGGGTCCCGCCATGGTTGAGTTGTTGAGAGGTCGGGCGCGTGAACTTACGTATAAGTGATATTTTTGCGCAAAAACTTGCGGGTGCGATCATACCAGCACTAATGCACCGGATCCCATCAGAACTCCGAAGTTAAGCGTGCTTGGGCGAGAGTAGTACTAGGATGGGTGACCTCCTGGGAAGTCCTCGTGTTGCACCCCTAATTTTTTTTCTTTTTTTATTACGTCTACGTGACACGTGAATATAGTAGCACTAAAAGTTATTTTTTTTTCTTTTTTAAGAAAAGAAAATTAATTATAATAGGATGGATATTGACAATACGTACCGAGGGCGGGTCCCGCCATGGTTGAGTTGTTGAGAGGTCGGGCGCGTGAACTTACGTATAAGTGATATTTTTGCGCAAAAACTTGCGGGTGCGATCATACCAGCACTAATGCACCGGATCCCATCAGAACTCCGAAGTTAAGCGTGCTTGGGCGAGAGTAGTACTAGGATGGGTGACCTCCTGGGAAGTCCTCGTGTTGCACCCCTAATTTTTTTTCTTTTTTTATTACGTCTACGTGACACGTGAATATAGTAGCACTAAAAGTTATTTTTTTTTCTTTTTTAAGAAAAGAAAATTAATTATAATAGGATGGATATTGACAATACGTACCGAGGGCGGGTCCCGCCATGGTTGAGTTGTTGAGAGGTCGGGCGCGTGAACTTACGTATAAGTGATATTTTTGCGCAAAAACTTGCGGGTGCGATCATACCAGCACTAATGCACCGGATCCCATCAGAACTCCGAAGTTAAGCGTGCTTGGGCGAGAGTAGTACTAGGATGGGTGACCTCCTGGGAAGTCCTCGTGTTGCACCCCTAATTTTTTTTCTTTTTTTATTACGTCTACGTGACACGTGAATATAGTAGCACTAAAAGTTATTTTTTTTTCTTTTTTAAGAAAAGAAAATTAATTATAATAGGATGGATATTGACAATACGTACCGAGGGCGGGTCCCGCCATGGTTGAGTTGTTGAGAGGTCGGGCGCGTGAACTTACGTATAAGTGATATTTTTGCGCAAAAACTTGCGGGTGCGATCATACCAGCACTAATGCACCGGATCCCATCAGAACTCCGAAGTTAAGCGTGCTTGGGCGAGAGTAGTACTAGGATGGGTGACCTCCTGGGAAGTCCTCGTGTTGCACCCCTAATTTTTTTTCTTTTTTTATTACGTCTACGTGACACGTGAATATAGTAGCACTAAAAGTTATTTTTTTTTCTTTTTTAAGAAAAGAAAATTAATTATAATAGGATGGATATTGACAATACGTACCGAGGGCGGGTCCCGCCATGGTTGAGTTGTTGAGAGGTCGGGCGCGTGAACTTACGTATAAGTGATATTTTTGCGCAAAAACTTGCGGGTGCGATCATACCAGCACTAATGCACCGGATCCCATCAGAACTCCGAAGTTAAGCGTGCTTGGGCGAGAGTAGTACTAGGATGGGTGACCTCCTGGGAAGTCCTCGTGTTGCACCCCTAATTTTTTTTCTTTTTTTATTACGTCTACGTGACACGTGAATATAGTAGCACTAAAAGTTATTTTTTTTTCTTTTTTAAGAAAAGAAAATTAATTATAATAGGATGGATATTGACAATACGTACCGAGGGCGGGTCCCGCCATGGTTGAGTTGTTGAGAGGTCGGGCGCGTGAACTTACGTATAAGTGATATTTTTGCGCAAAAACTTGCGGGTGCGATCATACCAGCACTAATGCACCGGATCCCATCAGAACTCCGAAGTTAAGCGTGCTTGGGCGAGAGTAGTACTAGGATGGGTGACCTCCTGGGAAGTCCTCGTGTTGCACCCCTAATTTTTTTTCTTTTTTTATTACGTCTACGTGACACGTGAATATAGTAGCACTAAAAGTTATTTTTTTTTCTTTTTTAAGAAAAGAAAATTAATTATAATAGGATGGATATTGACAATACGTACCGAGGGCGGGTCCCGCCATGGTTGAGTTGTTGAGAGGTCGGGCGCGTGAACTTACGTATAAGTGATATTTTTGCGCAAAAACTTGCGGGTGCGATCATACCAGCACTAATGCACCGGATCCCATCAGAACTCCGAAGTTAAGCGTGCTTGGGCGAGAGTAGTACTAGGATGGGTGACCTCCTGGGAAGTCCTCGTGTTGCACCCCTAATTTTTTTTCTTTTTTTATTACGTCTACGTGACACGTGAATATAGTAGCACTAAAAGTTATTTTTTTTTCTTTTTTAAGAAAAGAAAATTAATTATAATAGGATGGATATTGACAATACGTACCGAGGGCGGGTCCCGCCATGGTTGAGTTGTTGAGAGGTCGGGCGCGTGAACTTACGTATAAGTGATATTTTTGCGCAAAAACTTGCGGGTGCGATCATACCAGCACTAATGCACCGGATCCCATCAGAACTCCGAAGTTAAGCGTGCTTGGGCGAGAGTAGTACTAGGATGGGTGACCTCCTGGGAAGTCCTCGTGTTGCACCCCTAATTTTTTTTCTTTTTTTATTACGTCTACGTGACACGTGAATATAGTAGCACTAAAAGTTATTTTTTTTTCTTTTTTAAGAAAAGAAAATTAATTATAATAGGATGGATATTGACAATACGTACCGAGGGCGGGTCCCGCCATGGTTGAGTTGTTGAGAGGTCGGGCGCGTGAACTTACGTATAAGTGATATTTTTGCGCAAAAACTTGCGGGTGCGATCATACCAGCACTAATGCACCGGATCCCATCAGAACTCCGAAGTTAAGCGTGCTTGGGCGAGAGTAGTACTAGGATGGGTGACCTCCTGGGAAGTCCTCGTGTTGCACCCCTAATTTTTTTTCTTTTTTTATTACGTCTACGTGACACGTGAATATAGTAGCACTAAAAGTTATTTTTTTTTCTTTTTTAAGAAAAGAAAATTAATTATAATAGGATGGATATTGACAATACGTACCGAGGGCGGGTCCCGCCATGGTTGAGTTGTTGAGAGGTCGGGCGCGTGAACTTACGTATAAGTGATATTTTTGCGCAAAAACTTGCGGGTGCGATCATACCAGCACTAATGCACCGGATCCCATCAGAACTCCGAAGTTAAGCGTGCTTGGGCGAGAGTAGTACTAGGATGGGTGACCTCCTGGGAAGTCCTCGTGTTGCACCCCTAATTTTTTTTCTTTTTTTATTACGTCTACGTGACACGTGAATATAGTAGCACTAAAAGTTATTTTTTTTTCTTTTTTAAGAAAAGAAAATTAATTATAATAGGATGGATATTGACAATACGTACCGAGGGCGGGTCCCGCCATGGTTGAGTTGTTGAGAGGTCGGGCGCGTGAACTTACGTATAAGTGATATTTTTGCGCAAAAACTTGCGGGTGCGATCATACCAGCACTAATGCACCGGATCCCATCAGAACTCCGAAGTTAAGCGTGCTTGGGCGAGAGTAGTACTAGGATGGGTGACCTCCTGGGAAGTCCTCGTGTTGCACCCCTAATTTTTTTTCTTTTTTTATTACGTCTACGTGACACGTGAATATAGTAGCACTAAAAGTTATTTTTTTTTCTTTTTTAAGAAAAGAAAATTAATTATAATAGGATGGATATTGACAATACGTACCGAGGGCGGGTCCCGCCATGGTTGAGTTGTTGAGAGGTCGGGCGCGTGAACTTACGTATAAGTGATATTTTTGCGCAAAAACTTGCGGGTGCGATCATACCAGCACTAATGCACCGGATCCCATCAGAACTCCGAAGTTAAGCGTGCTTGGGCGAGAGTAGTACTAGGATGGGTGACCTCCTGGGAAGTCCTCGTGTTGCACCCCTAATTTTTTTTCTTTTTTTATTACGTCTACGTGACACGTGAATATAGTAGCACTAAAAGTTATTTTTTTTTCTTTTTTAAGAAAAGAAAATTAATTATAATAGGATGGATATTGACAATACGTACCGAGGGCGGGTCCCGCCATGGTTGAGTTGTTGAGAGGTCGGGCGCGTGAACTTACGTATAAGTGATATTTTTGCGCAAAAACTTGCGGGTGCGATCATACCAGCACTAATGCACCGGATCCCATCAGAACTCCGAAGTTAAGCGTGCTTGGGCGAGAGTAGTACTAGGATGGGTGACCTCCTGGGAAGTCCTCGTGTTGCACCCCTAATTTTTTTTCTTTTTTTATTACGTCTACGTGACACGTGAATATAGTAGCACTAAAAGTTATTTTTTTTTCTTTTTTAAGAAAAGAAAATTAATTATAATAGGATGGATATTGACAATACGTACCGAGGGCGGGTCCCGCCATGGTTGAGTTGTTGAGAGGTCGGGCGCGTGAACTTACGTATAAGTGATATTTTTGCGCAAAAACTTGCGGGTGCGATCATACCAGCACTAATGCACCGGATCCCATCAGAACTCCGAAGTTAAGCGTGCTTGGGCGAGAGTAGTACTAGGATGGGTGACCTCCTGGGAAGTCCTCGTGTTGCACCCCTAATTTTTTTTCTTTTTTTATTACGTCTACGTGACACGTGAATATAGTAGCACTAAAAGTTATTTTTTTTTCTTTTTTAAGAAAAGAAAATTAATTATAATAGGATGGATATTGACAATACGTACCGAGGGCGGGTCCCGCCATGGTTGAGTTGTTGAGAGGTCGGGCGCGTGAACTTACGTATAAGTGATATTTTTGCGCAAAAACTTGCGGGTGCGATCATACCAGCACTAATGCACCGGATCCCATCAGAACTCCGAAGTTAAGCGTGCTTGGGCGAGAGTAGTACTAGGATGGGTGACCTCCTGGGAAGTCCTCGTGTTGCACCCCTAATTTTTTTTCTTTTTTTATTACGTCTACGTGACACGTGAATATAGTAGCACTAAAAGTTATTTTTTTTTCTTTTTTAAGAAAAGAAAATTAATTATAATAGGATGGATATTGACAATACGTACCGAGGGCGGGTCCCGCCATGGTTGAGTTGTTGAGAGGTCGGGCGCGTGAACTTACGTATAAGTGATATTTTTGCGCAAAAACTTGCGGGTGCGATCATACCAGCACTAATGCACCGGATCCCATCAGAACTCCGAAGTTAAGCGTGCTTGGGCGAGAGTAGTACTAGGATGGGTGACCTCCTGGGAAGTCCTCGTGTTGCACCCCTAATTTTTTTTCTTTTTTTATTACGTCTACGTGACACGTGAATATAGTAGCACTAAAAGTTATTTTTTTTTCTTTTTTAAGAAAAGAAAATTAATTATAATAGGATGGATATTGACAATACGTACCGAGGGCGGGTCCCGCCATGGTTGAGTTGTTGAGAGGTCGGGCGCGTGAACTTACGTATAAGTGATATTTTTGCGCAAAAACTTGCGGGTGCGATCATACCAGCACTAATGCACCGGATCCCATCAGAACTCCGAAGTTAAGCGTGCTTGGGCGAGAGTAGTACTAGGATGGGTGACCTCCTGGGAAGTCCTCGTGTTGCACCCCTAATTTTTTTTCTTTTTTTATTACGTCTACGTGACACGTGAATATAGTAGCACTAAAAGTTATTTTTTTTTCTTTTTTAAGAAAAGAAAATTAATTATAATAGGATGGATATTGACAATACGTACCGAGGGCGGGTCCCGCCATGGTTGAGTTGTTGAGAGGTCGGGCGCGTGAACTTACGTATAAGTGATATTTTTGCGCAAAAACTTGCGGGTGCGATCATACCAGCACTAATGCACCGGATCCCATCAGAACTCCGAAGTTAAGCGTGCTTGGGCGAGAGTAGTACTAGGATGGGTGACCTCCTGGGAAGTCCTCGTGTTGCACCCCTAATTTTTTTTCTTTTTTTATTACGTCTACGTGACACGTGAATATAGTAGCACTAAAAGTTATTTTTTTTTCTTTTTTAAGAAAAGAAAATTAATTATAATAGGATGGATATTGACAATACGTACCGAGGGCGGGTCCCGCCATGGTTGAGTTGTTGAGAGGTCGGGCGCGTGAACTTACGTATAAGTGATATTTTTGCGCAAAAACTTGCGGGTGCGATCATACCAGCACTAATGCACCGGATCCCATCAGAACTCCGAAGTTAAGCGTGCTTGGGCGAGAGTAGTACTAGGATGGGTGACCTCCTGGGAAGTCCTCGTGTTGCACCCCTAATTTTTTTTCTTTTTTTATTACGTCTACGTGACACGTGAATATAGTAGCACTAAAAGTTATTTTTTTTTCTTTTTTAAGAAAAGAAAATTAATTATAATAGGATGGATATTGACAATACGTACCGAGGGCGGGTCCCGCCATGGTTGAGTTGTTGAGAGGTCGGGCGCGTGAACTTACGTATAAGTGATATTTTTGCGCAAAAACTTGCGGGTGCGATCATACCAGCACTAATGCACCGGATCCCATCAGAACTCCGAAGTTAAGCGTGCTTGGGCGAGAGTAGTACTAGGATGGGTGACCTCCTGGGAAGTCCTCGTGTTGCACCCCTAATTTTTTTTCTTTTTTTATTACGTCTACGTGACACGTGAATATAGTAGCACTAAAAGTTATTTTTTTTTCTTTTTTAAGAAAAGAAAATTAATTATAATAGGATGGATATTGACAATACGTACCGAGGGCGGGTCCCGCCATGGTTGAGTTGTTGAGAGGTCGGGCGCGTGAACTTACGTATAAGTGATATTTTTGCGCAAAAACTTGCGGGTGCGATCATACCAGCACTAATGCACCGGATCCCATCAGAACTCCGAAGTTAAGCGTGCTTGGGCGAGAGTAGTACTAGGATGGGTGACCTCCTGGGAAGTCCTCGTGTTGCACCCCTAATTTTTTTTCTTTTTTTATTACGTCTACGTGACACGTGAATATAGTAGCACTAAAAGTTATTTTTTTTTCTTTTTTAAGAAAAGAAAATTAATTATAATAGGATGGATATTGACAATACGTACCGAGGGCGGGTCCCGCCATGGTTGAGTTGTTGAGAGGTCGGGCGCGTGAACTTACGTATAAGTGATATTTTTGCGCAAAAACTTGCGGGTGCGATCATACCAGCACTAATGCACCGGATCCCATCAGAACTCCGAAGTTAAGCGTGCTTGGGCGAGAGTAGTACTAGGATGGGTGACCTCCTGGGAAGTCCTCGTGTTGCACCCCTAATTTTTTTTCTTTTTTTATTACGTCTACGTGACACGTGAATATAGTAGCACTAAAAGTTATTTTTTTTTCTTTTTTAAGAAAAGAAAATTAATTATAATAGGATGGATATTGACAATACGTACCGAGGGCGGGTCCCGCCATGGTTGAGTTGTTGAGAGGTCGGGCGCGTGAACTTACGTATAAGTGATATTTTTGCGCAAAAACTTGCGGGTGCGATCATACCAGCACTAATGCACCGGATCCCATCAGAACTCCGAAGTTAAGCGTGCTTGGGCGAGAGTAGTACTAGGATGGGTGACCTCCTGGGAAGTCCTCGTGTTGCACCCCTAATTTTTTTTCTTTTTTTATTACGTCTACGTGACACGTGAATATAGTAGCACTAAAAGTTATTTTTTTTTCTTTTTTAAGAAAAGAAAATTAATTATAATAGGATGGATATTGACAATACGTACCGAGGGCGGGTCCCGCCATGGTTGAGTTGTTGAGAGGTCGGGCGCGTGAACTTACGTATAAGTGATATTTTTGCGCAAAAACTTGCGGGTGCGATCATACCAGCACTAATGCACCGGATCCCATCAGAACTCCGAAGTTAAGCGTGCTTGGGCGAGAGTAGTACTAGGATGGGTGACCTCCTGGGAAGTCCTCGTGTTGCACCCCTAATTTTTTTTCTTTTTTTATTACGTCTACGTGACACGTGAATATAGTAGCACTAAAAGTTATTTTTTTTTCTTTTTTAAGAAAAGAAAATTAATTATAATAGGATGGATATTGACAATACGTACCGAGGGCGGGTCCCGCCATGGTTGAGTTGTTGAGAGGTCGGGCGCGTGAACTTACGTATAAGTGATATTTTTGCGCAAAAACTTGCGGGTGCGATCATACCAGCACTAATGCACCGGATCCCATCAGAACTCCGAAGTTAAGCGTGCTTGGGCGAGAGTAGTACTAGGATGGGTGACCTCCTGGGAAGTCCTCGTGTTGCACCCCTAATTTTTTTTCTTTTTTTATTACGTCTACGTGACACGTGAATATAGTAGCACTAAAAGTTATTTTTTTTTCTTTTTTAAGAAAAGAAAATTAATTATAATAGGATGGATATTGACAATACGTACCGAGGGCGGGTCCCGCCATGGTTGAGTTGTTGAGAGGTCGGGCGCGTGAACTTACGTATAAGTGATATTTTTGCGCAAAAACTTGCGGGTGCGATCATACCAGCACTAATGCACCGGATCCCATCAGAACTCCGAAGTTAAGCGTGCTTGGGCGAGAGTAGTACTAGGATGGGTGACCTCCTGGGAAGTCCTCGTGTTGCACCCCTAATTTTTTTTCTTTTTTTATTACGTCTACGTGACACGTGAATATAGTAGCACTAAAAGTTATTTTTTTTTCTTTTTTAAGAAAAGAAAATTAATTATAATAGGATGGATATTGACAATACGTACCGAGGGCGGGTCCCGCCATGGTTGAGTTGTTGAGAGGTCGGGCGCGTGAACTTACGTATAAGTGATATTTTTGCGCAAAAACTTGCGGGTGCGATCATACCAGCACTAATGCACCGGATCCCATCAGAACTCCGAAGTTAAGCGTGCTTGGGCGAGAGTAGTACTAGGATGGGTGACCTCCTGGGAAGTCCTCGTGTTGCACCCCTAATTTTTTTTCTTTTTTTATTACGTCTACGTGACACGTGAATATAGTAGCACTAAAAGTTATTTTTTTTTCTTTTTTAAGAAAAGAAAATTAATTATAATAGGATGGATATTGACAATACGTACCGAGGGCGGGTCCCGCCATGGTTGAGTTGTTGAGAGGTCGGGCGCGTGAACTTACGTATAAGTGATATTTTTGCGCAAAAACTTGCGGGTGCGATCATACCAGCACTAATGCACCGGATCCCATCAGAACTCCGAAGTTAAGCGTGCTTGGGCGAGAGTAGTACTAGGATGGGTGACCTCCTGGGAAGTCCTCGTGTTGCACCCCTAATTTTTTTTCTTTTTTTATTACGTCTACGTGACACGTGAATATAGTAGCACTAAAAGTTATTTTTTTTTCTTTTTTAAGAAAAGAAAATTAATTATAATAGGATGGATATTGACAATACGTACCGAGGGCGGGTCCCGCCATGGTTGAGTTGTTGAGAGGTCGGGCGCGTGAACTTACGTATAAGTGATATTTTTGCGCAAAAACTTGCGGGTGCGATCATACCAGCACTAATGCACCGGATCCCATCAGAACTCCGAAGTTAAGCGTGCTTGGGCGAGAGTAGTACTAGGATGGGTGACCTCCTGGGAAGTCCTCGTGTTGCACCCCTAATTTTTTTTCTTTTTTTATTACGTCTACGTGACACGTGAATATAGTAGCACTAAAAGTTATTTTTTTTTCTTTTTTAAGAAAAGAAAATTAATTATAATAGGATGGATATTGACAATACGTACCGAGGGCGGGTCCCGCCATGGTTGAGTTGTTGAGAGGTCGGGCGCGTGAACTTACGTATAAGTGATATTTTTGCGCAAAAACTTGCGGGTGCGATCATACCAGCACTAATGCACCGGATCCCATCAGAACTCCGAAGTTAAGCGTGCTTGGGCGAGAGTAGTACTAGGATGGGTGACCTCCTGGGAAGTCCTCGTGTTGCACCCCTAATTTTTTTTCTTTTTTTATTACGTCTACGTGACACGTGAATATAGTAGCACTAAAAGTTATTTTTTTTTCTTTTTTAAGAAAAGAAAATTAATTATAATAGGATGGATATTGACAATACGTACCGAGGGCGGGTCCCGCCATGGTTGAGTTGTTGAGAGGTCGGGCGCGTGAACTTACGTATAAGTGATATTTTTGCGCAAAAACTTGCGGGTGCGATCATACCAGCACTAATGCACCGGATCCCATCAGAACTCCGAAGTTAAGCGTGCTTGGGCGAGAGTAGTACTAGGATGGGTGACCTCCTGGGAAGTCCTCGTGTTGCACCCCTAATTTTTTTTCTTTTTTTATTACGTCTACGTGACACGTGAATATAGTAGCACTAAAAGTTATTTTTTTTTCTTTTTTAAGAAAAGAAAATTAATTATAATAGGATGGATATTGACAATACGTACCGAGGGCGGGTCCCGCCATGGTTGAGTTGTTGAGAGGTCGGGCGCGTGAACTTACGTATAAGTGATATTTTTGCGCAAAAACTTGCGGGTGCGATCATACCAGCACTAATGCACCGGATCCCATCAGAACTCCGAAGTTAAGCGTGCTTGGGCGAGAGTAGTACTAGGATGGGTGACCTCCTGGGAAGTCCTCGTGTTGCACCCCTAATTTTTTTTCTTTTTTTATTACGTCTACGTGACACGTGAATATAGTAGCACTAAAAGTTATTTTTTTTTCTTTTTTAAGAAAAGAAAATTAATTATAATAGGATGGATATTGACAATACGTACCGAGGGCGGGTCCCGCCATGGTTGAGTTGTTGAGAGGTCGGGCGCGTGAACTTACGTATAAGTGATATTTTTGCGCAAAAACTTGCGGGTGCGATCATACCAGCACTAATGCACCGGATCCCATCAGAACTCCGAAGTTAAGCGTGCTTGGGCGAGAGTAGTACTAGGATGGGTGACCTCCTGGGAAGTCCTCGTGTTGCACCCCTAATTTTTTTTCTTTTTTTATTACGTCTACGTGACACGTGAATATAGTAGCACTAAAAGTTATTTTTTTTTCTTTTTTAAGAAAAGAAAATTAATTATAATAGGATGGATATTGACAATACGTACCGAGGGCGGGTCCCGCCATGGTTGAGTTGTTGAGAGGTCGGGCGCGTGAACTTACGTATAAGTGATATTTTTGCGCAAAAACTTGCGGGTGCGATCATACCAGCACTAATGCACCGGATCCCATCAGAACTCCGAAGTTAAGCGTGCTTGGGCGAGAGTAGTACTAGGATGGGTGACCTCCTGGGAAGTCCTCGTGTTGCACCCCTAATTTTTTTTCTTTTTTTATTACGTCTACGTGACACGTGAATATAGTAGCACTAAAAGTTATTTTTTTTTCTTTTTTAAGAAAAGAAAATTAATTATAATAGGATGGATATTGACAATACGTACCGAGGGCGGGTCCCGCCATGGTTGAGTTGTTGAGAGGTCGGGCGCGTGAACTTACGTATAAGTGATATTTTTGCGCAAAAACTTGCGGGTGCGATCATACCAGCACTAATGCACCGGATCCCATCAGAACTCCGAAGTTAAGCGTGCTTGGGCGAGAGTAGTACTAGGATGGGTGACCTCCTGGGAAGTCCTCGTGTTGCACCCCTAATTTTTTTTCTTTTTTTATTACGTCTACGTGACACGTGAATATAGTAGCACTAAAAGTTATTTTTTTTTCTTTTTTAAGAAAAGAAAATTAATTATAATAGGATGGATATTGACAATACGTACCGAGGGCGGGTCCCGCCATGGTTGAGTTGTTGAGAGGTCGGGCGCGTGAACTTACGTATAAGTGATATTTTTGCGCAAAAACTTGCGGGTGCGATCATACCAGCACTAATGCACCGGATCCCATCAGAACTCCGAAGTTAAGCGTGCTTGGGCGAGAGTAGTACTAGGATGGGTGACCTCCTGGGAAGTCCTCGTGTTGCACCCCTAATTTTTTTTCTTTTTTTATTACGTCTACGTGACACGTGAATATAGTAGCACTAAAAGTTATTTTTTTTTCTTTTTTAAGAAAAGAAAATTAATTATAATAGGATGGATATTGACAATACGTACCGAGGGCGGGTCCCGCCATGGTTGAGTTGTTGAGAGGTCGGGCGCGTGAACTTACGTATAAGTGATATTTTTGCGCAAAAACTTGCGGGTGCGATCATACCAGCACTAATGCACCGGATCCCATCAGAACTCCGAAGTTAAGCGTGCTTGGGCGAGAGTAGTACTAGGATGGGTGACCTCCTGGGAAGTCCTCGTGTTGCACCCCTAATTTTTTTTCTTTTTTTATTACGTCTACGTGACACGTGAATATAGTAGCACTAAAAGTTATTTTTTTTTCTTTTTTAAGAAAAGAAAATTAATTATAATAGGATGGATATTGACAATACGTACCGAGGGCGGGTCCCGCCATGGTTGAGTTGTTGAGAGGTCGGGCGCGTGAACTTACGTATAAGTGATATTTTTGCGCAAAAACTTGCGGGTGCGATCATACCAGCACTAATGCACCGGATCCCATCAGAACTCCGAAGTTAAGCGTGCTTGGGCGAGAGTAGTACTAGGATGGGTGACCTCCTGGGAAGTCCTCGTGTTGCACCCCTAATTTTTTTTCTTTTTTTATTACGTCTACGTGACACGTGAATATAGTAGCACTAAAAGTTATTTTTTTTTCTTTTTTAAGAAAAGAAAATTAATTATAATAGGATGGATATTGACAATACGTACCGAGGGCGGGTCCCGCCATGGTTGAGTTGTTGAGAGGTCGGGCGCGTGAACTTACGTATAAGTGATATTTTTGCGCAAAAACTTGCGGGTGCGATCATACCAGCACTAATGCACCGGATCCCATCAGAACTCCGAAGTTAAGCGTGCTTGGGCGAGAGTAGTACTAGGATGGGTGACCTCCTGGGAAGTCCTCGTGTTGCACCCCTAATTTTTTTTCTTTTTTTATTACGTCTACGTGACACGTGAATATAGTAGCACTAAAAGTTATTTTTTTTTCTTTTTTAAGAAAAGAAAATTAATTATAATAGGATGGATATTGACAATACGTACCGAGGGCGGGTCCCGCCATGGTTGAGTTGTTGAGAGGTCGGGCGCGTGAACTTACGTATAAGTGATATTTTTGCGCAAAAACTTGCGGGTGCGATCATACCAGCACTAATGCACCGGATCCCATCAGAACTCCGAAGTTAAGCGTGCTTGGGCGAGAGTAGTACTAGGATGGGTGACCTCCTGGGAAGTCCTCGTGTTGCACCCCTAATTTTTTTTCTTTTTTATTACGTCTACGTGACACGTGAATATAGTAGCACTAAAAGTTATTTTTTTTTCTTTTTTAAGAAAAGAAAATTAATTATAATAGGATGGATATTGACAATACGTACCGAGGGCGGGTCCCGCCATGGTTGAGTTGTTGAGAGGTCGGGCGCGTGAACTTACGTATAAGTGATATTTTTGCGCAAAAACTTGCGGGTGCGATCATACCAGCACTAATGCACCGGATCCCATCAGAACTCCGAAGTTAAGCGTGCTTGGGCGAGAGTAGTACTAGGATGGGTGACCTCCTGGGAAGTCCTCGTGTTGCACCCCTAATTTTTTTTCTTTTTTTATTACGTCTACGTGACACGTGAATATAGTAGCACTAAAAGTTATTTTTTTTTCTTTTTTAAGAAAAGAAAATTAATTATAATAGGATGGATATTGACAATACGTACCGAGGGCGGGTCCCGCCATGGTTGAGTTGTTGAGAGGTCGGGCGCGTGAACTTACGTATAAGTGATATTTTTGCGCAAAAACTTGCGGGTGCGATCATACCAGCACTAATGCACCGGATCCCATCAGAACTCCGAAGTTAAGCGTGCTTGGGCGAGAGTAGTACTAGGATGGGTGACCTCCTGGGAAGTCCTCGTGTTGCACCCCTAATTTTTTTCTTTTTTTATTACGTCTACGTGACACGTGAATATAGTAGCACTAAAAGTTATTTTTTTTTCTTTTTTAAGAAAAGAAAATTAATTATAATAGGATGGATATTGACAATACGTACCGAGGGCGGGTCCCGCCATGGTTGAGTTGTTGAGAGGTCGGGCGCGTGAACTTACGTATAAGTGATATTTTTGCGCAAAAACTTGCGGGTGCGATCATACCAGCACTAATGCACCGGATCCCATCAGAACTCCGAAGTTAAGCGTGCTTGGGCGAGAGTAGTACTAGGATGGGTGACCTCCTGGGAAGTCCTCGTGTTGCACCCCTAATTTTTTTCTTTTTTTATTACGTCTACGTGACACGTGAATATAGTAGCACTAAAAGTTATTTTTTTTTCTTTTTTAAGAAAAGAAAATTAATTATAATAGGATGGATATTGACAATACGTACCGAGGGCGGGTCCCGCCATGGTTGAGTTGTTGAGAGGTCGGGCGCGTGAACTTACGTATAAGTGATATTTTTGCGCAAAAACTTGCGGGTGCGATCATACCAGCACTAATGCACCGGATCCCATCAGAACTCCGAAGTTAAGCGTGCTTGGGCGAGAGTAGTACTAGGATGGGTGACCTCCTGGGAAGTCCTCGTGTTGCACCCCTAATTTTTTTTCTTTTTTTATTACGTCTACGTGACACGTGAATATAGTAGCACTAAAAGTTATTTTTTTTTCTTTTTTAAGAAAAGAAAATTAATTATAATAGGATGGATATTGACAATACGTACCGAGGGCGGGTCCCGCCATGGTTGAGTTGTTGAGAGGTCGGGCGCGTGAACTTACGTATAAGTGATATTTTTGCGCAAAAACTTGCGGGTGCGATCATACCAGCACTAATGCACCGGATCCATCAGAACTCCGAAGTTAAGCGTGCTTGGCGAGAGTAGTACTAGGATGGGTGACCTCCTGGGAAAGTCCTCGTGTTGCACCCCTAATTTTTTTTCTTTTTTATTACGTCTACGTGACACGTGAATATAGTAGCACTAAAAGTTATTTTTTTTTTCTATTTAAGAAAAAGAAAATTAATTATAATAGATGGATATTGACAATACGAACGAGGGCGGGTCCCGCCATGGTTGAGGTTGTTGAGAGGTCGGGCGCGTGAACTTAGTATAAGTGATATTTTTGCGCAAAAACTTGCGGGTGCGATCATACCAGCACTAATGCACCGGATCCAATCAGAACTCCGAAGTTAAGCGTGCTTGGGCGAGAGTAGTACTAGGATGGGTGACCTCCTTGGGAAGTCCTCGTGTTGCACCCCTAATTTTTTTCTTTTTTTATTACGTCACGTGACACGGTGAATATAGTAGCACTAAAAGTTATTTTTTTTTCTTTTTTAAGAAAAGAAAATTAATTATAATAGGATGGATATTGACAATACGTACCGAGGGCGGGTCCCGCCATGGTTGAGTTGTTGAGAGGTCGGGCGCGTGAACTTACGTATAAGTGATATTTTTGCGCAAAAACTTGCGGGTGCGATCATACCAGCACTAATGCACCGGATCCCATCAGAACTCCGAAGTTAAGCGTGCTTGGGCGAGAGTAGTACTAGGATGGGTGACCTCCTGGGAAGTCCTCGTGTTGCACCCCTAATTTTTTTTCTTTTTTTATTACGTCTACGTGACACGTGAATATAGTAGCACTAAAAGTTATTTTTTTTTCTTTTTTAAGAAAAGAAAATTAATTATAATAGGATGGATATTGACAATACGTACCGAGGGCGGGTCCCGCCATGGTTGAGTTGTTGAGAGGTCGGGCGCGTGAACTTACGTATAAGTGATATTTTTGCGCAAAAACTTGCGGGTGCGATCATACCAGCACTAATGCACCGGATCCCATCAGAACTCCGAAGTTAAGCGTGCTTGGGCGAGAGTAGTACTAGGATGGGTGACCTCCTGGGAAGTCCTCGTGTTGCACCCCTAATTTTTTTTCTTTTTATTACGTCTACGTGACACGTGAATATAGTAGCACTAAAAGTTATTTTTTTTTCTTTTTTAAGAAAAGAAAATTAATTATAATAGGATGGATATTGACAATACGTACCGAGGGCGGGTCCCGCCATGGTTGAGTTGTTGAGAGGTCGGGCGCGTGAACTTACGTATAAGTGATATTTTTTGCGCAAAAACTTGCGGGTGCGATCATACCAGCACTAATGCACCGGATCCCATCAGAACTCCGAAGTTAAGCGTGCTTGGGCGAGAGTAGTACTAGGATGGGTGACCTCCTGGGAAGTCCTCGTGTTGCACCCCTAATTTTTTTTCTTTTTTATTACGTCTACGTGACACGTGAATATAGTAGCACTAAAAGTTATTTTTTTTTCTTTTTTAAGAAAAGAAAATTAATTATAATAGGATGGATATTGACAATACGTACCGAGGGCGGGTCCCGCCATGGTTGAGTTGTTGAGAGGTCGGGCGCGTGAACTTACGTATAAGTGATATTTTTGCGCAAAAACTTGCGGGTGCGATCATACCAGCACTAATGCACCGGATCCCATCAGAACTCCGAAGGTAAGCGTGCTTGGGCGAGAGTAGTACTAGGATGGGTGACCTCCTGGGAAGTCCTCGTGTTGCACCCCTAATTTTTTTCTTTTTTTATTACGTCTACGTGACACGTGAATATAGTAGCACTAAAAGTTATTTTTTTTTTCTTTTTAAGAAAAGAAAATTAATTATAATAGGATGGATATTGACAATACGTACCGAGGGCGGGTCCCGCCATGGTTGAGTTGTTGAGAGGTCGGGCGCGTGAACTTACGTATAAGTGATATTTTTGCGCAAAAACTTGCGGGTGCGATCATACCAGCACTAATGCACCGGATCCCATCAGAACTCCGAAGTTAAGCGTGCTTGGGCGAGAGTAGTACTAGGATGGGTGACCTCCTGGGAAGTCCTCGTGTTGCACCCCTAATTTTTTTTTCTTTTTTTATTACGTCTACGTGACACGTGAATATAGTAGCACTAAAAGTTATTTTTTTTCTTTTTTAAGAAAAGAAAATTAATTATAATAGGATGGATATTGACAATACGTACCGAGGGCGGGTCCCGCCATGGTTGAGTTGTTGAGAGGTCGGGCGCGTGAACTTACGTATAAGTGATATTTTTGCGCAAAAACTTGCGGGTGCGATCATACCAGCACTAATGCACCGGATCCCATCAGAACTCCGAAGTTAAGCGTGCTTGGGCGAGAGTAGTACTAGGATGGGTGACCTCCTGGGAAGTCCTCGTGTTGCACCCCTAATTTTTTTTCTTTTTTTATTACGTCTACGTGACACGTGAATATAGTAGCACTAAAAGTTATTTTTTTTCTTTTTTAAGAAAAGAAAATTAATTATAATAGGATGGATATTGACAATACGTACCGAGGGCGGGTCCCGCCATGGTTGAGTTGTTGAGAGGTCGGGCGCGTGAACTTACGTATAAGTGATATTTTTGCGCAAAAACTTGCGGGTGCGATCATACCAGCACTAATGCACCGGATCCCATCAGAACTCCGAAGTTAAGCGTGCTTGGGCGAGAGTAGTACTAGGATGGGTGACCTCCTGGGAAGTCCTCGTGTTGCACCCCTAAGTTTTTTTTCTTTTTTTATTACGTCTACGTGACACGTGAATATAGTAGCACTAAAAGTTATTTTTTTTCTGTTTTAAGAAAAGAAAATTAATTATAATAGGATGGATATTGACAATACGTACCGAGGGCGGGTCCCGCCATGGTTGAGTTGTTGAGAGGTCGGGGCGCGTGAACTTACGTATAAGTGATATTTTTGCGCAGAAAACTTGCGGGTGCGATCATACCAGCACTAATGCACCGGATCCCATCAGAACTCCGAAGTTAAGCGTGCTTGGGCGAGAGTAGTACTAGGATGGGTGACCTCCTGGGAAGTCCTCGTGTTGCACCCCTAATTTTTTTTTCTTTTTTTTATTACGTCTACGTGACACGTGAATATAGTAGCACTAAAAGTTATTTTTTTTTCTTTTTTAAGAAAAGAAAATTAATTATAATAGGATGGATATTGACAATACGTGACCGAGGGCGGGTCCCGCCATGGTTGAGTTGTGAGAGGTCGGGCGCGTGAACTTACGTATAAGTGATATTTTTTGCGCAAAAACTTGCGGGTGCGATCATACCAGCACTAATGCACCGGATCCCATCAGAACTCCGAAGTTTAGCGTGCTTGGGCGAGAGTAGTACTAGGATGTGGGTGACCTCCTGGGAAGTCCTCGTGTTGCACCCCTAATTTTTTTTCTGTTTTTATTACGTCTACGTGACACGTGAATATAGTAGCACTAAAAGTTATTTTTTTTTCTTTTTTAAGAAAAGAAAATTAATTATAATAGGATGGATATTGACAATACGTACCGAGGGCGGGTCCCGCCATGGTTGAGTTGTTGAGAGGTCGGGCGCGTGAACTTACGTATAAGTGATATTTTGGCGCAAAAACTTGCGGGTGCGAATCATACCAGCACTAATGCACTCGGATCCCATCAGAACTCCGAAGTTAAGCGTGCTTGGGCGAGAGTAGTACTAGGATGGGTGACCTCCTGGGAAGTCCTCGTGTTGCACCCCTAATTTTTTTTTCTTTTTTTATTACGTCTACGTGACACGTGAATATAGTAGCACTAAAAGTTATTTTTTTTCTTTTTAAGAAAAGAAAATTAATTATAATAGGATGGATATTGACAATACGTACCGAGGGCGGGTCCCGCCATGGTTGAGTGTGTTGAGAGGTCGGGGCGCGTGAACTTACGTATAAGTGATATTTTTGCGCAAAAACTTGCGGGTGCGATCATACCAGCACTAATGCACCGGATCCCATCAGAACTCCGAAGTTAGCGTGCTTGGGCGAGAGTAGTACTAGGATGGGTGACCTCCTGGGAAGTCCTCGTGTTGCACCCCTAATTTTTTTTCTTTTTTATTACGTCTACGTGACACGTGAATATAGTAGCACTAAAAGTTATTTTTTTTTCTTTTTTAAGAAAAGAAAATTAATTATAATAGGATGGATATTGACAATACGTACCGAGGGCGGGTCCCGCCATGGTTGAGTTGTTGAGAGGTCGGGCGCGTGAACTTACGTATAAGTGATATTTTTTGCGCAAAAACTTGCGGGTGCGATCATACCAGCACTAATGCACCGGATCCCATCAGAACTCCGAAGTTAAGCGTGCTTGGGCGAGAGTAGTACTAGGATGGGTGACCTCCTGGGAAGTCCTCGTGTTGCAAGCCCCTAATTTTTTTTCTTTTTTTATTACGTCTACGTGACACGTGAATATAGTAGCACTAAAAGTTATTTTTTTTTTCTTTTTTAAGAAAAGAAAATTAATTATAATAGGATGGATATTGACAATACGTACCGAGGCGGGTTCCGCCATGGTTGAGTTGTTGAGAGGTCGGGCGCGTGAACTTACGTATAAGTGATATTTTTGCGCAAAAACTTGCGGGTGCGATCATACCAGCACTAATGCACCGGATCCCATCAGAACTCCGAAGTTAAGCGTGCTTGGGCGAGAGTAGTACTAGGATGGGTGACCTCCTGGAAGTCCTCGTGTTGCACCCCTAATTTTTTTTCTTTTTTTATTACGTCTACGTGACACGTGAATATAGTAGCACTAAAAGTTATTTTTTTTTCTTTTTAAGAAAAGAAAATTAATTATAATAGGATGGATATTGACAATACGTACCGAGGGCGGTCCCGCCATGGTTGAGTTGTTGAGAGGTCGGGCGCGTGAACTTACGTATAAGTGATATTTTTGCGCAAAAACTTGCGGGTGCGATCATACCAGCACTAATGCACCGGATCCCATCAGAACTCCGGAAGTTAAGCGTGCTTGGGCGAGAGTAGTACTAGGATGGGTGACCTCCTGGGGAAGTCCTCGTGTTGCACCCCTAATTTTTTTTCTTTTTTTATTACGTCTACGTGACACGTGAATATAGTAGCACTAAAAGTTATTTTTTTTTCTTTTTTAAGAAAAGAAAATTAATTATAATAGGATGGATATTGACAATACGCACTGAGGCGGGTCCCGCCATGGTTGAGTTGTTGAGAGGTCGGGCGCGTGAACTTACGTATAAGTGATATTTTTGCGCAAAAACTTGCGGGTGCGATCATACCAAGACTAATGCACCGGATCCCACCGTAACTCCGGTTAGCTGCTTGGGCGAGAGTAGTACTAGGACGGGTGACCTCCCGGAAGTCCTCGTGTTGCACCCCTAATTTTTTTCTTTTTTTATTACGCCCACGTGACACGTGAATATAGTAGCACTAAAAGTTATTTTTTTTTCTTTTTTAAGAAAAGAAAATTAATTATAATAGGATGGATATTGACAATACGCACCGGGCTCCCGCCATGCTGAGTTGTTGAGAGGTCGGGCGCGGAACTTACGATAAGTGATATTTTTGCGCAAAACTTGCGGGTGCGATCATACCAAGACTAATGCACCGGATCCCATCGAACCGGTTGCGTGCTTGGGCGAGAGTAGTACTAGGACGGGTGACCTCCGGAAGTCCTCGTTTGCACCCCTAATTTTTTTCTTTTTTTATTACGCCCACGTGACACGTGAATATAGTAGCACTAAAGTTATTTTTTTTTCTTTTTTAAGAAAAGAAAATTAATTATAATAGGATGGATATTGACAATACGCACCGAGGCGGGTCCCGCCATGGTTGAGTTGTTGAGAGGTCGGGCGCGGAACTTACGTATAAGTGATATTTTTGCGCAAAACTTGCGGGTGCGATCATACCAAAGACTAATGCACCGGATCCCACCGAACTCCGGTTGCGTGCTTGGGCGAGAGTAGTACTAGGATGGGTGACCTCCCGGAAGTCCTCGTGTTGCACCCCTAATTTTTTTTCTTTTTTTATTACGCCCACGTGACACGTGAATAGTAGCACTAAAGTTATTTTTTTTTCTTTTTAAGAAAAGAAAATTAATTATAATAGGATGGATATTGACAATACGCACTGAGGCCGGTCCCGCCAAGGTTGAGCTGTTGAGAGGTCGGGCGCGGAACTTACGATAAGTGATATTTTTGCGCAAAACATGCGGGTGCGATCATACCAAGACTAATGCACCGGATCCCACCGTAACTCCGGTTAAGCTGCTTGGGCGAGAGTAGTACTAGGATGGGTGACCTCCGGAGTCCTCGTGTTGCACCCCTAATTTTTTTTTCTTTTTTATTACGCCTACGTGACACGTGAATATAGTAGCACTAAAGTTATTTTTTTTTCTTTTTTAAGAAAAGAAAATTAATTATAATAGGATGGATATTGACAATACGCACTTAGGCCGGTCCCGCCATGGTTGAGTTGTTGAGAGGTCGGGCGCGGGAACTTACGATAAGTGATATTTTTGCGCAAAAACTTGCGGGTGCGATCATACCAAGACTAATGCACCGGATCCCATCTAACTCCGGTTGCGTGCTTGGGCGAGAGTAGTACTAGGACGGGTGACCTCCGGGAAGTCCTCGTGTTGCACCCCTAATTTTTTTTTTTTTTTTTTACGCCTACGTGACACGTGAATATAGTAGCACTAAAGTTATTTTTTTTTTTTTTAAGAAAAGAAAATTAATTATAATAGGATGGATATTGACAATACGCACTTAGGCCGGTCCCGCCATGGTTGAGTTGTTGAGAGGTCGGGCGCGGAACTTACGATAAGTGATATTTTTGCGCAAAACTTGCGGATGCGATCATACCAAGACTAATGCACCGGATCCCATCGAACTCCGGTTAAGCGTGCTTGGGCGAGAGTAGTACTAGGATGGGTGACCTCCCGGGAAGTCCTCGTGTTGCACCCCTAATTTTTTTTCTTTTTTATTACGCCCACGTGACACGTGAATATAGTAGCACTAAAGTTATTTTTTTTTCTTTTTTAAGAAAAGAAAATTAATTATAATAGGATGGATATTGACAATACGCACCGGGCGGGTCCCGCCAAGGTTGAGTTGTTGAGAGGTCGGGCGCGGAACTTACGATAAGTGATATTTTTGCGCAAAAACTTGCGGGTGCGATCATACCAAGACTAATGCACCGGATCCCACCGTAACTCCGGGTTAAGCGTGCTTGGGCGAGAGTAGTACTAGGACGGGTGACCTCCTGGGAAGTCCTCGTTTGCACCCCTAATTTTTTTTTTTTTTTTTATTACGCCTACGTGACACGTGAATATAGTAGCACTAAAAGTTATTTTTTTTTCTTTTTTAAGAAAAGAAAATTAATTATAATAGGATGGATATTGACAATACGCACCGAGGCCGGTCCCGCCATGTTGAGTTGTGAGAGGTCGGGCGCGAGAACTTACGATAAGTGATATTTTTGCGCAAAAACATGCGGGTGCGATCATACCAACACTAATGCACCGGATCCCACCGAACTCCGGTTAAGCGTGCTTGGGCGAGAGTAGTACTAGGACGGGTGACCTCCGGGAAGTCCTCGTGTTGCACCCCTAATTTTTTTTCTTTTTTATTACGCCTACGTGACACGTGAATATAGTAGCACTAAAGTTATTTTTTTTTCTTTTTTAAGAAAAGAAAATTAATTATAATAGGATGGATATTGACAATACGCACTGAGGCGGGTCCCGCCATGGTTGAGTTGTTGAGAGGTCGGGCGCGAGAACTTACGTATAAGTGATATTTTTGCGCAAAAATCTTGCGGGGTGCGATCATACCAAGACTAATGCACCGGATCCCATCGAAACTCCGGGTTAAGCGTGCTTGGGCGAGAGTAGTACTAGGACGGGTGACCTCCCGGGAAGTCCTCGTGTTGCACCCCTAATTTTTTTCTTTTTTATTACGCCCACGTGACACGGAATATAGTAGCACTAAAAGTTATTTTTTTTTCTTTTTTAAGAAAAGAAAATTAATTATAATAGGATGGATATTGACAATACGCACTTAGGCGGGTCCCGCCAAGGTTGAGTTGCTGAGAGGTCGGGCGCGGAACTACGATAAGTGATATTTTTGCGCAAAAACTTGGTGCGATCATACCGAGACTAATGCACCGGATCCCACCTAACTCCGGTTAGCGTGCATGGGCGAGAGTAGTACTAGGATGGGTGACCTCCGGGAGTCCTCGTGTTGCACCCCTAATTTTTTTCTTTTTTTTATTACGCCTACGTGACACGTGAATATAGTAGCACTAAAGTTATTTTTTTTTCTTTTTTAAGAAAAGAAAATTAATTATAATAGGATGGATATTGACAATACGCACTGAGGCGGGTCCCGCCATGTTGAGTTGCTGAGAGGTCGGGCGCGAACTTACGTATAAGTGATATTTTTGCGCAAAACTTGCGGGTGCGATCATACCAACACTAATGCACCGGATCCCATCAACTCCGGTTAAGCGTGCTTGGGCGAGAGTAGTACTAGGACGGGTGACCTCCGGGAAGTCCTCGTGTTGCACCCCTAATTTTTTTCTTTTTTTATTACGCCCACGTGACACGTGAATATAGTAGCACTAAAGTTATTTTTTTTTCTTTTTAAGAAAAGAAAATTAATTATAATAGGATGGATATTGACAATACGCACTGAGGCCGTCCCGCCAAGGTTGAGTTGCTGAGAGGTCGGGCGCGGAACTTACGATAAGTGATATTTTTGCGCAAAAACTTGCGGTGGTGCGATCATACCGGACTAATGCACCGGATCCCATCGTAACTCCGGTTGCGTGCTTGGGCGAGAGTAGTACTAGGACGGGTGACCTCCTGGGAAGTCCTCGTGTTGCACCCCTAATTTTTTTTTCTTTTTTTATTACGCCCACGTGACACGGAATATAGTAGCACTAAAAGTTATTTTTTTTTTTTTTTAAGAAAAGAAAATTAATTATAATAGGATGGATATTGACAATACGCACTGAGGTCGGTCCCGCCATGGTTGAGTTGTTGAGAGGTCGGGCGCGAGAACTTACGATAAGTGATATTTTTGCGCAAAAACTTGGAGCGATCATACCAAGACTAATGCACCGGATCCCACGTAACTCCGGTTAAGCGTGCTTGGGCGAGAGTAGTACTAGGACGGGTGACCTCCCGGGAAGTCCTCGTGTTGCACCCCTAATTTTTTTTTCTTTTTTATTACGCCCACGTGACACGTGAATATAGTAGCACTAAAGTTATTTTTTTTTCTTTTTTAAGAAAAGAAAATTAATTATAATAGGATGGATATTGACAATACGCACTGAGGCCGGTCCCGCCATGGTTGAGTTGTTGAGAGGTCGGGCGCGAGAACTTACGTATAAGTGATATTTTTGCGCAAAACTTGCACGATCATACCAAAGACTAATGCACCGGATCCCACCGAACTCCGGTTAAGCGTGCTTGGGCGAGAGTAGTACTAGGATGGGTGACCTCCGGGAAGTCCTCGTGTTGCACCCCTAATTTTTTTTTTTTTTTATTACGCCTACGTGACACGTGAATATAGTAGCACTAAAGTTATTTTTTTTTCTTTTTTAAGAAAAGAAAATTAATTATAATAGGATGGATATTGACAATACGCACTTAGGCGGTCCCGCCAAGGTTGAGTTGTTGAGAGGTCGGGCGCGTGAACTTACGTATAAGTGATATTTTTGCGCAAAAACTTGGTGCGATCATACCAACACTAATGCACCGGATCCCACCGAACTCCGGTTAAGCGTGCTTGGGCGAGAGTAGTACTAGGATGGGTGACCTCCCGGGAAGTCCTCGTGTTGCACCCCTAATTTTTTTCTTTTTTTTTATTACGCCTACGTGACACGTGAATATAGTAGCACTAAAGTTATTTTTTTTTCTTTTTTTTTTAGAAAAGAAAATTAATTATAATAGGATGGATATTGACAATACGCACTTAGGCGGGTCCCGCCATGGTTGAGTTGTTGAGAGGTCGGGCGCGAACTTACGTATAAGTGATATTTTTGCGCAAAAACTTGCGGGGTGCGATCATACCAAGACTAATGCACCGGATCCCACGAACTCCGGTTAGCGTGCTTGGGCGAGAGTAGTACTAGGATGGGTGACCTCCGGAAGTCCTCGTTTGCACCCCTAATTTTTTTTCTTTTTTATTACGCCTACGTGACACGTGAATATAGTAGCACTAAAGTTATTTTTTTTTCTTTTTAAGAAAAGAAAATTAATTATAATAGGATGGATATTGACAATACGCACCGAGGCTGTCCCGCCATGGTTGAGTTGTTGAGAGGTCGGGCGCGTGAACTTACGATAAGTGATATTTTTGCGAAAACTTGGGGAGCGATCATACCGAGACTAATGCACCGGATCCCACCGAACTCCGGTTAGCGTGCGGGCGAGAGTAGTACTAGGACGGGTGACCTCCGGAAGTCCCGTTGCACCCCTAATTTTTTTTTCTTTTTTATTACGCCCACGTGACACGTGAATATAGTAGCACTAAAGTTATTTTTTTTTCTTTTTTAAGAAAAGAAAATTAATTATAATAGGATGGATATTGACAATACGCACTAGGCTGGTCCCGCCATGGTTGAGTTGTTGAGAGGTCGGGCGCGTGAACTTACGTATAAGTGATATTTTTGCGCAAAAATCTTGGGGTGCGATCATACCAAGACTAATGCACCGGATCCCACCGTAACTCCGGTTAAGCGTGCTTGGGCGAGAGTAGTACTAGGACGGGTGACCTCCGGGAAGTCCTCGTGTTGCACCCCTAATTTTTTTCTTTTTTTATTACGCCTACGTGACACGTGAATATAGTAGCACTAAAGTTATTTTTTTTTTTTTTTTTTAAGAAAAGAAAATTAATTATAATAGGATGGATATTGACAATACGCACTGAGGCGGTCCCGCCATGGTTGAGCCGCTGAGAGGTCGGGCGCGGAACTTACGTATAAGTGATATTTTTGCGCAAAACTTGGGTGCGATCATACCAAGACTAATGCACCGGATCCCACCGTAACTCCGGTTAAGCGTGCTTGGGCGAGAGTAGTACTAGGACGGGTGACCTCCGGAGTCCCGTTTGCACCCCTAATTTTTTTCTTTTTTTTATTACGCCTACGTGACACGTGAATATAGTAGCACTAAAAGTTATTTTTTTTTCTTTTTTAAGAAAAGAAAATTAATTATAATAGGATGGATATTGACAATACGCACTGAGGCCGGGTCCCGCCAAGTTGAGTTGCTGAGAGGTCGGGCGCGAGAACTTACGTATAAGTGATATTTTTGCGCAAAACTTGCGGGTGCGATCATACCAAGACTAATGCACCGGATCCCACCGTAACTCCGGTTAAGCGTGCTTGGGCGAGAGTAGTACTAGGATGGGTGACCTCCCGGGAAGTCCTCGTGTTGCACCCCTAATTTTTTTTTTTTTTTTATTACGCCTACGTGACACGTGAATATAGTAGCACTAAAGTTATTTTTTTTTTTTTTAAGAAAAGAAAATTAATTATAATAGGATGGATATTGACAATACGCACCGAGGTCGGTCCGCCATGTTGAGTTGTTGAGAGGTCGGGCGCGAGAACTTACGTATAAGTGATATTTTTGCGCAAAACTTGCGGGTGCGATCATACCAAGACTAATGCACCGATCCCACCGAACCCGGTTAAGCGTGCTTGGGCGAGAGTAGTACTAGGACGGGTGACCTCCCGGGAAGTCCTCGTGTTGCACCCCTAATTTTTTTTCTTTTTTATTACGCCTACGTGACACGTGAATATAGTAGCACTAAAAGTTATTTTTTTTTCTTTTTTAAGAAAAGAAAATTAATTATAATAGGATGGATATTGACAATACGCACTTAGGCTGGTCCCGCCATGGTTGAGCTGCTGAGAGGTCGGGCGCGTGAACTTACGTATAAGTGATATTTTTGCGCAAAAACTTGCGGTGCGTCATACCAAGACTAATGCACCGGATCCCACCGTAACTCCGGGTTAAGCGTGCATGGGCGAGAGTAGTACTAGGATGGGTGACCTCCGGGAAGTCCTCGTTTGCACCCCTAATTTTTTTTTCTTTTTTATTACGCCTACGTGACACGTGAATATAGTAGCACTAAAGTTATTTTTTTTCTTTTTTTAAGAAAAGAAAATTAATTATAATAGGATGGATATTGACAATACGCACTTAGGCCGGTCCCGCCAAGGTTGAGTTGTTGAGAGGTCGGGCGCGGAACTTACGTATAAGTGATATTTTTGCGCAAAAACTTGCGGGTGCGATCATACCAAGACTAATGCACCGGATCCCACCGTAACTCCGGTTAAGCGTGCTTGGGCGAGAGTAGTACTAGGACGGGTGACCTCCCGGGAAGTCCTCGTGTTGCACCCCTAATTTTTTTTTTTTTTTATTACGCCTACGTGACACGTGAATATAGTAGCACTAAGTTATTTTTTTTTTTTTTTTTAAGAAAAGAAAATTAATTATAATAGGATGGATATTGACAATACGCACTTGGCGGTCCCGCCATGGTTGAGTTGTTGAGAGGTCGGGCGCGGAACTTACGTATAAGTGATATTTTTGCGCAAAATCTTGGGGCGATCATACCAAGACTAATGCACCGGATCCCACCGTAACTCCGGTTAAGCGTGCTTGGGCCGAGAGTAGTAGTACTAGGATGGGTGACCTCCCGGGAAGTCCTCGTGTTGCACCCCTAATTTTTTTCTTTTTTTTTTACGCCTACGTGACACGGAATATAGTAGCACTAAAGTTATTTTTTTTTTCTTTTTTAAGAAAAGAAAATTAATTATAATAGGATGGATATTGACAATACGCACTGAGGCGGGTCCCGCCAAGGTTGAGCTGTTGAGAGGTCGGGCGCGGAACTTACGATAAGTGATATTTTTGCGCAAAACTACGGGAGCGATCATACCAAAGACTAATGCACCGGATCCCACCGAACTCCGGTTAAGCGTGCTTGGGCGAGAGTAGTACTAGGACGGGTGACCTCCTGGGAAGTCCCCGTTTGCACCCCTAATTTTTTTCTTTTTTTTTATACGCCTACGTGACACGTGAATATAGTAGCACTAAAGTTATTTTTTTTTCTTTTTAAGAAAAGAAAATTAATTATAATAGGATGGATATTGACAATACGCACGAGGCGGGTCCCGCCAAGGTTGAGTTGTTGAGAGGTCGGGCGCGGAACTTACGATAAGTGATATTTTTGCGCAAAACTTGCGGGTGCGATCATACCAAGACTAATGCACCGGATCCCACCGTAACTCCGGTTAAGCGTGCTTGGGCGAGAGTAGTACTAGGACGGGTGACCTCCGGAAGTCCCGTGTTGCCCCCTAATTTTTTTCTTTTTTATTACGCCTACGTGACAC
Source organism: Boehmeria nivea var. tenacissima (assembly GCA_018132145.1). NCBI lineage: Eukaryota > Viridiplantae > Streptophyta > Magnoliopsida > Rosales > Urticaceae > Boehmeria > Boehmeria nivea. Next base: position 3,154,438 of record CM030880.1, read on the forward strand.
GCGAATATAGTAGCACTAAAGTTATTTTTTTTTCCTTTTTAAGAAAAGAAAATTAATTATAATAGGATGGATATTGACAATACGTGCACGGGCGGGTCCCGCCAAGGTTGAGTTGCTGAGAGGTCGGGCGCGAACTTACGTATAAGTGATATTTTTGCGCAAAAACTTGCGGGTGCGATCATACCAAGACTAATGCACCGGATCCCACCGAACTCCGGTTAAGCGTGCTTGGGCGAGAGTAGTACTAGGATGGGTGACCTCCTGAAGTCCTCGTTTGCCCCCTAATTTTTTTTTTTTTTTTTATTACGCCCACGTGACACGTGAATATAGTAGCACTAAAGTTATTTTTTTTTCTTTTTTAAGAAAAGAAAATTAATTATAATAGGATGGATATTGACAATACGCACTTAGGCGGGTCCCGCCATGGTTGAGTTGTTGAGAGGTCGGGCGCGAACTTACGATAAGTGATATTTTTGCGCAAAAACTTGCGGGTGCGATCATACCAAGACTAATGCACCGGATCCCACCGACTCCGGTTGCGTGCTTGGGCGAGAGTAGTACTAGGACGGGTGACCTCCGGGAAGTCCTCGTGTTGCACCCCTAATTTTTTTCTTTTTTTATTACGCCCACGTGACACGTGAATATAGTAGCACTAAAGTTATTTTTTTTTTCTTTTTTAAGAAAAGAAAATTAATTATAATAGGATGGATATTGACAATACGCACTGAGGCCGGTCCCGCCAAGTTGAGTTGCTGAGAGGTCGGGCGCGAGAACTTACGTATAAGTGATATTTTTGCGCAAAAACTTGGTGCGATCATACCAAGACTAATGCACCGGATCCCACCGTAACTCCGGTTAGCGTGCTTGGGCGAGAGTAGTACTAGGATGGGTGACCTCCGGGAAGTCCTCGTGTTGCACCCCTAATTTTTTTCTTTTTTTTATTACGCCCACGTGACACGTGAATATAGTAGCACTAAAAGTTATTTTTTTTTTTTTTAAGAAAAGAAAATTAATTATAATAGGATGGATATTGACAATACGCACTGAGGCCGGTCCCGCCAAGGTTGAGTTGTTGAGAGGTCGGGCGCGAGAACTTACGTATAAGTGATATTTTTGCGCAAAAACTTACGGGTGCGATCATACCGAAGACTAATGCACCGGATCCCACGTAACTCCGGTTGCGTGCTTGGGCGAGAGTAGTACTAGGACGGGTGACCTCCGGGAAGTCCTCGTGTTGCACCCCTAATTTTTTTCTTTTTTTATTACGCCCACGTGACACGTGAATATAGTAGCACTAAAGTTATTTTTTTTTCTTTTTTAAGAAAAGAAAATTAATTATAATAGGATGGATATTGACAATACGCACCGAGGCGGGTCCCGCCATGGTTGAGTTGTTGAGAGGTCGGGCGCGGAACTTACGATAAGTGATATTTTTGCGCAAAACTTGCGGGTGCGATCATACCAAGACTAATGCACCGGATCCCACCGTAACCCGGTTAGCGTGCTTGGGCGAGAGTAGTACTAGGATGGGTGACCTCCGGAAGTCCTCGTGTTGCACCCCTAATTTTTTTTCTTTTTTTATTACGCCCACGTGACACGTGAATATAGTAGCACTAAAGTTATTTTTTTTTTTTTTTTTAAGAAAAGAAAATTAATTATAATAGGATGGATATTGACAATACGCACTGAGGCGGTCCCGCCATGGTTGAGTTGTTGAGAGGTCGCGCGCGAACTTACGTATAAGTGATATTTTTGCGCAAAAACTTGCGGGTGCGATCATACCAAAGACTAATGCACCGGATCCCACCGTAACTCCGGTTAGCGTGCTTGGGCGAGAGTAGTACTAGGACGGGTGACCTCCGGAGTCCTCGTTGCACCCCTAATTTTTTTCTTTTTTTATTACGCCTACGTGACACGGAATATAGTAGCACTAAAGTTATTTTTTTTTCTTTTTTAAGAAAAGAAAATTAATTATAATAGGATGGATATTGACAATACGCACTGAGGGCGGGTCCCGCCAAGGTTGAGTTGTTGAGAGGTCGGGCGCGGAACTTACGTATAAGTGATATTTTTGCGCAAAAACTTGCGGTGCGATCATACCAAAGACTAATGCACCGGATCCCACCGTAACTCCGGTTGCGTGCTTGGGCGAGAGTAGTACTAGGATGGGTGACCTCCGGAAGTCCTCGTGTTGCACCCCTAATTTTTTTTTTTTTTTATATTACGCCTACGTGACACGTGAATATAGTAGCACTAAAGTTATTTTTTTTTCTTTTTAAGAAAAGAAAATTAATTATAATAGGATGGATATTGACAATACGCACCGAGGGCGGGTCCCGCCATGTTGAGTTGTTGAGAGGTCGGGCGCGGAACTTACGTATAAGTGATATTTTTGCGCAAAAATCTTACGGGATGCGATCATACCAAGACTAATGCACCGGATCCCACCGTAACTCCGGTTAAGCGTGCTTGGGCGAGAGAGTAGTACTAGGATGGGTGACCTCCGGGAAGTCCTCGTGTTGCACCCCTAATTTTTTTCTTTTTTTATTACGCCTACGTGACACGGAATATAGTAGCACTAAAGTTATTTTTTTTTCTTTTTTAAGAAAAGAAAATTAATTATAATAGGATGGATATTGACAATACGCACTTAGGCGGGTCCCGCCAAGGTTGAGTTGTTGAGAGGTCGGGCGCGGAACTTACGATAAGTGATATTTTTGCGAAAACTTGCGGGTGCGATCATACCAAGACTAATGCACCGGATCCCACCGTAACCCGGTTAAGCGTGCTTGGGCGAGAGTAGTACTAGGACGGGTGACCTCCTGAAGTCCTCGTCTGCACCCCTAATTTTTTTCTTTTTTTTATTACGCCTACGTGACACGTGAATATAGTAGCACTAAAGTTATTTTTTTTTTTTTTTTAAGAAAAGAAAATTAATTATAATAGGATGGATATTGACAATACGCACCGAGGCGGGTCCCGCCAAGGTTGAGCCGTTGAGAGGTCGGGCGCGGAACTTACGTATAAGTGATATTTTTGCGCAAAAAACTGCCATCTCCAAGACTATGCACCGGATCCCATCTAACTCCGGTTGCGTGCTTGGGAGAGAGTAGTACTAGGATGGGTGACCTCCGGGAAGTCCTCGTGTTGCCCCCTAATTTTTTTCTTTTTTTATATTACGCCTACGTGACACGTGAATATAGTAGCACTAAAAGTTATTTTTTTTTCTTTTTTTTAAGAAAAGAAAATTAATTATAATAGGATGGATATTGACAATACGCACTTGGGGCGGGTCCCGCCATGGTTGAGTTGCTGAGAGGTCGGGCGCGTGAACTTACGATAAGTGATATTTTTGCGCAAAAACTTGCTGCGATCATACCAAAGACTAATGCACCGGATCCCACGTAACTCCGGTTAAGCGTGCTTGGGCGAGAGTAGTACTAGGATGGGTGACCTCTGGAAGTCCTCGTGTTGCACCCCTAATTTTTTTTTTTTTTTATTACGCCTACGTGACACGGAATATAGTAGCACTAAAAGTTATTTTTTTTTCTTTTTAAGAAAAGAAAATTAATTATAATAGGATGGATATTGACAATACGCACTTAGGCTGGTCCCGCCATGGTTGAGTTGTTGAGAGGTCGGGCGCGGAACTTACGATAAGTGATATTTTTGCGCAAAAACTTGGTGCGATCATACCAAAGACTAATGCACCGGATCCCACCGTAACTCCGGTTGCGTGCTTGGGCGAGAGTAGTACTAGGACGGGTGACCTCCGGAAGTCCTCGTGTTGCACCCCTAATTTTTTTCTCTTTTTTTATTACGCCTACGTGACACGTGAATATAGTAGCACTAAAAGTTATTTTTTTTTCTTTTTTAAGAAAAGAAAATTAATTATAATAGGATGGATATTGACAATACGCACTGAGGCGGGTCCCGCCAAGGTTGAGTTGTTGAGAGGTCGGGCGCGTGAACTTACGTATAAGTGATATTTTTGCGCAAAAACTTGCGGGTGCGATCATACCAAGACTAATGCACCGGATCCCACCGTAACTCCGGTTAAGCGTGCTTGGGCGAGAGTAGTACTAGGATGGGTGACCTCCCGGGAAGTCCTCGTGTTGCACCCCTAATTTTTTTCTTTTTTATTACGCCTACGTGACACGTGAATATAGTAGCACTAAAGTTATTTTTTTTTTTTTTTTAAGAAAAGAAAATTAATTATAATAGGATGGATATTGACAATACGCACTTAGGCTGGTCCCGCCATGGTTGAGTTGTTGAGAGGTCGGGCGCGGAACTTACGTATAGTGATATTTTTGCGCAAAAACTTGCGGGTGCGATCATACCAAGACTAATGCACCGGATCCCACCGTAACTCCGGTTAGCGTGCTTGGGCGAGAGTAGTACTAGGACGGGTGACCTCCGGAAGTCCTCGTTTGCACCCCTAATTTTTTTTTTTTTTTTATTACGCCTACGTGACACGTGAATATAGTAGCACTAAAAGTTATTTTTTTTTCTTTTTTAAGAAAAGAAAATTAATTATAATAGGATGGATATTGACAATACGCACTGAGGCGGTCCCGCCATGTTGAGATGCTGAGAGGTCGGGCGCGTGAACTTACGATAAGTGATATTTTTGCGCAAAAACTTGCGGGTGCGATCATACCGAGACTAATGCACCGGATCCCACCGTAACTCCGGTTAAGCGTGCTTGGGCGAGAGTAGCTAGGATGGGTGACCTCCGGAAGTCCTCGTGTTGCACCCCTAATTTTTTTTCTTTTTTTATTACGCCCACGTGACACGTGAATATAGTAGCACTAAAGTTATTTTTTTTTTTTTAAGAAAAGAAAATTAATTATAATAGGATGGATATTGACAATACGCACTGAGTCGTCCCGCATGGTTGAGTTGTTGAGAGGTCGGGCGCGTGAACTTACGTATAAGTGATATTTTTGCGCAAAACTTGCGGTGCGATCATACCAAGACTAATGCACCGGATCCCACCGAACTCCGGTTAAGCGTGCTTGGGCGAGAGTAGTACTAGGACGGGTGACCTCCGGGAAGTCCTCGTGTTGCACCCCTAATTTTTTTTTTTTTTTATTACGCCTACGTGACACGTGAATATAGTAGCACTAAAGTTATTTTTTTTTTTTTTTTAAGAAAAGAAAATTAATTATAATAGGATGGATATTGACAATACGCACCGAGGCGTCCCGCCATGCTGAGTTGTGAGAGGTCGGGCGCGAACTTACGATAAGTGATATTTTTGCGCAAAAACTTGCGGGTGCGATCATACCAAGACTAATGCACCGGATCCCACCGTAACTCCGGTTGCGTGCTTGGGCGAGAGTAGTACTAGGATGGGTGACCTCCTGGAAGTCCTCGTTTGCACCCCTAATTTTTTTTTCTTTTTTATTACGCCCACGTGACACGTGAATATAGTAGCACTAAAAGTTATTTTTTTTTTTTTTAAGAAAAGAAAATTAATTATAATAGGATGGATATTGACAATACGCACTTAGGCGGGTCCCGCCAAGGTTGAGTTGTTGAGAGGTCGGGCGCGGAACTTACGATAAGTGATATTTTTGCGCAAAAACTTGCGGGTGCGATCATACCAAGACTAATGCACCGGATCCCACCTAACTCCGGTTAAGCGTGCTTGGGCGAGAGAGAGTAGCGATGGGTGACCTCCGGAAGTCCTCTTTGCACCCCTAATTTTTTTCTTTTTTTTATTACGCCTACGTGACACGTGAATATAGTAGCACTAAAGTTATTTTTTTTTCTTTTTTAAGAAAAGAAAATTAATTATAATAGGATGGATATTGACAATACGCACCGAGGCGGGTCCCGCCAAGGTTGAGTCGTTGAGAGGTCGGGCGCGTGAACTTACGATAAGTGATATTTTTGCGCAAAACTTGCGGGTGCGATCATACCAAGACTAATGCACCGGATCCCACCAACTCCGGTTAAGCGTGCTTGGGCGAGAGTAGTACTAGGATGGGTGACCTCCGGGAAGTCCCTTTGCACCCCTAATTTTTTTTTCTTTTTTATTACGCCCACGTGACACGTGAATATAGTAGCACTAAAGTTATTTTTTTTTCTTTTTTAAGAAAAGAAAATTAATTATAATAGGATGGATATTGACAATACGCACCGTGGCGGGTCCCGCCAAGGTTGAGCCGTTGAGAGGTCGGGCGCGAGAACTTACGTATAAGTGATATTTTTGCGCAAAAACTTAGCATCTACCAACACTAATGCACCGGATCCCACCGTAACTCCGGTTAGCTGCTTGGGCGAGAGTAGTACTAGGACGGGCGACCTCCGGGAAGTCCTCGTGTTGCACCCCTAATTTTTTTTTCTTTTTTATTACGCCCACGTGACACGTGAATATAGTAGCACTAAAGTTATTTTTTTTTTTTTTAAGAAAAGAAAATTAATTATAATAGGATGGATATTGACAATACGCACTGAGGCCGGGTCCCGCCATGGTTGAGTTGTTGAGAGGTCGGGCGCGTGAACTTACGTATAAGTGATATTTTTGCGCAAAACTTGCGGGTGCGATCATACCAAGACTAATGCACCGATCCCACCGTAACTCCGGTTAGCGTGCTTGGGCGAGAGTAGTACTAGGATGGGTGACCTCCCGGGAAGTCCTCGTGTTGCACCCCTAATTTTTTTTTTTTTTTTATTACGCCCACGTGACACGTGAATATAGTAGCACTAAAAGTTATTTTTTTTTCTTTTTTAAGAAAAGAAAATTAATTATAATAGGATGGATATTGACAATACGCACTGAGGCGGTCCCGCCATGTTGAGTTGCTGAGAGGTCGGGCGCAACTTACGTATAAGTGATATTTTTGCGCAAAACTTGCGGAGCATCATACCGAGACTAATGCACCGGACCCACAACTCCGGTTAAGCGTGCTTGGGCGAGAGTAGTACTAGGATGGGTGACCTCTGGAAGTCCTCGTGTTGCACCCCTAATTTTTTTCTTTTTTTTTACGCCTACGTGACACGGAATAAGTAGCACTGAAGTTATTTTTTTTTCTTTTTTTCAAGAAAAGAAAATTAATTATAATAGGATGGATATTGACAATACGCACTGAGGCGTCCCGCCAAGGTTGAGTTGTTGAGAGGTCGGGCGCGAGAACTTACGTATAAGTGATATTTTTGCGCAAAAACTTGCGGGTGCGATCATACCAAGACTAATGCACCGGATCCCACCGAACTCCGGTTAGCTGCTTGGGCGAGAGTAGTACTAGGATGGGTGACTCCTGGGAAGTCCTCGTGTTGCACCCCTAATTTTTTTTTCTTTTTTATTACGCCTACGTGACACGTGAATATAGTAGCACTAAAGTTATTTTTTTTTTTTTTTAAGAAAAGAAAATTAATTATAATAGGATGGATATTGACAATACGCACTGAGGCGGGTCCCGCCATGGTTGAGTTGTTGAGAGGTCGGGCGCGTGAACTTACGTATAAGTGATATTTTTGCGCAAAACCTTGCGGGGTGCGATCATACCAAAGACTAATGCACCGGATCCCACCGTAACTCCGGTTAAGCGCGTGCTTGGGCGAGAGTAGTACTAGGATGGGTGACCTCCCGGGAAGTCCTCGTGTTGCACCCCTAATTTTTTTTCTTTTTTTTATTACGCCTACGTGACACGTGAATATAGTAGCACTAAAAGTTATTTTTTTTTCTTTTTTAAGAAAAGAAAATTAATTATAATAGGATGGATATTGACAATACGCACCGAGGCTGGTCCCGCCAAGGTTGAGCCGTTGAGAGGTCGGGCGCGGAACTTACGTATAAGTGATATTTTTGCGCAAAAACTGCGGGAGCGATCATACCAAGACTAATGCACCGGATCCCACCGTAACTCCGGTTAAGCGTGCTTGGGCGAGAGTAGTACTAGGATGGGTGACCTCCGGGAAGTCCTCGTGTTGCACCCCTAATTTTTTTCCTTTTTTTATTACGCCTACGTGACACGTGAATATAGTAGCACTAAAGTTATTTTTTTTTCTTTTTTAAGAAAAGAAAATTAATTATAATAGGATGGATATTGACAATACGCACTTAGGCGGGTCCCGCCATGGTTGAGCTGTTGAGAGGTCGGGCGCGGAACTTACGTATAAGTGATATTTTTGCGCAAAAACTTGCGGGTGCGATCATACCAAGACTAATGCACCGGATCCCATCAACTCCGGGTTAAGCGTGCTTGGGCGAGAGAGAAGACTAGGACGGGTGACCTCCCGGGAAGTCCTCGTGTTGCACCCCTAATTTTTTTTTCTTTTTTATTACGCCTACGTGACACGTGAATATAGTAGCACTAAAGTTATTTTTTTTTCTTTTTTAAGAAAAGAAAATTAATTATAATAGGATGGATATTGACAATACGCACTGAGGCTGGTCCCGCCATGGTTGAGTTGTTGAGAGGTCGGGCGCGAGAACTTACGATAAGTGATATTTTTGCGCAAAACTTGCGGGAGCGATCATACCAGACTAATGCACCGGATCCCACCGAACTCCGGTTAGCGTGCTTGGGCGAGAGTAGTACTAGGACGGGTGACCTCCGGGAAGTCCTCGTGTTGCACCCCTAATTTTTTTCTTTTTTATTACGCCTACGTGACACGTGAATATAGTAGCACTAAAGTTATTTTTTTTTTTTTTAAGAAAAGAAAATTAATTATAATAGGATGGATATTGACAATACGCACTTGGCGGTCCCGCCATGGTTGAGTTGCTGAGAGGTCGGGCGCGGAACTTACGTATAAGTGATATTTTTGCGCAAAACTTGCGGGTGCGATCATACTCAAAGACTAATGCACCGGATCCCACCGTAACTCGGGTTAGCGTGCTTGGGCGAGAGTAGTACTAGGACGGGTGACCTCCCGGGAAGTCCTCGTGTTGCACCCCTAATTTTTTTTTTTTTTTTTATTACGCCCACGTGACACGTGAATATAGTAGCACTAAAGTTATTTTTTTTTCTTTTTTAAGAAAAGAAAATTAATTATAATAGGATGGATATTGACAATACGCACCGGGCTGGTCCCGCCAAGGTTGAGTTGTTGAGAGGTCGGGCGCGTGAACTTACGATAAGTGATATTTTTGCGCAAAAACTTGCGGGAGCGATCATACCAAGACTAATGCACCGGATCCCACCGAACTCCGGTTAGCGTGCTTGGGCGAGAGTAGTACTAGGACGGGTGACCTCCGGAAGTCCTCGTCTCCCCCTAATTTTTTTTTTTTTTTTATTACGCCTACGTGACACGTGAATATAGTAGCACTAAAGTTATTTTTTTTTTTTTTTAAGAAAAGAAAATTAATTATAATAGGATGGATATTGACAATACGCACTTAGGCTGGTCCCGCCATGGTTGAGCCGCTGAGAGGTCGGGCGCGGAACTTACGTATAAGTGATATTTTTGCGAAAAACTGCGAGCGATCATACCGAGACTAATGCACCGGATCCCACGAACTCCGGTTGCGTGCTTGGGCGAGAGTAGTACTAGGATGGGTGACCTCCGGGAAGTCCTCGTGTTGCACCCCTAATTTTTTTTTCTTTTTTATTACGCCTACGTGACACGTGAATATAGTAGCACTAAAGTTATTTTTTTTTCTTTTTTAAGAAAAGAAAATTAATTATAATAGGATGGATATTGACAATACGCACTTAGGCGGGTCCCGCCAAGGCTGAGCCGCTGAGAGGTCGGGCGCGGAACTTACGTATAAGTGATATTTTTGCGCAAAACCTGCGGGTGCGATCATACCAAGACTAATGCACCGGATCCCATCAACTCCGGGTTAAGCGTGCTTGGGCGAGAGTAGTACTGGGATGGGTGACCTCCTGGGAAGTCCTCGTGTTGCACCCCTAATTTTTTTTTCTTTTTTATTACGCCCACGTGACACGTGAATATAGTAGCACTAAAGTTATTTTTTTTTTTTTTTTAAGAAAAGAAAATTAATTATAATAGGATGGATATTGACAATACGCACTGAGGGCTGTCCCGCCATGTTGAGTTGTTGAGAGGTCGGGCGCGTGAACTTACGTATAAGTGATATTTTTGCGCAAAAACTTGGGTGCGATCATACCAAAGACTAATGCACCGGATCCCACCGAACCCGGTTAAGCGTGCTTGGGCGAGAGTAGTACTAGGACGGGTGACCTCCCGGGAAGTCCTCGTGTTGCACCCCTAATTTTTTTCTTTTTTTATTACGCCTACGTGACACGTGAATATAGTAGCACTAAAAGTTATTTTTTTTTCTTTTTTAAGAAAAGAAAATTAATTATAATAGGATGGATATTGACAATACGCACCGGGCGGTCCCGCCATGTTGAGTTGTGAGAGGTCGGGCGCGAGAACTTACGTATAAGTGATATTTTTGCGCAAAACTTGCGGGTGCGATCATACCAAGACTAATGCACCGGATCCCACCGAACTCCGGTTAAGCGTGCTTGGGCGAGAGTAGTACTAGGACGGGTGACCTCCGGAAGTCCTCGTCTGCACCCCTAATTTTTTTTTTTTTTTATTACGCCTACGTGACACGTGAATATAGTAGCACTAAAGTTATTTTTTTTTTTTTTAAGAAAAGAAAATTAATTATAATAGGATGGATATTGACAATACGCACTGAGGCCGGTCCCGCCATGGTTGAGTTGTTGAGAGGTCGGGCGCGAACTTACGTATAAGTGATATTTTTGCGCAAAAACTTGCGGGTGCGATCATACCGAGACTAATGCACCGGATCCCACCAACTCCGGTTAAGCGTGCTTGGGCGAGAGTAGTACTAGGACGGGTGACCTCCGGATCCCGTTTGCACCCCTAATTTTTTTCTTTTTTTTTTACGCCTACGTGACACGTGAATATAGTAGCACTAAAGTTATTTTTTTTTTTTTTAAGAAAAGAAAATTAATTATAATAGGATGGATATTGACAATACGCACTGAGGCGGGTCCCGCCAAGCTGAGTTGTTGAGAGGTCGGGCGCGTGAACTTACGATAAGTGATATTTTTGCGCAAAAACTTGCGGGTGCGATCATACCAAGACTAATGCACCGGATCCCACCAACTCCGGTTAGCGTGCTTGGGCGAGAGTAGTACTAGGACGGGTGACCTCCGGGAAGTCCTCGTGTTGCACCCCTAATTTTTTTTTCTTTTTTTTATTACGCCTACGTGACACGTGAATATAGTAGCACTAAAAGTTATTTTTTTTTCTTTTTTAAGAAAAGAAAATTAATTATAATAGGATGGATATTGACAATACGCACCGAGGCGGTCCCGCCATGGTTGAGTTGTTGAGAGGTCGGGCGCGGAACTTACGTATAAGTGATATTTTTGCGCAAAAATCTTGCGGGTGCGATCATACCAAGACTAATGCACCGGATCCCATCAACTCCGGTTAAGCGTGCTTGGGCGAGAGTAGTACTAGGACGGGTGACCTCTGGAAGTCCTCGTTTGCACCCCTAATTTTTTTCTTTTTTATTACGCCCACGTGACACGTGAATATAGTAGCACTAAAGTTATTTTTTTTTTTTTTAAGAAAAGAAAATTAATTATAATAGGATGGATATTGACAATACGCACTGAGGCGGTCCCGCCATGGTTGAGCTGCTGAGAGGTCGGGCGCGGAACTTACGATAAGTGATATTTTTGCGCAAAACTTGCGGGTGCGATCATACCAAGACTAATGCACCGGATCCCACCGTAACTCCGGTTGCGTGCTTGGGCGAGAGTAGTACTAGGACGGGTGACCTCCGGGAAGTCCTCGTGTTGCACCCCTAATTTTTTTCTTTTTTTTATTACGCCCACGTGACACGGAATATAGTAGCACTAAAGTTATTTTTTTTTCTTTTTTAAGAAAAGAAAATTAATTATAATAGGATGGATATTGACAATACGCACCGAGGCGGGTCCCGCCATGGTTGAGCCGCTGAGAGGTCGGGCGCGGAACTTACGTATAAGTGATATTTTTGCGCAAAAATCTTGCGGGTGCGATCATACCGAGACTAATGCACCGGATCCCATCGTAACTCCGGTTAAGCGTGCTTGGGCGAGAGTAGTAGTACTAGGACGGGCGACCTCCCGGGAAGTCCTCGTGTTGCACCCCTAATTTTTTTTCTTTTTTTATTACGCCCACGTGACACGTGAATATAGTAGCACTAAAGTTATTTTTTTTCTTTTTAAAGAAAAGAAAATTAATTATAATAGGATGGATATTGACAATACGCACTTAGGCCTGGTCCCGCCATGGTTGAGTTGCTGAGAGGTCGGGCGCGTGAACTTACGTATAAGTGATATTTTTGCGAAAACTTGCTCGATCATACCGAAGACTAATGCACCGGATCCCACCGTAACTCCGGTTAAGCGTGCTTGGGCGAGAGTAGTACTAGGACGGGTGACCTCCGGGAAGTCCTCGTGTTGCACCCCTAATTTTTTTTTTTTTTTATTACGCCCACGTGACACGTGAATATAGTAGCACTAAAGTTATTTTTTTTTCTTTTTTAAGAAAAGAAAATTAATTATAATAGGATGGATATTGACAATACGCACTGAGGCTGGTCCCGCCATGGTTGAGTTGTTGAGAGGTCGGGCGCGTGAACTTACGTATAAGTGATATTTTTTTTGCAAAAACTTGCGGAGCGATCATACCAAGACTAATGCACCGGATCCCACCGTAACTCCGGTTAGCGTGCTTGGGCGAGAGTAGTACTAGGACGGGTGACTCCTGGGAAGTCCTCGTGTTGCACCCCCTAATTTTTTTTTTTTTTTTTATTACGCCCACGTGACACGTGAATATAGTAGCACTAAAGTTATTTTTTTTTTTTTTTTAAGAAAAGAAAATTAATTATAATAGGATGGATATTGACAATACGCACTTAGGCGGGTCCCGCCAAGGTTGAGTTGTTGAGAGGTCGGGCGCGAGAACTTACGTATAAGTGATATTTTTGCGCAAAAACTTGCGGGTGCGATCATACCAAGACTAATGCACCGGATCCCACCGAACTCCGGGTTAAGCTGCTTGGGCGAGAGTAGTACTAGGACGGGTGACCTCTGGAAGTCCTCGTTTGCACCCCTAATTTTTTTCTTTTTTTATATTACGCCTACGTGACACGTGAATATAGTAGCACTAAAGTTATTTTTTTTTCTTTTTTAAGAAAAGAAAATTAATTATAATAGGATGGATATTGACAATACGCACCGAGGCGGTCCCGCCATGGTTGAGTTGCTGAGAGGTCGGGCGCGTGAACTTACGTATAAGTGATATTTTTGCGCAAAACTTACGGGTCGATCATACCAAGACTAATGCACCGGATCCCACCGTAACTCCGGTTAGCGTGCTTGGGCGAGAGTAGTACTAGGACGGGTGACCTCCTGGGAAGTCCTCGTGTTGCACCCCTAATTTTTTTTTTTTTTTTATTACGCCTACGTGACACGTGAATATAGTAGCACTAAAGTTATTTTTTTTTCTTTTTTAAGAAAAGAAAATTAATTATAATAGGATGGATATTGACAATACGCACTTAGGCGGGTCCCGCCATGGTTGAGTTGTTGAGAGGTCGGGCGCGGAACTTACGATAAGTGATATTTTTGCGCAAAACTTGGAGCGATCATACCAAAGACTAATGCACCGGATCCCACCGTAACTCCGGTTAAGCGTGCTTGGGCGAGAGAAGTACTAGGATGGGTGACCTCTGGGAAGTCCTCGTGCAGCCCCCTAATTTTTTTCTTTTTTATTACGCCCACGTGACACGTGAATATAGTAGCACTAAAGTTATTTTTTTTTCTTTTTAAGAAAAGAAAATTAATTATAATAGGATGGATATTGACAATACGCACTGAGGCCGTCCCGCCAAGGTTGAGTTGTTGAGAGGTCGGGCGCGGAACTTACGATAAGTGATATTTTTGCGCAAAACTTGCGGGGCGATCATACCAACACTAATGCACCGGATCCCATCTAACTCCGGTTAGCGTGCTTGGGCGAGAGTAGTACTAGGATGGGTGACCTCCCGGGAAGTCCTCGTGTTGCACCCCTAATTTTTTTCTTTTTTTATTACGCCTACGTGACACGTGAATATAGTAGCACTAAAGTTATTTTTTTTTCTTTTTAAGAAAAGAAAATTAATTATAATAGGATGGATATTGACAATACGCACTGAGGCCTGGTCCCGCCAAGTTGAGTTTGAGAGGTCGGGCGCGGAACTTACGTATAAGTGATATTTTTGCGCAAAACTTGCGGGTGCGATCATACCAAGACTAATGCACCGGATCCCACCGTAACTCCGGTTGCGTGCTTGGGCGAGAGTAGTACTAGGATGGGTGACCTCCCGGGAAGTCCTCGTGTTGCACCCCTAATTTTTTTTTTTTTTTTATTACGCCTACGTGACACGGAATATAGTAGCACTAAAGTTATTTTTTTCTTTTTTTAAGAAAAGAAAATTAATTATAATAGGATGGATATTGACAATACGCACTGAGGGGTCCCGCCATGGTTGAGCCGTTGAGAGGTCGGGCGCGAACTTACGTATAAGTGATATTTTTGCGCAAAAATTCTTGGGGGGCGATCATACCAAGACTAATGCACCGGATCCCACCGAACTCCGGTTAAGCGTGCTTGGGCGAGAGTAGTACTAGGACGGGTGACCTCCGGGAAGTCCTCGTGTTGCACCCCTAATTTTTTTTTTTTTTTTATTACGCCCACGTGACACGGAATATAGTAGCACTAAAGTTATTTTTTTTTCTTTTTTTTAAGAAAAGAAAATTAATTATAATAGGATGGATATTGACAATACGCACTTAGGCGGGTCCCGCCATGGTTGAGTTGTTGAGAGGTCGGGCGCGAGAACTTACGTATAAGTGATATTTTTGCGCAAAAACTTGCGGGTGCGATCATACCAAGACTAATGCACCGGATCCCACCAACTCCGGTTAAGCGTGCTTTGGGCGAGAGTAGAGTAGGACTGGGATGGACCTCCTGGAAGTCCTCGTGTTGCACCCCTAATTTTTTTTTCTTTTTTTTATTACGCCTACGTGACACGTGAATATAGTAGCACTAAAGTTATTTTTTTTTCTTTTTTAAGAAAAGAAAATTAATTATAATAGGATGGATATTGACAATACGCACCGGGCGGTCCCGCCAAGGTTGAGCCGTTGAGAGGTCGAGCGCGAGAACTTACGTATAAGTGATATTTTTGCGCAAAAACTTACGGGTGCGATCATACCAAGACTAATGCACCGGATCCCATCGAACCGGGTTGCGTTGGGGGCGAGAGTAGTACTAGGATGGGTGACCTTTGGGAAGTCCTCGTTGCACCCCCTAATTTTTTTTTTTTTTTATTACGCCTACGTGACACGTGAATATAGTAGCACTAAAGTTATTTTTTTTTCTTTTTAAGAAAAGAAAATTAATTATAATAGGATGGATATTGACAATACGCACCGAGGCCGTCCCGCCATGGTTGAGTCGTTGAGAGGTCGGGCGCGGAACTTCGTATAGGATATTTTTGCGCAAAACTGCGGGTGCGATCATACCAAGACTAATGCACCGGATCCCACCGAACTCCGGTTAAGCGTGCTTGGGCGAGAGTAGTACTAGGACGGGTGACCTCCCGGAATCCCGTCTGCACCCCTAATTTTTTTCTTTTTTATTACGCCTACGTGACACGTGAATATAGTAGCACTAAAGTTATTTTTTTTTCTTTTTTAAGAAAAGAAAATTAATTATAATAGGATGGATATTGACAATACGTGCTTGGCGGTCCCGCCATGTTGAGTTGCTGAGAGGTCGCGCGCGAACTTACGTATAAGTGATATTTTTGCGCAAAAACTTACGGGTGCGATCATACCAAAGACTAATGCACCGGATCCCATCGTAACTCCGGTTAAGCGTGCTTGGGCGAGAGTAGTACTAGGACGGGTGACCTCCGGGAAGTCCCGTGTTGCACCCCTAATTTTTTTTTTTTTTTTTAACGCCCACGTGACACGTGAATATAGTAGCACTAAAGTTATTTTTTTTTCTTTTTTAAGAAAAGAAAATTAATTATAATAGGATGGATATTGACAATACGCACCGAGGCGGTCCCGCCAAGGTTGAGCCGCTGAGAGGTCGGGCGCGGAACTTACGTATAAGTGATATTTTTGCGCAAAAACTTGCGGGTGCGATCATACCAAAGACTAATGCACCGGATCCCACCGTAACTCCGGTTAAGCGTGCTTGGGCGAGAGTAGTACTAGGACGGGGACCTCCGGAAGTCCTCGTTTGCACCCCTAATTTTTTTTCTTTTTTTATTACGCCCACGTGACACGGAATATAGTAGCACTAAAGTTATTTTTTTTTCTTTTTTAAGAAAAGAAAATTAATTATAATAGGATGGATATTGACAATACGCACGGGGCCCGGTCCCGCCAAGCTGAGTTGTGAGAGGTCGGGCGCGAACTTACGTATAAGTGATATTTTTGCGCAAAAACTTGCGGGTGCGATCATACCAAGACTAATGCACCGGATCCCACCGTAACTCGGTTGCGTGCTTGGGCGAGAGTAGTACTAGGACGGGTGACCTCCGGGAAGTCCTCGTTGCACCCCTAATTTTTTTTTCTTTTTTATTACGCCTACGTGACACGGAATATAGTAGCACTAAAGTTATTTTTTTTTTTTTAAGAAAAGAAAATTAATTATAATAGGATGGATATTGACAATACGCACCGAGGCGGTCCCGCCATGGTTGAGCTGTTGAGAGGTCGGGCGCGGAACTTACGTATAAGTGATATTTTTGCGCAAAACTTGCGGGTGCGATCATACCAAAGACTAATGCACCGGATCCCACCGAACTCCGGTTAAGCGTGCTTGGGCGAGAGAGAAGACTAGGACGGGCGACCTCCCGGGAAGTCCTCGTGTTGCACCCCTAATTTTTTTTTTTTTTTATTACGCCCACGTGACACGTGAATATAGTAGCACTAAAAGTTATTTTTTTTTCTTTTTAAGAAAAGAAAATTAATTATAATAGGATGGATATTGACAATACGCACTGAGGCGGGTCCCGCCATGGTTGAGCCGTTGAGAGGTCGGGCGCGAGAACTTACGTATAAGTGATATTTTTGCGCAAAACTTGCGGGGCGATCATACCGAAGACTAATGCACCGGATCCCACCGAACTCCGGTTAAGCGTGCTTGGGCGAGAGTAGTACTAGGACGGGTGACCTCCTTGGGAAGTCCTCGTGTTGCACCCCTAATTTTTTTTTCTTTTTTTATTACGCCTACGTGACACGTGAATATAGTAGCACTAAAGTTATTTTTTTTTTTTTTTTTTTAAGAAAAGAAAATTAATTATAATAGGATGGATATTGACAATACGCACTTTGCCGTCCCGCCATGGTTGAGTCGCTGAGAGGTCGCGCGCGAACTTACGTATAAGTGATATTTTTGCGCAAAATTTTTGCGGGTGCGATCATACCAAAGACTAATGCACCGGATCCCACCGTAACTCCGGTTAAGCGTGCTTGGGCGAGAGTAGTACTAGGACGGGTGACCTCCCGGGAAGTCCTCGTGTTGCACCCCTAATTTTTTTTTTTTTTATTACGCCCACGTGACACGTGAATATAGTAGCACTAAAAGTTATTTTTTTTTCTTTTTTAAGAAAAGAAAATTAATTATAATAGGATGGATATTGACAATACGCACCGAGGCTGTCCCGCCATGGTTGAGTTGTTGAGAGGTCGGGCGCGAGAACTTACGTATAAGTGATATTTTTGCGCAAAAACTTGGGTGCGATCATACCAAGACTAATGCACCGGATCCCACCGTAACTCCGGTTAAGCGTGCTTTGGGCGAGAGTAGTACTAGGATGGGTGACCTCCGGGAAGTCCTCGTGTTGCACCCCTAATTTTTTTTTCTTTTTTTATTACGCCTACGTGACACGTGAATATAGTAGCACTAAAAGTTATTTTTTTTTCTCTTTTTAAGAAAAGAAAATTAATTATAATAGGATGGATATTGACAATACGCACCTAGGGCGGGTCCCGCCATGGCTGAGTTGTTGAGAGGTCGGGCGCGGAACTTACGTATAAGTGATATTTTTGCGCAAAACTTGCGGGTGCGATCATACCAAGACTAATGCACCGGATCCCACCGTAACTCCGGTTAAGCGTGCTTGGGCGAGAGTAGTACTAGGATGGGTGACCTCTGGGAAGTCCTCGTGTTGCACCCCCTAATTTTTTTTTTTTTTATTACGCCCACGTGACACGTGAATATAGTAGCACTAAAGTTATTTTTTTTTCTTTTTTAAGAAAAGAAAATTAATTATAATAGGATGGATATTGACAATACGCACCGGGCGGTCCCGCCATGGCTGAGTTGTTGAGAGGTCGGGCGCGAGAACTTACGTATAAGTGATATTTTTGCGCAAAAACTTGCGGGAGCGATCATACCGAAGACTAATGCACCGGATCCCACCAACTCCGGTTGCTGCTTGGGCGAGAGTAGTACTAGGACGGGTGACCTCCTGGAAGTCCTCGTGTTGCACCCCTAATTTTTTTTCTTTTTTATTACGCCCACGTGACACGGAATATAGTAGCACTAAAGTTATTTTTTTTTTTTTTTAAGAAAAGAAAAATTAATTATAATAGGATGGATATTGACAATACGCACTTAGGCGGTCCCGCCATGGTTGAGCCGTTGAGAGGTCGGGCGCGAGAACTTACGTATAAGTGATATTTTTGCGCAAAACTTGCGGGTGCGATCATACCAAGACTAATGCACCGGATCCCATCGTAACTCCGGTTAAGCGTGCTTGGGCGAGAGTAGTACTAGGACGGGTGACCTCCTGGGAAGTCCTCGTGTTGCACCCCTAATTTTTTTTTTTTTTTATTACGCCCACGTGACACGTGAATATAGTAGCACTAAAGTTATTTTTTTTTCTTTTTTAAGAAAAGAAAATTAATTATAATAGGATGGATATTGACAATACGCACCGAGGCTGGTCCCGCCATGGTTGAGTTGCTGAGAGGTCGGGCGCGTGAACTTACGTATAAGTGATATTTTTGCGCAAAAACTTGGGTCGATCATACCAAAGACTAATGCACCGGATCCCACCGTAACTCCGGTTAAGCGTGCTTGGGCGAGAGTAGTACTAGGACGGGTGACCTCCCGGGAAGTCCTCGTGTTGCACCCCTAATTTTTTTTTCTTTTTTATTACGCCTACGTGACACGTGAATATAGTAGCACTAAAGTTATTTTTTTTTCTTTTTTAAGAAAAGAAAATTAATTATAATAGGATGGATATTGACAATACGCACTTAGGCTGGTCCCGCCATGGTTGAGTTGTTGAGAGGTCGGGCGCGTGAACTTACGTATAAGTGATATTTTTGCGCAAAACTTACGGGTGCGATCATACCAAGACTAATGCACCGGATCCCACCAACTCCGGTTAAGCGTGCTTGGGCGAGAGTAGTACTAGGACGGGTGACCTCCGGAAGTCTCGTTTGCACCCCTAATTTTTTTTTCTTTTTTATTACGCCCACGTGACACGTGAATATAGTAGCACTAAAGTTATTTTTTTTTTTTTTTAAGAAAAGAAAATTAATTATAATAGGATGGATATTGACAATACGCACCGAGGCCGGTCCCGCCATGGTTGAGTTGTTGAGAGGTCGGGCGCGAGAACTTACGTATAAGTGATATTTTTGCGCAAAAACTTTGGGGTGCGATCATACCAAAGACTAATGCACCGGATCCCACCGTAACTCCGGTTAGCGTGCTTGGGCGAGAGTAGTACTAGGACGGGTGACCTCCGGGAAGTCCTCGTGTTGCACCCCTAATTTTTTTCTTTTTTATTACGCCCACGTGACACGTGAATATAGTAGCACTAAAGTTATTTTTTTTTCTTTTTTAAGAAAAGAAAATTAATTATAATAGGATGGATATTGACAATACGCACTGAGGCTGGTCCCGCCATGGTTGAGTTGTTGAGAGGTCGGGCGCGAGAACTTACGTATAAGTGATATTTTTGCGCAAAAACTTGCTGCGATCATACCAAAGACTAATGCACCGGATCCCACCGTAACTCCGGTTAAGCGTGCTTGGGCGAGAGTAGTACTAGGATGGGTGACCTCCGGGAAGTCCTCGTGCTGCACCCCAAAAAATTTTTTTTTTTTTTATTACGCCCACGTGACACGTGAATATAGTAGCACTAAAAGTTATTTTTTTTTTTTTTTTAAGAAAAGAAAATTAATTATAATAGGATGGATATTGACAATACGCACTGATGCGGTCCCGCCATGGTTGAGTTGCTGAGAGGTCGGGCGCGAGAACTTACGTATAAGTGATATTTTTGCGCAAAAACTTGCGGGTGCGATCATACCAAGACTAATGCACCGGATCCCATCGTAACTCCGGTTAAGCGTGCTTGGGCGAGAGTAGTACTAGGACGGGTGACCTCCGGGAAGTCCTCGTTTGCACCCCTAATTTTTTTCTTTTTTTTATTACGCCTACGTGACACGTGAATATAGTAGCACTAAAGTTATTTTTTTTTCTTTTTTAAGAAAAGAAAATTAATTATAATAGGATGGATATTGACAATACGCACTTGAGGCCGGTCCCGCCATGGTTGAGTTGTTGAGAGGTCGGGCGCGTGAACTTACGTATAAGTGATATTTTTGCGCAAAACTTACGGGTGCGATCATACCAAGACTAATGCACCGGATCCCACCGTAACTCCGGTTGCGTGCATGGGCGAGAGTAGTACTAGGATGGGCGACCTCCGGGAAGTCCTCGTGTTGCACCCCTAATTTTTTTCTTTTTTTATTACGCCCACGTGACACGTGAATATAGTAGCACTAAAGTTATTTTTTTTCTCTTTTTAAGAAAAGAAAATTAATTATAATAGGATGGATATTGACAATACGCACTGGGCTGTCCCGCCATGTTGAGTTGTTGAGAGGTCGGCGCGAGAACTTACGTATAAGTGATATTTTTGCGCAAAAACTTGCGTGGTGCGATCATACCAAGACTAATGCACCGGATCCCACCGTAACTCCGGTTAAGCGTGCTTGGGCGAGAGTAGTACTAGGATGGGTGACCTCCGGGAAGTCCTCGTGTTGCACCCCCTAATTTTTTTCTTTTTTTTTATTACGCCTACGTGACACGTGAATATAGTAGCACTAAAAGTTATTTTTTTTTCTTTTTTAAGAAAAGAAAATTAATTATAATAGGATGGATATTGACAACACGCACCGAGGCCGGTCCCGCCATGGTTGAGTTGTTGAGAGGTCGGCCGAGAACTTACGTATAAGTGATATTTTTGCGCAAAACTTTGACGATCATACCAAAGACTAATGCACTGGATCCCATCGAACTCCGGTTAAGCGTGCTTGGGGCGAGAGTAGTACTAGGACGGGTGACCTCCCGGGAAGTCCTCGTGTTGCACCCCTAATTTTTTTTCTTTTTTTATTACGCCTACGTGACACGTGAATATAGTAGCACTAAAGTTATTTTTTTTTTTTTTTAAGAAAAGAAAATTAATTATAATAGGATGGATATTGACAATACGTACGGGCCGTCCCGCCATGTTGAGTTGTTGAGAGGTCGGGCGCGTGAACTTACGTATAAGTGATATTTTTGCGCAAAACTTGCGGGAGCGATCATACCAAAGACTAATGCACCGATCCCATCGAACTCCGGTTAAGCGTGCTTGGGCGAGAGTAGTACTAGGACGGGTGACCTCCGGGAAGTCCTCGTGTTGCACCCCTTAATTTTTTTTTCTTTTTTTATTACGCCTACGTGACACGTGAATATAGTAGCACTAAAAGTTATTTTTTTTTCTTTTTTAAGAAAAGAAAATTAATTATAATAGGATGGATATTGACAATACGCACCGGGCTGTCCCGCCATGGTTGAGTCGTTGAGAGGTCGGGCGCGAACTTACGTATAAGTGATATTTTTGCGCAAAACTTGCGGGTGCGATCATACCAAAGACTAATGCACCGGATCCCATCGTAACTCCGGTTAAGCGTGCTTGGGCGAGAGTAGTACTAGGACGGGCGACCTCCTGGAAGTCCTCGTGTTGCACCCCTAATTTTTTTTTCTTTTTTTATTACGCCTACGTGACACGTGAATATAGTAGCACTAAAAGTTATTTTTTTTTCTTTTTAAGAAAAGAAAATTAATTATAATAGGATGGATATTGACAATACGCACTGAGGCGGTCCCGCATGGTTGAGCCGTTGAGAGGTCGGGCGCGAACTTACGTATAAGTGATATTTTTGCGCAAAAACTTGGAGCGATCATACCAAGACTAATGCACCGGATCCCACCGTAACTCCGGTTAAGCGTGCTTGCGGCAGAGAGTAGTACTAGGACGGGTGACCTCCGGGAAGTCCTCGTGTTGCACCCCCTAATTTTTTTCTTTTTTTATTACGCCCACGTGACACGTGAATATAGTAGCACTAAAGTTATTTTTTTTTTTTTTTAAGAAAAGAAAATTAATTATAATAGGATGGATATTGACAATACGCACTGGGGCGGTCCCGCCATGGTTGAGTCGTTGAGAGGTCGGGCGCGGAACTTACGATAAGTGATATTTTTGCGCAAAAAACTTGCGGGTGCGATCATACCAAAGACTAATGCACCGGATCCCACCGTAACTCCGGTTAAGCGTGCTTGGGCGAGAGTAGTACTAGGATGGGTGACCTCCGGGAAGTCCTCGTGTTGCACCCCCTAATTTTTTTCTTTTTTATTACGCCTACGTGACACGTGAATATAGTAGCACTAAAGTTATTTTTTTTTCTTTTTTAAGAAAAGAAAATTAATTATAATAGGATGGATATTGACAACACGCACTTGGGGCTGGTCCTGCCATGGTTGAGTTGTTGAGAGGTCGGGCGCGTGAACTTACGTATAAGTGATATTTTTGCGCAAAAACTTACGGGTGCGATCATACCAAGACTAATGCACCGGATCCCACCGTAACTCGGTTAAGCGTGCTTGGGCGAGAGTAGTACTAGGACGGGCGACCTCCGGGAATCCTCGTGTGCACCCCCTAATTTTTTTTCTTTTTTATTACGCCTACGTGACACGTGAATATAGTAGCACTAAAGTTATTTTTTTTTCTTTTTTAAGAAAAGAAAATTAATTATAATAGGATGGATATTGACAATACGCACCGAGGCTGTCCCGCCATGGTTGAGTTGTTGAGAGGTCGGGCGCGGAACTTACGTATAAGTGATATTTTTGCGCAAAACTCATGGGGTGCGATCATACCAAAGACTAACGCACCGGATCCCACCGTAACCCGGGTTAAGCGTGCTTGGGCGAGAGAAGTACTAGGACGGGCGACCTCCGGGAAGTCCTCGTGCACACCCTAATTTTTTTCTTTTTTATTACGCCTACGTGACACGTGAATATAGTAGCACTAAAGTTATTTTTTTTTCTTTTTTAAGAAAAGAAAATTAATTATAATAGGATGGATATTGACAATACGCACTTAGGCGGGTCCCGCATGGTTGAGTTGTTGAGAGGTCGGGCGCGAACTTACGTATAAGTGATATTTTTACGCAAAACTTCAGGGAGCGATCATACCAAAGACTAATGCACCGGATCCCACCGTAACTCGGTTAAGCGTGCTTGGCGAGAGTAGTACTAGGACGGGCGACTCCGGGAAGTCCTCGTGTTGCACCCCCTAATTTTTTTTTCTTTTTTTATTACGCCTACGTGACACGTGAATATAGTAGCACTAAAGTTATTTTTTTTCTTTTTTAAGAAAAGAAAATTAATTATAATAGGATGGATATTGACAATACGCACTGAGGCTGTCCCGCCATGGTTGAGCTGTCGAGAGGTCGGGCGCGGAACTTACGTATAAGTGATATTTTTGCGCAAAACTTGCGGGTGCGATCATACCAAGACTAATGCACCGGATCCCACCGTAACTCCGGGTTAAGCGGCTTGGGCGAGAGTAGTACTAGGATGGGTGACCTCCCGGGAAGTCCTCGTGTTGCACCCCCTAATTTTTTTTCTTTTTTATTACGCCTACGTGACACGTGAATATAGTAGCACTAAAGTTATTTTTTTTTCTTTTTTAAGAAAAGAAAATTAATTATAATAGGATGGATATTGACAACACGTACCGAGGATGGTCCCGCCATGGTTGAGTTGTTGAGAGGTCGGGCGCGTGAACTTACGTATAAGTGATATTTTTGCGCTTAAAAACTTGCGGGTGCGATCATACCAAGACTAATGCACCGGATCCCATCTAACTCCGGTTAAGCGTGCTTGGGCGAGAGTAGTACTAGGATGGGTGACCTCCGGGAAGTCCTCGTGTTGCACCCCTAATTTTTTTTCTTTTTTTATTACGCCTACGTGACACGTGAATATAGTAGCACTAAAAGTTATTTTTTTTTCCTTTTTTTAAGAAAAGAAAATTAATTATAATAGGATGGATATTGACAATACGCACTGAGGCTGGTCCCGCCATGGTTGAGTTGTTGAGAGGTCGGGCGCGTGAACTTACGTATAAGTGATATTTTTGCGCAAAAACTTCATGGTGCGATCATACCAAAGACTAATGCACCGGATCCCATCGTAACTCGGTTAAGCGTGCTTGGGCGAGAGTAGTACTAGGATGGGGGACCTCCCGGGAAGTCCTCGTGTTGCACCCCCTAATTTTTTTTCTTTTTTTATTACGCCTACGTGACACGTGAATATAGTAGCACTAAAGTTATTTTTTTTTCTTTTTTAAGAAAAGAAAATTAATTATAATAGGATGGATATTGACAATACGCACCGGGCTGGTCCCGCCATGGTTGAGTTGTTGAGAGGTCGGGCGCGTGAACTTACGTATAAGTGATATTTTTGCGCAAAACTCATGGGTGCGATCATACCAAAGACTAATGCACCGGATCCCATCGTAACTCCGGTTAAGTGCTTGGGCAGAGTAGTACTAGGACGGGTGACCTCCGGGAAGTCCTCGTGTTGCACCCCCTAATTTTTTTCTTTTTTTTATTACGCCTACGTGACACGTGAATATAGTAGCACTAAAGTTATTTTTTTTCTTTTTTAAGAAAAGAAAATTAATTATAATAGGATGGATATTGACAATACGCACTCGAGGCGGGTCCCGCCATGGTTGAGTTGTCGAGAGGTCGGGCGCGTGAACTTACGATAAGTGATATTTTTGCGCAAAACTTGCGGGTGCGATCATACCAAAGACTAATGCACCGGATCCCATCGAACTCCGGTTAAGCGTGCTTGGCGAGAGTAGTACTAGGACGGGTGACCTCCGGGAAGTCCTCGTGTTGCACCCCTAATTTTT
>CM030880.1:3180234-3384271 GCA_018132145.1 Boehmeria nivea var. tenacissima
TTACTTGAGCCAAAATACTCATTTTAGGGGTTCGATTTAGGCAAACTAGTTATATGGACTTAGTTTTTGCGCGAGGTGAGTTTTTAAGTGTTGTTGTAGTTCAAAATGAGTCCCTAAGACTTATAATATAACAGTATTATTAATTAATACTTGGGGACCTAAACAACTTTGCTAGATTCACTGGAGCAAAAAAACCCATCAAAGGCCCCCCTGATTAGGAAAAACGAATAAAAAGATTAGTTTTTGCGCTGAAGTGACCTTATAAGGCTTATTGGAGCTCCAAATGAGTCCCTAAGACATATCATAATATATTATTTGTTAAAATACTCACTTAGAATCAAAATAAGTTTGCTAGAGTCACTCCGGAGCCAAACAACCCTTTTAAAGGCTCTACTTAGGTAAAAACCTAGTTGGTAAGGACTTGTTTTTGCCCGAGGTGTGTTTTTTAAAAAGTTGTTGGAGGTCAAAATGAGTCCCCACTTATTATATTAATGTATTATATGTTCAAATACTGACTGGATCACAACAACTTTGTTATTAGCCACTTGAGCCAAAATACCCATTTTAGGGCTCGATTTAGGGGCAAACTAGTTATAAGGACCTAGTTTTGCGCGAGGTGAGTTTTTTTGGCGATGTTGGAGCTCGTAAAACAGTCCCTACGAATTATATTAATATATCATAGTTCGAATACTGATTTGGGATCACAACAACTTCTTGTCAGGGAGTCACTTCTGGTGGCGAAATACCCATTTTAGGCGCTCGATTTAGGTGCAACCTAGTTATAAGGACTAAGTTTTGCGCGAGGTGAGCTTTTTTAAGTGTTGTTGGTTTTTAAAATGAGTCCTCATGAATTATATTAATGTATTATTTGTTCAAATACTGATTTGGGTTCACAACAACTTTGCTAGTGCTACTGCGATCCAAAATACTCATTTTAGGGCTCAATTAAGGCAAACTAGTTATAGCGGACTTAGTTTTTGGCGCAAGGAGAGTTTTTGTCATGTTGGAACTCAAAATGCTTGAGTCCCTACTTAATTATATTAATGTATTATATGTTCAAATACTGATTTGGGATCACAAATAACTTTCCAAGAGTCACTTCGGAGCCAAAATAACCAAACTTTAAAGGCCCGATTTAGGCAAACTAGTTATAAGGACATAGTTTTCAACAGGTGAGTTTTTTTAGTGTTGTTGTAGTTCAAATGAGTCCTCTCAAGACTTATTATAATATATTATATTAAATTACAAGGCATTGGCACCTAAACAACCTATGGGATCACTTTGAGCCAAAAAACCCATCTAAGGCTCCTTCGATTTAAGGGAAATAGTTGATAAGGACTTAGTTTTTCTCCGAAGGGATTTTTAAGTGTTCTTGGAGCCCAAACGAAGGCCCTAATACTTATCATAATATATTAAAGTTCAAATACTGATTTAGAATACAATAACTTTGCTAGAGTCACTCGGGTCGGAAACTCATTTTAAAAGGGTCGATTTGGGCAAACTAGTTATAAGGACTTAGTTTTGAGCGAGGTGAGTTTTTTAAGTTTTGCTGGAGGTCAAAATGATTCCCTACGAATTATATTAATATATTATATTTCAACACGATTTGGGACCGACAACAAATTTGCTAGTGTCACTTTTAGGCAAAATATCCATTTTAGGGTCGAGATTTAGGCAAACGAGTTATAAGGACTTAGTTTTTACGAGTGAGTTTTTAAGTGTTGTGTAGTTTAAAATGAGTCCCGCAGACTTATGTAAAATATATTATATATAAATTACACATTTGGGACCGTAAACAACTAAATAGATTCACTTAGAAAAACCCATTTAAATGCTTGACTTAAGCAAAACTAGTTGTAAAGACTTAGTTTTACGATATGACTCTCTAGGTAATCACATCCCAAAATGACTCCCTAAGACTTATCATAATATATTATTTGTTAAAATACACTTTAAATCAAAAAAAGTTTGCTAGAAATACTTGAGCCAAACAACCCTTTTTGGAGGCTCGATTTAGGCAAACTAGGTTATAAGGACTTAAGCTTTTGCCCGAGGTGTGTTTCTTAAAGTTGTTGGAGGTCAAAATGAGTCCCCACGAATTATATTAATGTATTATATTTTCAAATACTGATTTGGGATCACAATAACTTGATAAGATCACTGAGCCAAAATACCCATTTTAGGGCTCGATTAAAGTATTCTAGTTATACCACTCTTTTAATGGGAAGAGTTTTTAAGTGCTGATGAAGCTCAAACAGAGTCCCTACTTAGATTATATTAATATATTCTAGGTTCAAATACTAATTTGGGATCAAAACAACTTTGCTAGATCACTCTCTGCAAAACTTCCATTTTAGGGCTGATGAAGGAAACTAGTTATAAAGACGAAGTTTTTGCGCGAAGTGTATTTTTAAAGGTT
Source organism: Boehmeria nivea var. tenacissima (assembly GCA_018132145.1). NCBI lineage: Eukaryota > Viridiplantae > Streptophyta > Magnoliopsida > Rosales > Urticaceae > Boehmeria > Boehmeria nivea. The sequence goes on from CM030880.1 coordinate 3,182,654, forward strand.
GTTGGAGCTCCAAATGAGTCCCTAAGAATTATAATAATGTATTATTTGTTAAAATACTCACTTGGATTCAAAATAAGTTTGCTAGAGTCATCAAGCCAAACTACCCATATTTTAAGGTCGAATTAGGCAAACTAGTTATAAGGACTTAGTTTTGCGCCAGGTGGTTTTTAAGTAAGTTGGAGGTCAAAATGAGTCCCTACTAAATGATATTACTGTATTATATGTCCAAATACTGATTTGGGATCACTAAACAACTTTCCAAGAGTAACTTCGGAGCCAAAATAACCACTTTAGAGCTCGATTTAGGCAAATTAGTTATAAGGACATAGTTTTAGCGCGAGGTGAGTTTTTAAGTGTTGTTGTAGCTCAAAATGAGTCCCTAAGACTTATATAATATATTATAATAAATTACACATTTGGCACTCAAAACAACTCTCCTAGAGTCACTGGAGCAAAAATCCTATCAATAGCTCCGAAATAGGCAAACTAGTTGAAAAGATTTAGTTTTGCACAAAGTGAACTTATAAGCGTTGTTGGAAGCCTAAAATTAATCCCTACGATTTATTATAATATATTATTTGATCAAATACTCATTTCGAATCAAAACAAGTATAATAGAGTCACTCGAGCCGGAAAAACCTTTTAAAAGTTTCGATTTAGGCAAACTAGTTATAAGGACTTAGTTACCCTAGGCGCGTTAAGTGTTCTTGAGGTCAAACAGAGTCCCTACGAATTATATTAATATATTTTATTTTCATAATACTGATTTGGATCACAAATAAAACTTTGCTACAGTCACTTCGAGCCAAAATACTCATTTTAGGCTCGATTGGGCAAACTAGTTGTAGGAATTTAGTTTTTGCGCGAGGTGAGTTTTTAAGCGTTAATAGTTCAAAACGAAGTCCCTAAGAATTATTATAATAATATATTCTATGTTAAAATACTGATTTGGGACGACAACAACTTTGCTAGAGTCACTTCGGTAGGTAAAACCCATCTTAAGGCTCCCGATTTAGGCAAATCTAGTTAAAAGGGATTTAGTTTATGCGCGAAGAGACTTTATAAGTTTATTGAGCTAAACAGAGTCCCTAAGAATTATATTAATGTATTATTGTTCAAATACTCACTAGATCAAAATAAGTTTCAAGAGTCACTAGATCCAAGCTACTCATTTTAAAGGCTCGATTTAGGTAAACTAGTTATAAGGACGTAGTTTTTGCCCTAAGTGAGTTTTAAGTCTTGTTGGAGCTCAAAATGAGTCCCTAATAATTATATTAATGTATTATATGTTCAAATACTGATTTGGGATCACAACAACTTTGCAAGAGTCACTTGGAGCCAAAATAACCATTTAAGGCTCGATTTAGGCAAACTAGTTATATGGACTTAGTTTTTACGTTGAGGTGGAGTTTTTAAGTGTCGTTGAGCCTCAAAATGAGTCCCTTAAGAATTATATTAATATATTATATGTTCAAATACATTTGGGATCACAACAACTTTGCTAGAGTCACTTGGAGCCAAAATACCATTTTAGGGCTCGATTTAGGCAAACTAGTTATATGGACTTAGTTTTAAAGCCGAGGTGAGCTTTTAAGGGTTGTTGGAGCTCAAATGAGTCCCTAAGAATTATAATAATATATTATATGTTAAAATACTCATTTAGAATCAAACAACTTTGCTAGAGTCACTTGAGCCAAAAACCCATTTAAAGGCTCGATTTAGGCAAAACTAGTTATAAGGACTTCGCTTTTGCGCGAGGTGTGTTTTTAAGTGTTCTTGAGGTCAAAAATGAGTCCCTAAGAATTATAATAATGTATTATATGTTCAAATACTGATTTGGGATCACAACAACTTTGCTAAGAGTCACTGGAGCCAAAATACCCATTTTAGGGCTCGATTTAGGCAAACTAGTTATAAGGACTTAGTTTTTGCGCGAGGTGAGTTTTTAAGTGTCGTTGGAGCTCAAAATGAGTCCCTACGACTTATAATAATGTATTATATGTTAAATTACACATTTAGGACCTCAACAACTTCGCTAGATTCACTTCCGGAGCCAAAAACCCATCTAAGGCTCGATTTACGAAAAACTCGTTCCAAAGACTTAGTTTTTGCGCGAAGTGACCTTATAATGCTTGTTGAGCTCCAAACGAGTCTCTAAGACTTATTATAATATATTATATGTTCAAAACACTGATTTAGGATCAAAACAAGTTTGTAAGAATCACTTCGGGGCCAAAAAACCCGTTTAAAAGCTCGATTTAGGCCCAAACTAGTTATAAGGACTTAGTTTTAGCGCGAGTGTGAGTTTTAAGTGTTGTTGGAGCTCAAAATGAGTCCCCTACGAATTAAATTAATGTATTATATGTTCAAATACTGATTTGGGATCACAACAACTTGGCTAGAGTCACTTCGGAGCCAAAATACGCATTTTAGGGCTCGATTTAGGCAAACTAGTTATAAGGACTTAGTTTTTAAGCGAGGTGAGTTTTAAGTGTTGTTCGAGCTCAAAATGAGTCGCTAAGACTTATTATAATATATTATATTAAAATACACATTTAGGACCTAAACAACTTCGCTAGATTCACTTCGGAGCCAAAAACCATCTAAAGGCTCGATTTAAGAAAAAACTAGTTACAAAGACTTAGTTTTTGCGCGAAGTGACCTTATAAGGCTTGTTGGAGTTCCAAACGAGTCTCTAAGACTTATTATAATATATTATATGTTCAAACACTGATTAGGATCAAAACAAGTTTGCAAGAATCACTTCGGGGCCAAAAAAACCCGTTTAAAAGCTCGATTTAGGCCAAACTAGTTATAAGGACTTAGTTTTAGCGCGAGTTGAGTTTTTAAGTGTTGTTGGAGCTCAAATGAGTCCCTACGAATTATATTAATGTATTATATGTTCAAATACTGATTTGGGATCACAACAACTTGGCTAGAGTCACTTCGGAGCTAAATACTCATTTTAGGGCTCGATTTAGGCAAACTAGTTATAAGGACTTAGTTTTTAAGAGATGTGAGTTTTTAAGTGTTGTTCGAGCTCAAAATGAGTTCCTAAGACTTATTATAATATATTATATTAAAAAATACATTTAGTACCCTAAACAACTTCGCGAGATTAACTTCGGAGCCAAAAACCCATCTAAAGGCTCGATTTAGGAAAAACTAGTTACAAAGACTTAGTTTTTGCGCGAAGTGACATTATAAGTCTTGTTGGAGCTCCAAACGAGTCTCTAAGACTTATATAATATATTATATGTTCAAATACTGATTTAGGTTCAAAACAAGTTTGCAAGAATCACTTCGGGGCCCAAAAACCCGTTTAAAAGCTCGATTTACCGCCAAACTAGTTATAAGGACTTAGTTTTAGCGCGAGTTGAGTTTTAAGTGTTTGTTGGAGCTCAAAATGAGTCCCTAATACTTAATATAATATATTATATTAAAATACACCTTTTAGGACCTCAACAACTTCGCTAGATTCACTTCGGAGCCAAAACCTATCTAAAGGCTCGATTTAGGAAAAACTAGTTACAAAGACTTAGTTTTTGCGCGAAGTGACCTTATAAGGCTTGTTGGAGCTCCAAACGAGTCTCTAAGACTTATTATAATATATTATATGTTCAAACACTGATTTAGGATCAAAACAAGTTTGCAAGAATCACTTCGGGGCCAAAAACCCGATATTAAAAGCTCGATTTAGGCCAAACTAGTTATAAGGACTTAGTTTTAGCGCGAGTTGGGTTTTTAAGTGTTGTTGGAGCTCAAAATGAGGTCCCTACGAATTATATTAATGTATTATATGTTCAAATACTGATTTGGGATCACAACAACTTGGCTAGAGTCACTTCGGAGCCAAAATACTCATTTTAGGGCTCGATTTAGGCAAACTAGTTATAAGGACTTAGTTTTTAAGAGATGTGAGTTTTTAAGTGTTGTTCGAGCTCAAAATGAGTTCCTAAGACTTATTATAATATATTATATTAAAATACATTTAGTACCTAAACAACTTCGCGAGATTAACTTCGGGCCAAAAACCCATCTAAAGGCTCGATTTAGGAAAAACCTAGTTACAAAGACTTAGTTTTTGCGCGAAGTGACATTATAAGGCTTGTTGGAGCTCCAAACGAGTCTCTAAGACTTATTATAATATATTATATGTTCAAATACTGATTTAGGTTCAAAACAAGTTTGCAAGAATCACTTCGGGGCCCAAAAAACCCGTTTAAAAGCTCGATTTACGCCAAACTAGTTATAAGGACTTAGTTTTAGCGCGAGTTGAGTTTTTAAGTGTTGTTGGAGCTCAAAATGAGTCCCTAATACTTATTATAATATATTATATTAAAATACACATTTAGGACCTCAACAACTTCGCTAGATTCACTTCGGAGCCAAAAACCTATCTAAAGGCTCGATTTAGGAAAAACTAGTTACAAAGACTTAGTTTTTGCGCGAAGTGACCTTATAAGGCTTGTTGGAGCTCCAAACGAGTCTCTAAGACTTATTATAATATATTATATGTTCAAACACTGATTTAGGATCAAAACAAGTTTGCAAGAATCACTTCGGGGCCAAAAAACCCGTTTAAAAGCTCGATTTAGGCCAAACTAGTTATAAAGACTTAGTTTTAGCGCGAGTTGGGTTTTTAAGTGTTGTTGGAGCTCAAAATGAGTCCCTACGAATTATATTAATGTATTATATGTTCAAATACTGATTTAGGATCACAACAACTTGGCTAGAGTCACTTCGGAGCCAAAATACGCATTTTAGGGCACGATTTAGGCAAACTAGTTATAATGACTTAGTTTTAAGAGAGGTGAGTTTTTAAGTGTTGTTCGAGCTCAAAATGAGTCCCTAAGACTTATTATAATATATTATATTAAAATATACATTTAGTACCTAAACAACTTCGCGAGATTAACTTCGGAGCCAAAAACCCATCTAAAGGCTCGATTTAGGAAAAACTAGTTACAAAGACTTAGTTTTTGCGCGAAGTGACCTTATAAGGCTTGTTGGAGCTCCAAACGAGTCTCTAAGACTTATTATAATATATTATATGTTTAAATACTGATTTAGGTTCAAAACAAGTTTGCAAGAATCACTTCGGGGCCCAAAAACCCGTTTAAAAGCTCGATTTACGCCAAACTAGTTATAAGGACTTAGTTTTAGCGCGAGTTGAGTTTTTAAGTGTTGTTGGAGCTCAAAATGAGTCCCTAAGACTTATTATAATATATTATATTAAAATACACATTTAGGACCTCAACAACTTCGCTAGATTCACTTCGGAGCCAAAAACCCATCTAAAGGCTCGATTTACGAAAAACTAGTTACAAAGACTTAGTTTTTGCGCGAAGTGACCTTATAAGGCTTGTTGGAGCTCCAAACGAGTCTCTAAGACTTATTATAATATATTATATGTTCAAACACTGATTTAGGATCAAAACAAGTTTGCAAGAATCACTTCGGGGCCAAAAAACCCGTTTAAAAGCTCGATTTAGGCCAAACTAGTTATAAGGACTTAGTTTTAGCGCGAGTTGAGTTTTTAAGTGTTGTTGGAGCTCAAAATGAGTTCCTACGAATTATATTAATGTATTATATGTTCAAATACTGATTTGGGATCACAACAACTTGGCTAGAGTCACTTCGGAGCCAAAATACGCATTTTAGGGCTCGATTTAGGCAAACTAGTTATAAGGACTTAGTTTTTAAGCGAGGTGAGTTTTTAAGTGTTGTTCGAGCTCAAAATGAGTCGCTAAGACTTATTATAATATATTATATTAAAATACACATTTAGGACCTAAACAACTTCGCTAGATTCACTTCGGAGCCAAAAACCCATCTAAAGGCTCGATTTAGGAAAAACTAGTTACAAAGACTTAGTTTTTGCGCGAAGTGACCTTATAAGGCTTGTTGGAGTTCCAAACGAGTCTCTAACACTTATTATAATATATTATATGTTCAAACACTTATTTAGGATCAAAACAAGTTTGCAAGAATCACTTCGGGGCCAAAAAACCCGTTTAAAAGCTCGATTTAGGCCAAACTAGTTATAAGGACTTAGTTTTAGCGCGAGTTGAGTTTTTAAGTGTTTTTGGAGCTCAAAATGAGTCCCTACGAATTATATTAATGTATTATATGTTCAAATACTGATTTGGGATCACAACAACTTGGCTAGAGTCACTTCGGAGCCAAAATACTCATTTTAGGGCTCGATTTAGGCAAACTAGTTATAAGGACTTAGTTTTTAAGAGATGTGAGTTTTTAAGTGTTGTTCGAGCTCAAAATGAGTTCCTAAGACTTATTATAATATATTATATTAAAATATACATTTAGTACCTAAACAACTTCGCGAGATTAACTTCGGAGCCAAAAACCCATCTAAAGGCTCGATTTAGGAAAAACTAGTTACAAAGACTTAGTTTTTGCGCGAAGTGACATTATAAGGCTTGTTGGAGCTCCAAACGAGTCTCTAAGACTTATTATAATATATTATATGTTCAAATACTGATTTAGGTTCAAAACAAGTTTGCAAGAATCACTTCGGGGCCCAAAAACCCGTTTAAAAGCTCGATTTACGCCAAACTAGTTATAAGGACTTAGTTTTAGCGCGAGTTGAGTTTTTAAGTGTTGTTGGAGCTCAAAATGAGTCCCTAATACTTATTATAATATATTATATTAAAATACACATTTAGGACCTCAACAACTTCGCTAGATTCACTTCGGAGCCAAAAACCTATCTAAAGGCTCGATTTAGAAAAAACTAGTTACAAAGACTTAGTTTTTGCGCGAAGTGACCTTATAAGGCTTGTTGGAGCTCCAAACGAGTCTCTAAGACTTATTATAATATATTATATGTTCAAACACTGATTTAGGATCAAAACAAGTTTGCAAGAATCACTTCGGGGCCAAAAAACCCGTTTAAAAGCTCGATTTAGGCCAAACTAGTTATAAGGACTTAGTTTTAGCGCGAGTTGGGTTTTTAAGTGTTGTTGGAGCTCAAAATGAGTCCCTACGAATTATATTAATGTATTATATGTTCAAATACTTATTTGGGATCACAACAACTTGGCTAGAGTAACTTCGGAGCCAAAATACTCATTTTAGGGCTCGATTTAGGCAAACTAGTTATAAGGACTTAGTTTTTAAGAGATGTGAGTTTTTAAGTGTTGTTCGAGCTCAAAATGAGTTCCTAAGACTTATTATAATATACTATATTAAAATATACATTTAGTACCTAAACAACTTCGCGAGATTAACTTCGGAGCCAAAAACCCATCTAAAGGCTCGATTTAGGAAAAACTAGTTACAAAGACTTAGTTTTTGCGCGAAGTGACCTTATAAGGCTTGTTGGAGCTCCAAACGAGTCTCTAAGACTTATTATAATATATTATATGTTTAAATACTGATTTAGGTTCAAAACAAGTTTGCAAGAATCACTTCGGGGCCCAAAAACCCGTTTAAAAGCTCGATTTACGCCAAACTAGTTATAAGGACTTAGTTTTAGCGCGAGTTGAGTTTTTAAGTGTTGTTGGAGCTCAAAATGAGTCCCTAAGACTTATTATAATATATTATATTAAAATACACATTTAGGACCTCAACAACTTCGCTAGATTCACTTCGGAGCCAAAAACCCATCTAAAGGCTCGATTTACGAAAAACTAGTTACAAAGACTTAGTTTTTGCGCGAAGTGACCTTATAAGGCTTGAGCTCCAAACGAGTCTCTAAGACTTATTATAATATATTATATGTTCAAACACTGATTTAGGATCAAAACAAGTTTGCAAGAATCACTTCGGGGCCAAAAAACCCGTTTAAAAGCTCGATTTAGGCCAAACTAGTTATAAGGACTTAGTTTTAGCGCGAGTTGAGTTTTTAAGTGTTGTTGGAGCTCAAAATGAGTCCCTACGAATTATATTAATGTATTATATGTTCAAATACTGATTTGGGATCACAACAACTTGGCTAGAGTCACTTCGGAGCCAAAATACGCATTTTAGGGCTCGATTTAGGCAAACTAGTTATAAGGACTTAGTTTTTAAGCGAGGTGAGTTTTTAAGTGTTGTTCGAGCTCAAAATGAGTCGCTAAGACTTATTATAATATATTATATTAAAATACACATTTAGGACCTAAACAACTTCGCTAGATTCACTTCGGAGCCAAAAACCCATCTAAAGGCTCGATTTAGGAAAAACTAGTTACAAAGACTTAGTTTTTGCGCGAAGTGACCTTATAAGGCTTGTTGGAGTTTCAAACGAGTCTCTAAGACTTATTATAATATATTATATGTTCAAACACTGATTTAGGATCAAAACAAGTTTGCAAGAATCACTTCGGGGCCAAAAAACCCGTTTAAAAGCTCGATTTAGGCCAAACTAGTTATAAGGACTTAGTTTTAGCGCGAGTTGAGTTTTTAAGTGTTGTTGGAGCTCAAAATGAGTCCCTACGAATTACATTAATGTATTATATGTTCAAATACTGATTTGGGATCACAACAACTTGGCTAGAGTCACTTCGGAGCCAAAATACTCATTTTAGGGCTCGATTTAGGCAAACTAGTTATAAGGACTTAGTTTTTAAGAGATGTGAGTTTTTAAGTGTTGTTCGAGCTCAAAATGAGTTCCTAAGACTTATTATAATATATTATATTAAAATATACATTTAGTACCTAAACAACTTCGCGAGATTAACTTCGGAGCCAAAAACCCATCTAAAGGCTCGATTTAGGAAAAACTAGTTACAAAGACTTAGTTTTTGCGCGAAGTGACATTATAAGGCTTGTTGGAGCTCCAAACGAGTCTCTAAGACTTATTATAATATATTATATGTTCAAATACTGATTTAGGTTCAAAACAAGTTTGCAAGATTCCCTTCGGGGCCCAAAAACCCGTTTAAAAGCTCGATTTACGCCAAACTAGTTATAAGGACTTAGTTTTAGCGCGAGTTGGGTTTTTAAGTGTTGTTGGAGCTCAAAATGAGTCCCTACGAATTATATTAATGTATTATATGTTCAAATACTGATTTGGGATCACAACAACTTGGCTAGAGTAACTTCGGAGCCAAAATACTCATTTTAGGGCTCGATTTAGGCAAACTAGTTATAAGGACTTAGTTTTTAAGAGATGTGAGTTTTTAAGTGTTGTTCGAGCTCAAAATGAGTTCCTAAGACTTATTATAATATACTATATTAAAATATACATTTAGTACCTAAACAACTTCGCGAGATTAACTTCGGAGCCAAAAACCCATCTAAAGGCTCGATTTAGGAAAAACTAGTTACAAAGACTTAGTTTTTGCGCGAAGTGACCTTATAAGGCTTGTTGGAGCTCCAAACGAGTCTCTAAGACTTATTATAATATATTATATGTTTAAATACTGATTTAGGTTCAAAACAAGTTTGCAAGAATCACTTCGGGGCCCAAAAACCCGTTTAAAAGCTCGATTTACGCCAAACTAGTTATAAGGACTTAGTTTTAGCGCGAGTTGAGTTTTTAAGTGTTGTTGGAGCTCAAAATGAGTCCCTAAGACTTATTATAATATATTATATTAAAATACACATTTAGGACCTCAACAACTTCGCTAGATTCACTTCGGAGCCAAAAACCCATCTAAAGGCTCGATTACGAAAAACTAGTTACAAAGACTTAGTTTTTGCGCGAAGTGACCTTATAAGGCTTTTTGGAGCTCCAAACGAGTCTCTAAGACTTATTATAATATATTATATGTTCAAACACTGATTTAGGATCAAAACAAGTTTGCAAGAATCACTTCGGGGCCAAAAAACCCGTTTAAAAGCTCGATTTAGGCCAAACTAGTTATAAGGACTTAGTTTTAGCGTGAGTTGAGTTTTTAAGTGTTGTTGGAGCTCAAATGAGTCCCTACGAATTATATTATGTATTATATGTTCAAATACTGATTTGGGATCACAACAACTTGGCTAGAGTCACTTCGGAGCCAAAATACGCATTTTAGGGCTCGATTTAGGCAAACTAGTTATAAGGACTTAGTTTTTAAGCGAGGTGAGTTTTTAAGTGTTGTTCGAGCTCAAAATGAGTCGCTAAGACTTATTATAATATATTATATTAAAATACACATTTAGGACCTAAACAACTTCGCTAGATTCACTTCGGAGCCAAAAACCCATCTAAAGGCTCGATTTAGGAAAAACTAGTTACAAAGACTTAGTTTTTGCGCGAAGTGACCTTATAAGGCTTGTTGGAGTTTCAAACGAGTCTCTAAGACTTATTATAATATATTATATGTTCAAACACTGATTTAGGATCAAAACAAGTTTGCAGAATCACTTCGGGCCAAAAAACCCGTTTAAAAGCTCGATTTAGGCCAAACTAGTTATAAGGACTTAGTTTTAGCGCGAGTTGAGTTTTTAAGTGTTGTTGGAGCTCAAAATGAGTCCCTACGAATTACATTAATGTATTATATGTTCAAATACTGATTTGGGATCACAACAACTTGGCTAGAGTCACTTCGGAGCCAAAATACTCATTTTAGGGCTCGATTTAGGCAAACTAGTTATAAGACTTAGTTTTAAGAGATGTGAGTTTTTAAGTGTTGTTCGAGCTCAAAATGAGTTCCTAAGACTTATTATAATATATTATATTAAAATATACATTTAGTACCTAAACAACTTCGCGAGATTAACTTCGGAGCCAAAAACCCATCTAAAGGCTCGATTTAGGAAAAACTAGTTACAAAGACTTAGTTTTTGCGCGAAGTGACATTATAAGGCTTGTTGGAGCTCCAAACGAGTCTCTAAGACTTATTATAATATATTATATGTTCAAATACTGATTTAGGTTCAAAACAAGTTTGCAAGATTCACTTCGGGGCCCAAAAACCCGTTTAAAAGCTCGATTTACGCCAAACTAGTTATAAGGACTTAGTTTTAGCGCGAGTTGAGTTTTTAAGTGTTTTTGGAGCTCAAAATGAGTCCCTAATACTTATTATAATATATTATATTAAAATACACATTTAGGACCTCAACAACTTCGCTAGATTCACTTCGGAGCCAAAAACCCATCTAAAGGCTCGATTTAGGAAAAACTAGTTACAAAGACTTAGTTTTTGCGCGAAGTGACCTTATAAGGCTTGTTGGAGTTCCAAACGAGTCTCTAAGACTTATTATAATATATTATATGTTCAAACACTGATTTAGGATCAAAACAAGTTTGCAAGAATCACTTCGGGGCCAAAAAACCCGTTTAAAAGCTCGATTTAGGCCAAACTAGTTATAAGGACTTAGTTTTAGCGCGAGTTGAGTTTTTAAGTGTTGTTGGAGCTCAAAATGAGTCCCTACGAATTATATTAATGTATTATATGTTCAAATACTGATTTGGGATCACAACAACTTGGCTAGAGTCACTTCGGAGCCAAAATACTCATTTTAGGGCTTGATTTAGGCAAACTAGTTATAAGGACTTAGTTTTTAAGAGAGGTGAGTTTTTAAGTGTTGTTCGAGCTCAAAATGAGCTCCTAAGACTTATTATAATATATTATATTAAAATATACATTTAGTACTTAAACAACTTCGCGAGATTAACTTCGGAGCCAAAAACCCATCTAAAGGCTCGATTTAGGAAAAACTAGTTACAAAGACTTAGTTTTTGCGCGAAGTGACATTATAAGGCCTGTTGGAGCTCCAAACGAGTCTCTAAGACTTATTATAATATATTATATGTTCAAATACTGATTTAGGTTCAAAACAAGTTTGCAAGAATCACTTCGGGGCCCAAAAACCCGTTTAAAAACTCGATTTACGCCAAACTAGTTATAAGGACTTAGTTTTAGCGCGAGTTGAGTTTTTAAGTGTTGTTGGAGCTCAAAATGAGTCCCTAATACTTATTATAATATATTATATTAAAATACACATTTAGGACCTCAACAACTTCGCTAGATTCACTTCGGAGCCAAAAACCCATCTAAAGGCTCGATTTAGGAAAAACTAGTTACAAAGACTTAGTTTTTGCGCGAAGTGACCTTATAAGGCTTGTTGGAGCTCCAAACGAGTCTCTAAGACTTATTATAATATATTATATGTTCAAACACTGATTTAGGATCAAAACAAGTTTGCAAGAATCACTTCGGGGCCAAAAAACCCGTTTAAAAGCTCGATTTAGGCCAAACTAGTTATAAGGACTTAGTTTTAGCGCGAGTTGAGTTTTTAAGTGTTGTTGGAGCTCAAAATGAGTCCCTACGAATTATATTAATGTATTATATGTTCAAATACTGATTTGGGATCACAACAACTTGGCTAGAGTCACTTCGGAGCCAAAATACTCATTTTAGGGCTCGATTTAGGCAAACTAGTTATAAGGACTTAGTTTTTTAAGAGAGGTGAGTTTTTAAGTGTTGTTCGAGCTCAAAATGAGTCGCTAAGACTTATTATAATATATTATATTAAAATACACATTTAGGACCTAAACAACTTCGCTAGATTCACTTCGGAGCCGAAAACCCATCTAAAGGCTCGATTTAGGAAAACTAGTTACAAAGACTTAGTTTTTGCGCGAAGTGACCTTATAAGGCTTGTTGGAGCTCCAAACGAGTCTCTAAGACTTGTTATAATATATTATATGTTCAAACACTGATTTAGGATCAAAACAAGTTTGCAAGAATCACTTCGGGGCCAAAAAACCCGTTTAAAAGCCAGATTTGGGCCAAACTAGTTATAAGGACTTAGTTTTAGCGCGAGTTGAGTTTTTAAGTGTTGTTGGAGCTCAAATGAGTCCCTACGAATTATATTAATGTATTATATGTTCAAATACTGATTTGGGATCACAACAACTTGGCTAGAGTCACTTCGGAGCCAAAATACTCATTTTAGGGCTCGATTTAGGCAAACTAGTTATAAGGACTTAGTTTTTAAGCGAGGTGAGTTTTTAAGTGTTGTTCGAGCTCAAAATGAGTCGCTAAGACTTATTATAATATATTATATTAAAATACACATTTAGGACCTAAACAACTTCGCTAGATTCACTTCGGAGCCGAAAACCCATCTAAAGGCTCGATTTAGGAAAACTAGTTACAAAGACTTAGTTTTTGCGCGAAGTGACCTTATAAGGCTTGTTGGAGCTCCAAACGAGTCTCTAAGACTTATTATAATATATTATATGTTCAAACACTGATTTAGGATCAAAACAAGTTTGCAAGAATCACTTCGGGGACAAAAAACCCGTTTAAAAGCCAGATTTAGGCCAAACTAGTTATAAGGACTTAGTTTTAGCGCGGGTTGCGTTTTTAAGTGTTCTTGGAGCTCAAAATGAGTCCCTACGAATTATATTAATGTATTATATGTTCAAATACTGATTTGGGATCACAACAACTTGGCTAGAGTCACTTCGGAGCCAAAATACTCATTTTAGGGCTCGATTTAGGCAAACTAGTTATAAGGACTTAGTTTTTAAGAGAGGTGAGTTCTTAAGTGTTGTTCGAGCTCAAAATGAGTTCCTAAGACTTATTATAATATATTATACTAAAATATACATTTAGTACCTAAACAACTTCGCGAAATTAACTTCGGAGCCAAAAACCCATCTAAAGGCTCGATTTAGGAAAAACTAGTTACAAAGACTTAGTTTTTGCGCGAAGTGACATTATAAGGCTTGTTGGAGCTCCAAACGAGTCTCTAAGACTTATTATAATATATTATATGTTCAAACACTGATTTATGATCAAAACAAGTTTGCAAGAATCACTTCGGGGCCAAAAAACCCGTTTAAAAGCTCGATTTAGGCCAAACTAGTTATAAGGACTAAGTTTTAGCGCGAGTTGAGTTTTTAAGTGTTGTTGGAGCTCAAAATGAGTCCCTACGAATTATATTAATGTATTATATGTTCAAATACTGATTTAGGATCACAACAACTTGGCTAGAGTCACTTCGGAGCCAAAATACGCATTTTAGGGCTCGATTTAGGCAAACTAGTTATAAGGACTTAGTTTTTAAGCGAGGTGAGTTTTTAAGTGTTGTTCGAGCTCAAAATGAGTCGCTAAGACTTACTATAATATATTATATTAAAATACACATTTAGGACCTAAACAACTTCGCTAGATTCACTTCGAAGCCAAAACCCATCTAAAGGCTCGATTTAGGAAAAACTAGTTACAAAGACTTAGTTTTTGCGCGAAGTGACCTTATAAGGCTTGTTGGAGCTCCAAAGGAGTCTCTAAGACTTATTATAATATATTATATGTTCAAACACTGATTTAGGATCAAAACAAGTTTGCAAGAATCACTTCGGGGCCCAAAAACCCGTTTAAAAGCTCGATTTACGCCAAACTAGTTATAAGTACTTAGTTTTAGCGCGAGTTGAGTTTTTAAGTGTTGTTGAAGCTCAAAATGAGTCCCTAAGACTTATTATAATATATTATATTAAAATACACATTTAGGACCTCAACAACTTCGCTAGATTCACTTCGGAGCCAAAAACCCATCTAAAGGCTCGATTTAGGAAAAACTAGTTACAAAGACTTAGTTTTTGCGCGAAGTGACCTTATAAGGCTTGTTGGAGCTCCAAATGAGTCTCTAAGACTTATTATAATATATTATATGTTCAAACACTGATTTAGGATCAAAACAAGTGTGCAAGAATCACTTCGGGGCCAAAAAAACTCGTTTAAAAGCTCGATTTAGGCCAAACTAGTTATAAGGACTTAGTTTTAGCGCGAGTTGAGTTTTTAAGTGTTGTTGGAGCTCAAAATGAGTCCCTACGAATTATATTAATGTATTATATGTTCAAATACTGATTTGGGATCACAACAACTTGGCTAGAGTCACTTCGGAGCCAAAATACTCATTTTAGGGCTCGATTTAGGCAAACTAGTTATAAGGACTTAGTTTTTAAGAGAGGTGAGTTTTTAAGTGTTGTTCGAGCTCAAAATGAGTTCCTAAGACTTATTATAATATATTATATTAAAATATACATTTAGTACCTAAACAACTTCACGAGATTAACTTCGGAGCCAAAAACCCATCTAAAGGCTCGATTTAGGAAAAACTAGTTAGAAAGACTTAGTTTTTGCGCGAAGTGACATTATAAGGCTTGTTGGAGCTCCAAACGAGTCTCTAAGACTTATTATAATATATTATATGTTCAAATACTGATTTAGGTTCAAAACAAGTTTGCAAGAATCACTTCGGGGCCCAAAAACCCGTTTAAAAGCTCGATTTACGCCAAACTAGTTATAAGGACTTAGTTTTAGCGCGAGTTGAGTTTTTAAGTGTTGTTGGAGCTCAAAATGAGTCCCTAAGACTTATTATAATATATTATATTAAAATACGCATTTAGGACCTCAACAACTTTGCTAGATTCACTTCGGAGCCAAAAACCCATCTAAAGGCTCGATTTAGGAAAAACTAGTTACAAAGACTTAGTTTTTGCGAAAAGTGACCTTATAAGGCTTGTTGGAGCTCCAAACGAGTCTCTAAGACTTATTATAATATATTATATGTTCAAACACTGATTTAGGATCAAAACAAGTTTGCAAGAATCACTTCGGGGCCAAAAAACCCGTTTAAAAGCTCGATTTAGGCCAAACTAGTTATAAGGACTTAGTTTTAGCGCGAGTTGAGTTTTTAAGTGTTGTTGGAGCTCAAAATGAGTCCCTACGAATTATATTAATGTATTATATGTTCAAATACTGATTTGGGATCACAACAACTTGGCTAGAGTCACTTCGGAGCCAAAATACTCATTTTAGGGCTCGATTTAGGCAAACTAGTTATAAGGACTTAGTTTTTAAGAGAGGTGAGTTTTTAAGTGTTGTTCGAGCTCAAAATGAGTCGCTAAGACTTATTATAATATATTATATTAAAATACACATTTAGGACCTAAACAACTTCGCTAGATTCACTTCGGAGCCGAAAACCCATCTAAAGGCTCGATTTAGGAAAAACTAGTTACAAAGACTTAGTTTTTGCGCGAAGTGACCTTATAAGGCTTGTTGGAGCTCCAAACGAGTCTCTAAGACTTGTTATAATATATTATATGTTCAAACACTGATTTAGGATCAAAACAAGTTTGCAAGAATCACTTCGGGGCCAAAAAACCCGTTTAAAAGCCAGATTTGGGCCAAACTAGTTATAAGGACTTAGTTTTAGCGCGAGTTGAGTTTTTAAGTGTTGTTGGAGCTCAAAATGAGTCCCTACGAATTATATTAATGTATTATATGTTCAAATACTGATTTGGGATCACAACAACTTGGCTAGAGTCACTTCGGAGCCAAAATACTCATTTTAGGGCTCGATTTAGGCAAACTAGTTATAAGGACTTAGTTTTTAAGCGAGGTGAGTTTTTAAGTGTTGTTCGAGCTCAAAA
Source organism: Boehmeria nivea var. tenacissima (assembly GCA_018132145.1). Classification (NCBI taxonomy): domain Eukaryota; kingdom Viridiplantae; phylum Streptophyta; class Magnoliopsida; order Rosales; family Urticaceae; genus Boehmeria; species Boehmeria nivea. The sequence continues at coordinate 3,198,981 of CM030880.1, forward strand.
TGAGTCGCTAAGACTTATTATAATATATTATATTAAAATACACATTTAGGACCTAAACAACTTCGCTAGATTCACTTCGGAGCCGAAAACCCATCTAAAGGCTCGATTTAGGAAAAACTAGTTACAAAGACTTAGTTTTTGCGCGAAGTGACCTTATAAGGCTTGTTGGAGCTCCAAACGAGTCTCTAAGACTTATTATAATATATTATATGTTCAAACACTGATTTAGGATCAAAACAAGTTTGCAAGAATCACTTCGGGGACAAAAAACCCGTTTAAAAGCCAGATTTAGGCCAAACTAGTTATAAGGACTTAGTTTTAGCGCGGGTTGCGTTTTTAAGTGTTCTTGGAGCTCAAAATGAGTCCCTACGAATTATATTAATGTATTATATGTTCAAATACTGATTTGGGATCACAACAACTTGGCTAGAGTCACTTCGGAGCCAAAATACTCATTTTAGGGCTCGATTTAGGCAAACTAGTTATAAGGACTTAGTTTTTAAGAGAGGTGAGTTCTTAAGTGTTGTTCGAGCTCAAAATGAGTTCCTAAGACTTATTATAATATATTATACTAAAATATACATTTAGTACCTAAACAACTTCGCGAAATTAACTTCGGAGCCAAAAACCCATCTAAAGGCTCGATTTAGGAAAAACTAGTTACAAAGACTTAGTTTTTGCGCGAAGTGACATTATAAGGCTTGTTGGAGCTCCAAACGAGTCTCTAAGACTTATTATAATATATTATATGTTCAAACACTGATTTATGATCAAAACAAGTTTGCAAGAATCACTTCGGGGCCAAAAAACCCGTTTAAAAGCTCGATTTAGGCCAAACTAGTTATAAGGACTAAGTTTTAGCGCGAGTTGAGTTTTTAAGTGTTGTTGGAGCTCAAAATGAGTCCCTACGAATTATATTAATGTATTATATGTTCAAATACTGATTTAGGATCACAACAACTTGGCTAGAGTCACTTCGGAGCCAAAATACGCATTTTAGGGCTCGATTTAGGCAAACTAGTTATAAGGACTTAGTTTTAAGCGAGGTGAGTTTTTAAGTGTTGTTCGAGCTCAAAATGAGTCGCTAAGACTTACTATAATATATTATATTAAAATACACATTTAGGACCTAAACAACTTCGCTAGATTCACTTCGAAGCCAAAACCCCATCTAAAGGCTCGATTTAGGAAAAACTAGTTACAAAGACTTAGTTTTTGCGCGAAGTGACCTTATAAGGCTTGTTGGAGCTCCAAAGGAGTCTCTAAGACTTATTATAATATATTATATGTTCAAACACTGATTTAGGATCAAAACAAGTTTGCAAGAATCACTTCGGGGCCCAAAAACCCGTTTAAAAGCTCGATTTACGCCAAACTAGTTATAAGTACTTAGTTTTAGCGCGAGTTGAGTTTTTAAGTGTTGTTGAAGCTCAAAATGAGTCCCTAAGACTTATTATAATATATTATATTAAAATACACATTTAGGACCTCAACAACTTCGCTAGATTCACTTCGGAGCCAAAAACCCATCTAAAGGCTCGATTTAGGAAAAACTAGTTACAAAGACTTAGTTTTTGCGCGAAGTGACCTTATAAGGCTTGTTGGAGCTCCAAATGAGTCTCTAAGACTTATTATAATATATTATATGTTCAAACACTGATTTAGGATCAAAACAAGTGTGCAAGAATCACTTCGGGGCCAAAAAACTCGTTTAAAAGCTCGATTTAGGCCAAACTAGTTATAAGGACTTAGTTTTAGCGCGAGTTGAGTTTTTAAGTGTTGTTGGAGCTCAAAATGAGTCCCTACGAATTATATTAATGTATTATATGTTCAAATACTGATTTGGGATCACAACAACTTGGCTAGAGTCACTTCGGAGCCAAAATACTCATTTTAGGGCTCGATTTAGGCAAACTAGTTATAAGGACTTAGTTTTTAAGAGAGGTGAGTTTTTAAGTGTTGTTCGAGCTCAAAATGAGTTCCTAAGACTTATTATAATATATTATATTAAAATATACATTTAGTACCTAAACAACTTCACGAGATTAACTTCGGAGCCAAAAACCCATCTAAAGGCTCGATTTAGGAAAAACTAGTTAGAAAGACTTAGTTTTTGCGCGAAGTGACATTATAAGGCTTGTTGGAGCTCCAAACGAGTCTCTAAGACTTATTATAATATATTATATGTTCAAATACTGATTTAGGTTCAAAACAAGTTTGCAAGAATCACTTCGGGGCCCAAAAACCCGTTTAAAAGCTCGATTTACGCCAAACTAGTTATAAGGACTTAGTTTTAGCGCGAGTTGAGTTTTTAAGTGTTGTTGGAGCTCAAAATGAGTCCCTAAGACTTATTATAATATATTATATTAAAATACGCATTTAGGACCTCAACAACTTTGCTAGATTCACTTCGGAGCCAAAAACCCATCTAAAGGCTCGATTTAGGAAAAACTAGTTACAAAGACTTAGTTTTTGCGAAAAGTGACCTTATAAGGCTTGTTGGAGCTCCAAACGAGTCTCTAAGACTTATTATAATATATTATATGTTCAAACACTGATTTAGGATCAAAACAAGTTTGCAAGAATCACTTCGGGGCCAAAAAACCCGTTTAAAAGCTCGATTTAGGCCAAACTAGTTATAAGGACTTAGTTTTAGCGCGAGTTGAGTTTTTAAGTGTTGTTGGAGCTCAAATGAGTCCCTACGAATTATATTAATGTATTATATGTTCAAATACTGATTTGGGATCACAACAACTTGGCTAGAGTCACTTCGGAGCCAAAATACTCATTTTAGGGCTCGATTTAGGCAAACTAGTTATAAGGACTTAGTTTTTAAGAGAGGTGAGTTTTTAAGTGTTGTTCGAGCTCAAAATGAGTCGCTAAGACTTATTATAATATATTATATTAAAATACACATTTAGGACCTAAACAACTTCGCTAGATTCACTTCGGAGCCGAAAACCCATCTAAAGGCTCGATTTAGGAAAAACTAGTTACAAAGACTTAGTTTTTGAGCGAAGTGACCTTATAAGGCTTGTTGGAGCTCCAAACGAGTCTCTAAGACTTGTTATAATATATTATATGTTCAAACACTGATTTAGGATCAAAACAAGTTTGCAAGAATCACTTCGGGGCCAAAAAAACCCGTTTAAAAGCTAGATTTAGGCCAAACTAGTTATAAGGACTTAGTTTTAGCGCGAGTTGAGTTTTTAAGTGTTGTTGGAGCTCAAAATGAGAGCCTACGAATTATATTAATGTATTATATGTTCAAATACTGATTTGGGATCACAACAACTTGGCTAGAGTCACTTCGGAGCCAAAATACGCATTTTAGGGCTCGATTTAGGCAAACTAGTTATAAGGACTTAGTTTTTAAGCGAGGTGAGTTTTTAAGTGTTGTTCGAGCTCAAAATGAGTCGCTAAGACTTATCATAATATATTATATTAAAATACACATTTAGGACCTAAATAACTTCGCTAGATTCACTTCGGAGCCGAAAACCCATCTAAAGGCTCGATTTAGGAAAAACTAGTTACAAAGACTTAGTTTTTGCGCGAAGTGACCTTATAAGGCTTGTTGGAGCTCCAAACGAGTCTCTAAGACTTATTATAATATATTATATGTTCAAACACTGATTTATGATCAAAACAAGTTTGCAAGAATCACTTCGGGGCCAAAAAACCCGTTTAAAAGCTCGATTTAGGCCAAACTAGTTATAAGGACTTAGTTTTAGCGCGAGTTGAGTTTTTAAGTGTTGTTGGAGCTAAAAATGAGTCCCTACGAATTATATTAATGTATTATATGTTCAAATACTGATTTGGGATCACAACAACTTGGCTAGAGTCACTTCGGAGCCAAAATACGCATTTTAGGGCTCAATTTAGGCAAACTAGTTATAAGGACTTAGTTTTTAAGCGAGGTGAGTTTTTAAGTGTTGTTCGAGCACAAAATGAGTCGCTAAGACTTACTATAATATATTATATTAAAATACACATTTAGGACCTAAACAACTTCGCTAGATTCACTTCGAAGCCAAAACCCCATCTAAAGGCTCGATTTAGGAAAAACTAGTTACAAAGACTTAGTTTTTGCGCGAAGTGACCTTATAAGGCTTGTTGGAGCTCCAAACGAGTCTCTAAGACTTATTATAATATATTATATGTTCAAACACTGATTTAGGATCAAAACAAGTTTGCAAGAATCACTTCGGGGCCCAAAAACCCGTTTAAAAGCTCGATTTGCGCCAAACTAGTTATAAGGACTTAGTTTTAGCGCGAGTTGAGTTTTTAGGTGTTGTTGGAGCTCAAAATGAGTCCCTAAGACTTATTATAGTATATTATAGTAAAATACACATTTAGGACCTCAACAACTTCGCTAGATTTACTTCGGAGCCAAAAACCCATCTAAAGGCTCGATTTAGGAAAAACTAGTTACAAAGACTTAGTTTTTGCGCGAAGTGACCTTATAAGGCTTGTTGGAGCTCCAAACGAGTCTCTAAGACTTATTATAATATATTATATGTTCAAACACTGATTTATGATCAAAACAAGTTTGCAAGAATCACTTCGGGGCCAAAAAACCCGTTTAAAAGCTCGATTTTGGCCAAACTAGTTATAAGTACTTAGTTTTAGCGCGAGTTGAGTTTTTAAGTGTTGTTGGAGCTAAAAATGAGTCCCTACGAATTATATTAATGTATTATATGTTCAAATACTGATTTGGGATCACAACAACTTGGCTAGAGTCACTTCGGAGCCAAAATACGCATTTTAGGGCTCGATTTAGGCAAACTAGTTATAAGGACTTAGTTTTTAAGCGAGGTGAGTTTTTAAGTGTTGTTCGAGCTCAAAATGAGTCGCTAAGACTTACTATAATATATTATATTAAAATACACATTTAGGACCTAAACAACTTCGCTAGATTCACTTCGAAGCCAAAACCCCATCTAAAGGCTCGATTTAGGAAAAACTAGTTACAAAGACTTAGTTTTTGCGCGAAGTGACCTTATAAGGCTTGTTGGAGCTCCAAAGGAGTCTCTAAGACTTATTATAATATATTATATGTTCAAACACTGATTTAGGATCAAAACAAGTTTGCAAGAATCACTTCGGGGCCCAAAAACCCGTTTAAAAGCTCGATTTAGGCCAAACTAGTTATAAGGACTTAGTTTTAGCGCGAGTAGAGTTTTTAAGTGTTGTTGGAGCTCAAAATGAGTCCCTAAGACTTATTATAATATATTATAGTAAAATACACATTTAGGACCTCAACAACTTCGCTAGATTCACTTCGGAGCCAAAAACCCATCTAAAGGCTCGATTTAGGAAAAACTAGTTACAAAGACTTAGTTTTTGCGCGAAGTGACCTTATAAGGCTTGTTGGAGCTCCAAACGAGTCTCTAAGACTTATTATAATATATTATATGTTCAAACACTGATTTATGATTAAAACAAGTTTGCAAGAATCACTTCGGGGCCAAAAAACCCGTTTAAAAGCTCGATTTAGGCCAAACTAGTTATAAGGACTTAGTTTTAGCGCGAGTTGAGTTTTTAAGTGTTGTTGGAGCTAAAAATGAGTTCCTACGAATTATATTAATGTATTATATGTTCAAATACTGATTTGGGATCACAACAACTTGGCTAGAGTAACTTCGGAGCCAAAATACTCATTTTAGGGCTCGATTTAGGCAAACTAGTTATAAGGACTTAGTTTTTAAGAGAGGTGAGTTTTTAAGTGTTGTTCGAGCTCAGAATGAGCCGCTAAGACTTATTATAATATATTATATTAAAATACACATTTAGGACCTAAACAACTTCGCTAGATTCACTTCGAAGCCAAAAACCCATCTAAAGGCTCGATTTAGGAAAAACTAGTTACAAAGACTTAGTTTTTGCGCGAAGTGACCTTATAAGGCTTGTTGGAGCTCCAAACGAGTCTCTAAGACTTATTATAATATATTATATGTTCAAACACTGATTTAGGATCAAAACAAGTTTGCAAGAATCACTTCGGGGCCAAAAAAACCCGTTTAAAAGCTAGATTTAGGCCAAACTAGTTATAAGGACTTAGTTTTAGCGCGAGTTGAGTTTTTAAGTGTTGTTGTAGCTCAAAATGAGAGCCTACGAATTATATTAATGTATTATATGTTCAAATACTGATTTGGGATCACAACAACTTGGCTAGAGTCACTTCGGAGCCAAAATACGCATTTTAGGGCTCGATTTAGGCAAACTAGTTATAAGGACTTAGTTTTTAAGCGAGGTGAGTTTTTAAGTGTTGTTCGAGCTCAAAATGAGTCGCTAAGACTTATCATAATATATTATATTAAAATACACATTTAGGACCTAAACAACTTTGCTAGATTCACTTCGGAGCCGAAAACCCATCTAAAGGCTCGATTTAGGAAAAACTAGTTACAAAGACTTAGTTTTTGCGCGAAGTGACCTTATAAGGCTTGTTGGAGCTCCAAACGAGTCTCTAAGACTTATTATAATATATTATATGTTCAAACACTGATTTATGATCAAAACAAGTTTGCAAGAATCACTTCGGGGCCAAAAAACCCGTTTAAAAGCTCGATTTAGGCCAAACTAGTTATAAGGACTTAGTTTTAGCGCGAGTTGAGTTTTTAAGTGTTGTTGGAGCTAAAAATGAGTCCCTACGAATTATATTAATGTATTATATGTTCAAATACTGATTTGGGATCACAACAACTTGGCTAGAGTCACTTCGGAGCCAAAATACGCATTTTAGGGCTCGATTTAGGCAAACTAGTTATAAGGACTTAGTTTTTAAGCGAGGTGAGTTTTTAAGTGTTGTTCGAGCACAAAATGAGTCGCTAAGACTTACTATAATATATTATATTAAAATACACATTTAGGACCTAAACAACTTCGCTAGATTCACTTCGAAGCCAAAACCCCATCTAAAGGCTCGATTTAGGAAAAACTAGTTACAAAGACTTAGTTTTTGCGCGAAGTGACCTTATAAGGCTTGTTGGAGCTCCAAAGGAGTCTCTAAGACTTATTATAATATATTATATGTTCAAACACTGATTTAGGATCAAAACAAGTTTGCAAGAATCACTTCGGGGCCCAAAAACCCGTTTAAAAGCTCGATTTAGGCCAAACTAGTTATAAGGACTTAGTTTTAGCGCGAGTTGAGTTTTTAAGTGTTGTTGGAGCTCAAAATGAGTCCCTAAGACTTATTATAATATATTATAGTAAAATACACATTTAGGACCTCAACAACTTCGCTAGATTCACTTCGGAGCCAAAAACCCATCTAAAGGCTCGATTTAGGAAAAACTAGTTACAAAGACTTAGTTTTTGCGGGAAGTGACCTTATAAGGCTTGTTGGAGCTCCAAACGAGGCTCTAAGACTTATTATAATATATTATATGTTCAAACACTGATTTATGATCAAAACAACTTTGCAAGAATCACTTCGGGGCCAAAAAACCCGTTTAAAAGCTCGATTTAGGCCAAACTAGTTATAAGTACTTAGTTTTAGCGCGAGTTGAGTTTTTAAGTGTTGTTGGAGCTAAAAATGAGTCCCTACGAATTATATTAATGTATTATATGTTCAAATACTAATTTGGGATCACAACAACTTGGCTAGAGTCACTTCGGAGCCAAAATACGCATTTTAGGGCTCGATTTAGGCAAACTAGTTATAAGGACTTAGTTTTTAAGCGAGGTGAGTTTTTAAGTGTTGTTCGAGCACAAAATGGGTCGCTAAGACTTACTATAATATATTATATTAAAATACACATTTAGGACCTAAACAACTTCGCTAGATTCACTTCGAAGCCAAAACCCCATCTAAAGGCTCGATTTAGGAAAAACTAGTTACAAAGACTTAGTTTTTGCGCGAAGTGACCTTATAAGGCTTCTTGGAGCTCCAAAGGAGTCTCTAAGACTTATTATAATATATTATATGTTCAAACACGGATTTAGGATCAAAACAAGTTTGCAAGAATCACTTCGGGGCCCAAAAACCCGTTTAAAAGCTCGATTTACGCCAAACTAGTTATAAGGACTTAGTTTTAGCGCGAGTTGAGTTTTTAAGTGTTGTTGGAGCTCAAAATGAGTCCCTAAGACTTATTATAATATATTATAGTAAAATACACATTTAGGACCTCAACAACTTCGCTAGATTCACTTCGGAGCCAAAAACCCATCTAAAGGCTCGATTTAGGAAAAACTAGTTACAAAGACTTAGTTTTTGCGCGAAGTGACCTTATAAGGCTTGTTGGAGCTCCAAACGAGTCTCTAAGACTTATTATAATATATTATATGTTCAAACACTGATTTAGGATCAAAACAAGTTTGCAAGAATCACTTCGGGGCCAAAAAACCCGTTTAAAAGCTCGATTTAGGCCAAACTAGTTATAAGGACTTAGTTTTAGCGCGAGTTGAGTTTTTAAGTGTTGTTAGAGCTCAAAATGAGTCCCTACGAATTATATTAATGTATTATATGTTCAAATACTGATTTGGGATCACAACAACTTTGCTAGAGTCACTTCGGAGCCAAAATACTCATTTTAGGGCTCGATTTAGGCAAACTAGTTATAAGGACTTAGTTTTTAAGAGAGGTGAGTTTTTAAGTGTTGTTCGAGCTCAAAATGAGTCGCTAAGACTTATTATAATATATTATATTAAAATACACATTTAGGACCTAAACAACTTCGCTAGATTCACTTCGGAGTCGAAAACCCATCTAAAGGCTCGATTTAGGAAAAACTAGTTACAAAGACTTAGTTTTTGCGCGAAGTGACCTTATCAGGCTTGTCGGAGCTCCAAACGAGTCTCTAAGACTTGTTATAATATATTATATGTTCAAACACTGATTTAGGATCAAAACAAGTTTGCAAGAATCACTTCGGGGCCAAAAAACCCGTTTAAAAGCTCGATTTAGGCCAAACTAGTTATAAGGACTTAGTTTTAGCACGAGTTGAGTTTTTAAGTGTTGTTGGAGCTCAAAATGAGTCCCTACGAATTATATTAATGTATTATATGTTCAAATACTGATTTGGGATCACAACAACTTGGCTAGAGTCACTTCGGAGCCAAAATACGCATTTTAGGGCTCGATTTAGGCAAACTAGTTATAAGGACTTAGTTTTTAAGCGAGGTGAGTTTTTAAGTGTTGTTCGAGCTCAAAATGAGTCGCTAAGACTTAGTATAATATATTATATTAAAATACACATTTAGGACCTAAACAGCTTCGCTAGATTCACTTCGAAGCCAAAACCCCATCTAAAGGCTCGATTTAGGAAAAACTAGTTACAAAGACTTAGTTATTGCGCGAAGTGACCTTATAAGGCTTGTTGGAGCTCCAAACGAGTCTCTAAGACTTATTATAATATATTATATGTTCAAACACTGATTTAGGATCAAAACAAGTTTGCAAGAATCACTTCGGGGCCAAAAAACCCGTTTAAAAGCTCGATTTAGGCCAAACTAGTTATAAGGACTTAGTTTTAGCGCGAGTTGAGTTTTTAAGTGTTGTTGGAGCTCAAAATGAGTCCCTACGAATTATATTAATGTATTATATGTTCAAATACTGATTTGGGATCACAACAACTTTGCTAGAGTCACTTCGGAGCCAAAATACTCATTTTAGGGCTCGATTTAGGCAAACTAATTATAAGGACTTAGTTTTTAAGAGAGGTGAGTTTTTAAGTGTTGTTCGAGCTCAAAATGAGTCGCTAAGACTTATTATAATATATTATATTAAAATACACATTTAGGACCTAAACAACTTCGCTAGATTCACTTCGGAGTCGAAAACCCATCTAAAGGCTCGATTTAGGAAAAACTAGTTACAAAGACTTAGTTTTTGCGCGAAGTGACCTTATAAGGCTTGTTGGAGCTCCAAACGAGTCTCTAAGACTTATTATAATATATTATATGTTCAAACACTGATTTAGGATCAAAACAAGTTTGCAAGAATCACTTCGGGGCCAAAAAACCCGTTTAAAAGCTCGATTTAGGCCAAACTAGTTATAAGGACTTAGTTTTAGCACGAGTTGAGTTTTTAAGTGTTGTTGGAGCTCAAAATGAGTCCCTACGAATTATATTAATGTATTATATGTTCAAATACTGATTTGGGATCACAACAACTTGGCTAGAGTCACTTCGGAGCCAAAATACGCATTTTAGGGCTCGATTTAGGCAAACTAGTTATAAGGACTTAGTTTTTAAGCGAGGTGAGTTTTTAAGTGTTGTTCGAGCTCAAAATGAGTCGCTAAGACTTAGTATAATATATTATATTAAAATACACATTTAGGACCTAAACAGCTTCGCTAGATTCACTTCGAAGCCAAAACCCCATCTAAAGGCTCGATTTAGGAAAAACTAGTTACAAAGACTTAGTTATTGCGCGAAGTGACCTTATAAGGCTTGTTGGAGCTCCAAACGAGTCTCTAAGACTTATTATAATATATTATATGTTCAAACACTGATTTAGGATCAAAACAAGTTTGCAAGAATCACTTCGGGGCCAAAAAACCCGTTTAAAAGCTCGATTTAGGCCAAACTAGTTATAAGGACTTAGTTTTAGCGCGAGTTGAGTTTTTAAGTGTTGTTGGAGCTCAAAATGAGTCCCTACGAATTATATTAATGTATTATATGTTCAAATACTGATTTGGGATCACAACAACTTTGCTAGAGTCACTTCGGAGCCAAAATACTCATTTTAGGGCTCGATTTAGGCAAACTAGTTATAAGGACTTAGTTTTTAAGAGAGGTGAGTTTTTAAGTGTTGTTCGAGCTCAAAATGAGTCGCTAAGACTTATTATAATATATTATATTAAAATACACATTTAGGACCTAAACAACTTCGCTAGATTCACTTCGGAGTCGAAAACCCATCTAAAGGCTCGATTTAGGAAAAACTAGTTACAAAGACTTAGTTTTTGCGCGAAGTGACCTTATAAGGCTTGTTGGAGCTCCAAACGAGTCTCTAAGACTTATTATAATATATTATATGTTCAAACACTGATTTAGGATCAAAACAAGTTTGCAAGAATCACTTCGGGGCCAAAAAACCCGTTTAAAAGCTCGATTTAGGCCAAACTAGTTATAAGGACTTAGTTTTAGCACGAGTTGAGTTTTTAAGTGTTGTTGGAGCTCAAAATGAGTCCCTACGAATTATATTAATGTATTATATGTTCAAATACTGATTTGGGATCACGACAACTTGGCTAGAGTCACTTCGGAGCCAAAATACGCATTTTAGGGCTCGATTTAGGCAAACTAGTTATAAGGACTTAGTTTTTAAGCGAGGTGAGTTTTTAAGTGTTGTTCGAGCTCAAAATGAGTCGCTAAGACTTAGTATAATATATTATATTAAAATACACATTTAGGACCTAAACAGCTTCGCTAGATTCACTTCGAAGCCAAAACCCCATCTAAAGGCTCGATTTAGGAAAAACTAGTTACAAAGACTTAGTTATTGCGCGAAGTGACCTTATAAGGCTTGTTGGAGCTCCAAACGAGTCTCTAAGACTTATTATAATATATTATATGTTCAAACACTGATTTAGGATCAAAACAAGTTTGCAAGAATCACTTCGGGGCCAAAAAAACCCGTTTAAAAGCTCGATTTAGGCCAAACTAGTTATAAGGACTTAGTTTTAGCGCGAGTTGAGTTTTTAAGTGTTGTTGGAGCTCAAAATGAGTCCCTACGAATTATATTAATGTATTATATGTTCAAATACTGATTTGGGATCACAACAACTTGGCTAGAGTCACTTCGGAGCCCAAAATACTCATTTTAGGGCTCGATTTAGGCAAACTAGTTATAAGGACTTAGTTTTTAAGAGAGGTGAGTTTTTAAGTGTTGTTCAAGCTCAAAATGAGTCGCTAAGACTTATTATAATATATTATATTAAAATACACATTTAGGACCTAAACAACTTCGCTAGATTCACTTCGGAGCCGAAAACCCATCTAAAGGCTCGATTTAGGAAAAACTAGTTACAAAGACTTAGTTTTTGCGCGAAGTGACCTTATAAGGCTTGTTGGAGCTCCAAACGAGTCTCTAAGACTTATTATAATATATTATATGTTCAAACACTGATTTAGGATCAAAACAAGTTTGCAAGAATCACTTCGGGGCCCAAAAACCCGTTTAAAAGCTCGATTTACGCCAAACTAGTTATAAGGACTTAGTTTTAGCGCGAGTTGAGTTTTTAAGTGTTGTTGGAGCTCAAAATGAGTTCCTAAGACTTACTATAATATATTATATTAAAATACACATTTAGGACCTCAACAACGTCGCTAGATTCACTTCGGAGCCAAAAACCCATCTAAAGGCTCGATTTAGGAAAAACTAGTTACAAAGACTTAGTTTTTGCGCGAAGTGACCTTATAAGGCTTGTTGGAGCTCCAAACGAGTCTCTAAGACTTATTATAATATATTATATGTTCAAACACTGATTTAGGATCAAAACAAGTTTACAAGAATCACTTCGGGGCCAAAAAAACCCGTTTAAAAGCTCGATTTAGGCCAAACTAGTTATAAGGACTTAGTTTTAGCGCGAGTTGAGTTTTTAAGTGTTGTTGGAGCTCAAAATGAGTGCCTAAGACTTATTATTATATATTATATTAAAATACACATTTAGGACCTCAACAACTTCGCTAAATTCACTTCGGAGCCAAAAACCCATCTAAACGCTCGATTTAGGAAAAACTAGTTACAAAGACTTAGTTTTTGCGGGAAGTGACCTTATAAGGCTTGTTGGAGCTCCAAACGAGTCTCTAAGACTTATTATAATATATTATATGTTCAAACACTGATTTAGGATCAAAACAAGTTTGCAAGAATCACTTCGGGGCCAAAAAAACCCGTTTAAAAGCTCGATTTAGGCCAAACTAGTTATAAGGACTTAGTTTTAGCGCGAGTTGAGTTTTTAAGTGTTGTTGGAGCTCAAAATGAGTCCCTACGAATTATATTAATGTATTATATGTTCAAATACTGATTTGGGATCACAACAACTTGGCTAGAGTCACTTCGGAGCCAAAATACGCATTTTAGGGCTCGATTTAGGCAAACTAGTTATAAGGACTTAGTTTTTAAGCGAGGTGAGTTTTTAAGTGTTGTTTGAGCTCAAAATGAGTCGCTAAGACTTATTATAATATATTATATCAAAATACACATTTAGGACCTAAACAACTTCGCTAGATTCACTTCGGAGCCAAAACCCCATCTAAAGGCTCGATTTCGGAAAAAGTAGTTACAAAGACTTAGTTTTTGCGCGAAGTGACCTTATAAGGCTTGTTGGAGCTCCAAACGAGTCTCTAAGACTTATTATATAATATTATATGTTCAAACACTGATTTAGGATCAAAACAAGTTTGCAAGAATCACTTCGGGGCCAAAAAACCCGTTGAAAAGCTCGATTTAGGCCAAACTAGTTATAAGGACTTAGTTTTAGCGCGAGTTGAGTTTTTAAGTGTTGTTAGAGCTCAAAATGAGTCCCTAAGACTTATTATAATATATTATATTAAAATACACATTTAGGACCTCAACAACTTCGCTAAATTCACTTCGGAGCCAAAAACTCATCTAAAGGCTCGATTTAGGAAAAACTAGTTACAAAGACTTAGTTTTTGCGCGACGTGACCTTATAAGGCTTGTTGGAGCTCCAAACGAGTCTCTAAGACTTATTATAATATATTATATGTTCAAATACTGATTTAGGTTCAAAACAAGTTTGCAAGAATCACTTCGGGGCCTAAAAACCCGTTTAAAAGCTCGATTTAGGCCAAACTAGTTATAAGGACTTAGTTTTAGCGCGAGTTGAGTTTTTAAGTGTTGTTGGAGCTCAAAATGAGTGCCTAAGAATTATTATTATATATTATATTAAAATACACATTTAGGACCTCAACAACTTCGCTAAATTCACTTCGGAGCCAAAAACCCATCTAAACGCTCGATTTAGGAAAAACTAGTTACAAAGACTTAGTTTTTGCGCGAAGTGACCTTATAAGGCTTGTTGGAGCTCCAAACGAGTCTCTAAGACTTATTATAATATATTATATGTTCAAACACTGATTTAGGATCAAAACAAGTTTGCAAGAATCACTTCGGGGCCAAAAAAACCCGTTTTAAAAGCTCGATTTAGGCCAAACTAGTTATAAGGACTTAGTTTTAGCGCGAGTTGAGTTTTTAAGTGTTGTTGGAGCTCAAAATGAGTCCCTACGAATTATATTAATGTATTATATGTTCAAATACTGATTTGGGATCACAACAACTTGGCTAGAGTCACTTCGGAGCCAAAATACGCATTTTAGGGCTCGATTTAGGCAAACTAGTTATAAGGACTTAGTTTTTAAGCGAGGTGAGTTTTTAAGTGTTGTTTGAGCTCAAAATGAGTCGCTAAGACATATTATAATATATTATATCAAAATACACATTTAGGACCTAAACAACTTCGCTAGATTCACTTCGGAGCCAAAACCCCATCTAAAGGCTCGATTTCGGAAAAAGTAGTTACAAAGACTTAGTTTTTGCGCGAAGTGACCTTATAAGGCTTGTTGGAGCTCCAAACGAGTCTCTAAGACTTATTATATAATATTATATGTTCAAACACTGATTTAGGATCAAAACAAGTTTGCAAGAATCACTTCGGGGCCAAAAAACCCGTTGAAAAGCTCGATTTAGGCCAAACTAGTTATAAGGACTTAGTTTTAGCGCGAGTTGAGTTTTTAAGTGTTGTTAGAGCTCAAAATGAGTCCCTAAGACTTATTATAATATATTATATTAAAATACACATTTAGGACCTCAACAACTTCGCTAAATTCACTTCGGAGCCAAAAACTCATCTAAAGGCTCGATTTAGGAAAAACTAGTTACAAAGACTTAGTTTTTGCGCGACGTGACCTTATAAGGCTTGTTGGAGCTCCAAACGAGTCTCTAAGACTTATTATAATATATTATATGTTCAAATACTGATTTAGGTTCAAAACAAGTTTGCAAGAATCACTTCGGGGCCTAAAAACCCGTTTAAAAGCTCGATTTAGGCCAAACTAGTTATAAGGACTTAGTTTTAGCGCGAGTTGAGTTTTTAAGTGTTGTTGGAGCTCAAAATGAGTGCCTAAGAATTATTATTATATATTATATTAAAATACACATTTAGGACCTCAACAACTTCGCTAAATTCACTTCGGAGCCAAAAACCCATCTAAACGCTCGATTTAGGAAAAACTAGTTACAAAGACTTAGTTTTTGCGCGAAGTGACCTTATAAGGCTTGTTGGAGCTCCAAACGAGTCTCTAAGACTTATTATAATATATTATATGTTCAAACACTGATTTAGGATCAAAACAAGTTTGCAAGAATCACTTCGGGGCCAAAAAAACCCGTTTAAAAGCTCGATTTAGGCCAAACTAGTTATAAGGACTTAGTTTTAGCGCGAGTTGAGTTTTTAAGTGTTGTTGGAGCTCAAAATGAGTCCCTACGAATTATATTAATGTATTATATGTTCAAATACTGATTTGGGATCACAACAACTTGGCTAGAGTCACTTCGGAGCCAAAATACGCATTTTAGGGCTCGATTTAGGCAAACTAGTTATAAGGACTTAGTTTTTAAGCGAGGTGAGTTTTTAAGTGTTGTTTGAGCTCAAAATGAGTCGCTAAGACATATTATAATATATTATATCAAAATACACATTTAGGACCTAAACAACTTCGCTAGATTCACTTCGGAGCCAAAACCCCATCTAAAGGCTCGATTTCGGAAAAAGTAGTTACAAAGACTTAGTTTTTGCGCGAAGTGACCTTATAAGGCTTGTTGGAGCTCCAAACGAGTCTCTAAGACTTATTATAATATATTATATGTTCAAACACTGATTTAGGATCAAAACAAGTTTGCAAGAATCACTTCGGGGCCAAAAAACCCGTTGAAAAGCTCGATTTAGGCCAAACTAGTTATAAGGACTTAGTTTTAGCGCGAGTTGAGTTTTTAAGTGTTGTTGGAGCTCAAAATGAGTCCCTAAGACTTATTATAATATATTATATTAAAATACACATTTAGGACCTCAACAACTTCCGTAAATTCACTTCGGAGCCAAAAACCCATCTAAAGGCTCGATTTAGGAAAAACTAGTTACAAAGACTTAGTTTTTGCGCGAAGTAACCTTATAAGGCTTGTTGGAGCTCCAAACGAGTCTCTAAGACTTATTATAATATATTATATGTTCAAATACTGATTTAGGTTCCAAACAAGTTTGCAAGAATCACTTCGGGGCCCAAAAACCCGTTTAAAAGCTCGATTTAGGCCAAACTAGTTATAAGGACTTAGTTTTAGCACGAGTTGAGTTTTTAAGTGTTGTTGGAGCTCAAAATGAGTCCCTACGAATTATATTAATGTATTATATGTTCAAATACTGATTTGGGATCACAACAACTTGGCTAGAGTCACTTCGGAGCCAAAATACGCATTTTAGGGCTCGATTTAGGCAAACTAGTTATAAGGACTTAGTTTTTAAGCGAGGTGAGTTTTTAAGTGTTGTTCGAGCTCAAAATGAGTCGCTAAGACTTATTATAATATATTATATTAAAATACACATTTAGGACCTAAACAACTTCGCTAGATTCACTTCGGAGCCAAAACCCCATCTAAAGGCTCGATTTAGGAAAAACTAGTTACAAAGACTTAGTTTTTGCGCGAAGTGACCTTATAAGGCTTGTTGGAGCTCCAAACGAGTCTCTAAGACTTATTATAAAATATTATATGTTCAAACACTGATTGAGGATCAAAACAAGTTTGCAAGAATCACTTCGGGGCCAAAAAACCCGTTTAAAAGCTCGATTTAGGCCAAACTAGTTATAAGGACTTAGTTTTAGCGCGAGTTGAGTTTTTAAGTGTTGTTGGAGCTCAAAATGAGTCCCTACGAATTATATTAATGTATAATATGTTCAAATACTGATTTGAGATCACAACAACTTGGCTAGAGTTACTTCGGAGCCCAAAATACTCATTTTAGGGCTCGATTTAGGCAAACTAGTTATAAGGACTTAGTTTTTAAGAGAGGTGAGTTTTTAAGTATTGTTCGAGCTCAAAATGAGTCGCTAAGACTTATTATAATATATTACATTAAAATACATATTTACGACCCAAACAACTTCGCTAGATTCACTTCGGAGCCGAAAACCCATCTAAAGGCTCGATTTAGGAAAAACTAGTTACAAAGACTTAGTTTTTGCGCGAAGTGACCTTATAAGGCTTGTTGGGGCTCCAAACGAGTCTCTAAGACTTATTATAATATATTATATGTTCAAACACTGATTTAGGATCAAAACAAGTTTGCAAGAATCACTTCGGGGCCAAAAAAACCCGTTTAAAAAGCTCGATTTAGGCCAAACTAGTTATAAGGACTTAGTTTTAGCGCGAGTTGAGTTTTTAAGTGTTGTTGGAGCTCAAAATGAGTCCCTACGAATTATATTAATGTATTATATGTTCAAATACTGATTTGGGATCACAACAACTTGGCTAGAGTCACTTCGGAGCCAAAATACGCATTTTAGGGCCCGATTTAGGCAAACTAGTTATAAGGACTTAGTTTCTAAGCGAGGTGAGTTTTTAAGTGTTGTTTAAGCTCAAATGAGTCGCTAAGACTTATTATAATATATTATATAAAAATACACATTTAGGACCTAAACAACTTCGCTAGATTCACTTCGGAGCCAAAACCCCATCTAAAGGCTCGATTTAGGAAAAACTAGTTACAAAGACTTAGTTTTTGCGCGAAGTGACCTTATAAGGCTTGTTGGAGCTCCAAACGAGTCTCTAAGACTTATTATAATATATTATATGTTCAAACACTGATTTAGGATCAAAACAAGGTTGCAAGAATCACTTCGGGGCCAAAAAACCCGTTGAAAAGCTCGATTTAGGCCAAACTAGTTATAAGGACTTAGTTTTAGCGCGAGTTGAGTTTTTAAGTGTTGTTGGAGCTCAAAATGAGTCCCTAAGACTTATTATAATATATTATATTAAAATACACATTTAGGACCTCAACAACTTCCGTAAATTCACTTCGGAGCCAAAAACCCATCTAAAGGCTCGATTTAGGAAAAACTAGTTACAAAGACTTAGTTTTTGCGCGAAGTAACCTTATAAGGCTTGTTGGAGCTCCAAACGAGTCTCTAAGACTTATTATAATATATTATATGTTCAAATACTGATTTAGGTTCAAAACAAGTTTGCAAGAATCACTTCGGGGCCCAAAAACCCGTTTTAAAAGCTCGATTTAGGCCAAACTAGTTATAAGGACTTAGTTTTAGCACGAGTTGAGTTTTTAAGTGTTGTTGGAGCTCAAAATGAGTCCCTACGAATTATATTAATGTATTATATGTTCAAATACTGATTTGGGATCACAACAACTTGGCTAGAGTCACTTCGGAGCCAAAATACGCATTTTAGGGCTCGATTTAGGCAAACTAGTTATAAGGACTTAGTTTTTAAGCGAGGTGAGTTTTTAAGTGTTGTTCGAGCTCAAAATGAGTCGCTAAGACTTATTATAATATATTATATTAAAATACACATTTAGGCCCTAAACAACTTCGCTAGATTCACTTCGGAGCCAAAACCCCATCTAAAGGCTCGATTTAGGAAAAACTAGTTACAAAGACTTAGTTTTTGCGCGAAGTGACCTTATAAGGCTTGTTGGAGCTCCAAACGAGTCTCTAAGACTTATTATAAAATATTATATGTTCAAACACTGATTGAGGATCAAAACAAGTTTGCAAGAATCACTTCGGGGCCAAAAAACCCGTTTAAAAGCTCGATTTAGGCCAAACTAGTTATAAGGACTTAGTTTTAGCGCGAGTTGAGTTTTTAAGTGTTGTTGGAGCTCAAAATGAGTCCCTACGAATTATATTAATGTATTATATGTTCAAATACTGATTTGAGATCACAACAACTTGGCTAGAGTTACTTCGGAGCCCAAATTACTCATTTTAGGGCTCGATTTAGGCAAACTAGTTATAAGGACTTAGTTTTTAAGAGAGGTGAGTTTTTAAGTATTGTTCGAGCTCAAAATGAGTCGCTAAGACTTATTATAATATATTACATTAAAATACATATTTACGACCCAAACAACTTGGCTAGATTCACTTCGGAGCCGAAAACCCATCTAAAGGCTCGATTTAGGAAAAACTAGTTACAAAGACTTAGTTTTTGCGCGAAGTGACCTTATAAGGCTTGTTGGGGCTCCAAACGAGTCTCTAAGACTTATTATAATATATTATATGTTCAAACACTGATTTAGGATCAAAACAAGTTTGCAAGAATCACTTCGGGGCCAAAAAAACCCGTTTAAAAGCTCGATTTAGGCCAAACTAGTTATAAGGACTTAGTTTTAGCGCGAGTTGAGTTTTTAAGTGTTGTTGGAGCTCAAAATGAGTCCCTACGAATTATATTAATGTATTATATGTTCAAATACTGATTTGGGATCACAACAACTTGGCTAGAGTCACTTCGGAGCCAAAATACGCATTTTAGGGCCCGATTTAGGCAAACTAGTTATAAGGACTTAGTTTTTAAGCGAGGTGAGTTTTTAAGTGTTGTTTAAGCTCAAAATGAGTCGCTAAGACTTATTATAATATATTATATCAAAATACACATTTAGGACCTAAACAACTTCGCTAGATTCACTTCGGAGCCAAAACCCCATCTAAAGGCTCGATTTAGGAAAAACTAGTTACAAAGACTTAGTTTTTGCGCGAAGTGACCTTATAAGGCTTGTTGGAGCTCCAAACGAGTCTCTAAGACTTATTATAATATATTATATGTTCAAACACTGATTTAGGATCAAAACAAGGTTGCAAGAATCACTTCGGGGCCAAAAAACCCGTTGAAAAGCTCGATTTAGGCCAAACTAGTTATAAGGACTTAGTTTTAGCGCGAGTTGAGTTTTTAAGTGTTGTTGGAGCTCAAAATGAGTCCCTAAGACTTATTATAATATATTATATTAAAATACACATTTAGGACCTCAACAACTTCGCTAAATTCACTTCGGAGCCAAAAACCCATCTAAAGGCTCGATTTAGGAAAAACTAGTTACAAAGACTTAGTTTTTGCGCGAAGTAACCTTATAAGGCTTGTTGGAGCTCCAAACGAGTCTCTAAGACTTATTATAATATATTATATGTTCAAATACTGATTTAGGTTCAAAACAAGTTTGCAAGAATCACTTCGGGGCCCAAAAACCCGTTTAAAAGCTCGATTTAGGCCAAACTAGTTATAAGGACTTAGTTTTAGCACGAGTTGAGTTTTTAAGTGTTGTTGGAGCTCAAAATGAGTCCCTACGAATTATATTAATGTATTATATGTTCAAATACTGATTTGAGATCACAACAACTTGGCTAGAGTTACTTCGGAGCCCAAAATACTCATTTTAGGGCTCGATTTAGGCAAACTAGTTATAAGGACTTAGTTTTTAAGAGAGGTGAGTTTTTAAGTATTGTTCGAGCTCAAAATGAGTCGCTAAGACTTATTATAATATATTACATTAAAATACATATTTACGACCCAAACAACTTCGCTAGATTCACTTCGGAGCCGAAAACCCATCTAAAGGCTCGATTTAGGAAAAACTAGTTACAAAGACTTAGTTTTTGCGCGAAGTGACCTTATAAGGCTTGTTGGGGCTCCAAACGAGTCTCTAAGACTTATTATAATATATTATATGTTCAAACACTGATTTAGGATCAAAACAAGTTTGCAAGAATCACTTCGGGGCCAAAAAACCCGTTTAAAAGCTCGATTTAGGCCAAACTAGTTATAAGGACTTAGTTTTAGCGCGAGTTGAGTTTTTAAGTGTTGTTGGAGCTCAAAATGAGTCCCTACGAATTATATTAATGTATTATATGTTCAAATACTGATTTGGGATCACAACAACTTGGCTAGAGTCACTTCGGAGCCAAAATACGCATTTTAGGGCCCGATTTAGGCAAACTAGTTATAAGGACTTAGTTTCTAAGCGAGGTGAGTTTTTAAGTGTTGTTTAAGCTCAAAATGAGTCGCTAAGACTTATTATAATATATTATATCAAAATACACATTTAGGACCTAAACAACTTCGCTAGATTCACTTCGGAGCCAAAACCCCATCTAAAGGCTCGATTTAGGAAAAACTAGTTACAAAGACTTAGTTTTTGCGCGAAGTGACCTTATAAGGCTTGTTGGAGCTCCAAACGAGTCTCTAAGACTTATTATAATATATTATATGTTCAAACACTGATTTAGGATCAAAACAAGGTTGCAAGAATCACTTCGGGGCCAAAAAAACCCGTTGAAAAGCTCGATTTAGGCCAAACTAGTTATAAGGACTTAGTTTTAGCGCGAGTTGAGTTTTTAAGTGTTGTTGGAGCTCAAAATGAGTCCCTAAGACTTATTATAATATATTATATTAAAATACACATTTAGGACCTCAACAACTTCGCTAAATTCACTTCGGAGCCAAAAACCCATCTAAAGGCTCGATTTAGGAAAAACTAGTTACAAAGACTTAGTTTTTGCGCGAAGTAACCTTATAAGGCTTGTTGGAGCTCCAAACGAGTCTCTAAGACTTATTATAATATATTATATGTTCAAATACTGATTTAGGTTCAAAACAAGTTTGCAAGAATCACTTCGGGGCCCAAAAACCCGTTTAAAAGCTCGATTTAGGCCAAACTAGTTATAAGGACTTAGTTTTAGCACGAGTTGAGTTTTTAAGTGTTGTTGGAGCTCAAAATGAGTCCCTACGAATTATATTAATGTATTATATGTTCAAATACTGATTTGAGATCACAACAACTTGGCTAGAGTTACTTCGGAGCCCAAAATACTCATTTTAGGGCTCGATTTAGGCAAACTAGTTATAAGGACTTAGTTTTTAAGAGAGGTGAGTTTTTAAGTATTGTTCGAGCTCAAAATGAGTCGCTAAGACTTATTATAATATATTACATTAAAATACATATTTAGGACCTAAACAACTTCGCTAGATTCACTTCGGAGCCGAAAACCCATCTAAAGGCTCGATTTAGGAAAAACTAGTTACAAAGACTTAGTTTTTGCGCGAAGTGACCTTATAAGGCTTGTTGGGGCTCCAAACGAGTCTCTAAGACTTATTATAATATATTATATGTTCAAACACTGATTTAGGATCAAAACAAGTTTGCAAGAATCACTTCGGGGCCAAAAAACCCGTTTAAAAGCTCGATTTAGGCCAAACTAGTTATAAGAACTTAGTTTTAGCGCGAGTTGAGTTTTTAAGTGTTGTTGGAGCTCAAAATGAGTCCCTACGAATTATATTAATGTATTATATGTTCAAATACTGATTTGAGATCACAACAACTTGGCTAGAGTCACTTCGGAGCCAAAATACGCATTTTAGGGCTCGATTTAGGCAAACTAGTTATAAGGACTTAGTTTTTAAGCGAGGTGAGTTTTTAAGTGTTGTTTGAGCTCAAAATGAGTCGCTAAGACTTATTATAATATATTATATCAAAATACACATTTAGGACCTAAACAACTTCGCTAGATTCACTTCGGAGCCAAAACCTCATCTAAAGGCTCGATTTAGGAAAAACTAGTTACAAAGACTTAGTTTTTGCGCGAAGTGACCTTATAAGGCTTGTTGGAGCTCCAAACGAGTCTCTAAGACTTATTATAATATATTATATGTTCAAACACTGATTTAGGATCAAAACAAGTTTGGAAGAATCACTTCGGGGCCAAAAAAACCCGTTGAAAAGCTCGATTTAGGCCAAACTAGTTATAAGGACTTAGTTTTAGCGCGAGTTGAGTTTTTAAGTGTTGTTGGAGCTCAAAATGAGTCCCTAAGACTTATTATAATATATTATATTAAAATACACATTTAGGACCTCAACAACTTCGCTAAATTCACTTCGGAGCCAAAAACCCATCTAAAGGCTCGATTTAGGAAAAACTAGTTACAAAGACTTAGTTTTTGCGCGAAGTGACCTTATAAGGCTTGTTCGAGCTCCAAACGAGTCTCTAAGACTTATTATAATATATTATATGTTCAAATACTGATTTAGGTTCAAAACAAGTTTGCAAGAATCACTTCGGGGCCCAAAAACCCGTTTAAAAGCTCGATTTAGGCCAAACTAGTTATAAGGACTTAGTTTTAGCGCGAGTTGAGTTTTTAAGTGTTGTTGGAGCTCAAAATGAGTCCCTAAGACTTATTATTATATATTATATTAAAATACACATTTAGGACCTCAACAACTTCGCTAAATTCACTTCGGAGCCAAAAACCCATCTAAAGGCTCGATTTAGGAAAAACTAGTTACAAAGACTTAGTTTTTGCGCGAAGTGACCTTATAAGGCTTGTTGGAGCTCCAAACGAGTCTCTAAGACTTATTATAATATATTATATGTTCAAACACTGATTTAGGATCAAAACAAGTTTGCAAGAATCACTTCGGGGCCAAAAAAACCCGTTTAAAAGCTCGATTTAGGCCAAACTAGTTATAAGGACTTAGTTTTAGCGCGAGTTGAGTTTTTAAGTGTTGTTGGAGCTCAAAATGAGTCCCTACGAATTATATTAATGTATTATATGTTCATATACTGATTTGGGATCACAACAACTTGACTAGAGTCACTTCGGAGCCAAAATACTCATTTTCGGGCTCGATTTAGGCAAACTAGTTATAAGGACTTAGTTTTTAAGAGAGGTGAGTTTTTAAGTGTTGTTCGAGCTCAAAATGAGTCGCTAAGACTTATTATAATATATTATATTAAAATACACATTTAGGACCTAAACAACTTCGCTAGATTCACTTCGGAGCCGAAAACCCATCTAAAGGCTCGATTTAGGAAAAACTAGTTACAAAGACTTAGTTTTTGCGCGAAGTGACCTTATAAGGCTTGTTGGGGCTCCAAACGAGTCTCTAAGACTTATTATAATATATTATATGTTCAAACACTGATTTAGGATCAAAACAAGTTTGCAAGAATCACTTCGGGGCCAAAAAAACCCGTTTAAAAGCTCGATTTAGGCCAAACTAGTTATAAGGACTTAGTTTTAGCGCGAGTTGAGTTTTTAAGTGTTGTTGGAGCTCAAAATGAGTCCCTACGAATTATATTAATGTATTATATGTTCAAATACTGATTTGAGATCACAACAACTTGGCTAGAGTCACTTCGGAGCCAAAATACACATTTTAGGGCTCGATTTAGGCAAACTAGTTATAAGGACTTAGTTTTTAAGCGAGGTGAGTTTTTAAGTGTTGTTTGAGCTCAAAATGAGTCGCTAAGACTTATTATAATATATTATTTCAAAATACACATTTAGGACCTAAACAACTTCGCTAGATTCACTTCGGAGCCAAAACCTCATCTAAAGGCTCGATTTAGGAAAAACTAGTTACAAAGACTTAGTTTTTGCGCGAAGTGACCTTATAAGGCTTGTTGGAGCTCCAAACGAGTCTCTAAGACTTATTATAATATATTATATGTTCAAACACTGATTTAGGATCAAAACAAGTTTGGAAGAATCACTTCGGGGCCAAAAAACCCGTTGAAAAGCTCGATTTAGGCCAAACTAGTTATAAGGACTTAGTTTTAGCGCGAGTTGAGTTTTTAAGTGTTGTTGGAGCTCAAAATGAGTCCCTAAGACTTATTATAATATATTATATTAAAATACACATTTAGGACCTCAACAACTTCGCTAAATTCACTTCGGAGCCAAAAACCCATCTAAAGGCTTGATTTAGGAAAAACTAGTTACAAAGACTTAGTTTTTGCGCGAAGTGACCTTATAAGGCTTGTTCGAGCTCCAAACGAGTCTCTAAGACTTATTATAATATATTATATGTTCAAATACTGATTTAGGTTCAAAACAAGTTTGCAAGAATCATTTCGGGGCCCAAAAACCCGTTTAAAAAGCTCGATTTAGGCCAAACTAGTTATAAGGACTTAGTTTTAGCGCGAGTTGAGTTTTTAAGTGTTGTTGGAGCTCAAAATGAGTCCCTAAGACTTATTATTATATATTATATTAAAATACACATTTAGGACCTCAACAACTTCGCTAAATTCACTTCGGAGCCAAAAACCCATCTAAAGGCTCGATTTAGGAAAAACTAGTTACAAAGACTTAGTTTTTGCGCGAAGTGACCTTATAAGGCTTGTTGGAGCTCCAAACGAGTCTCTAAGACTTATTATAATATATTATATGTTCAAACACTGATTTAGGATCAAAACAAGTTTGCAAGAATCACTTCGGGGCCAAAAAACCCGTTTAAAAGCTCGATTTAGGCCAAACTAGTTATAAGGACTTAGTTTTAGCGCGAGTTGAGTTTTTAAGTGTTGTTGGAGCTCAAAATGAGTCCCTACGAATTATATTAATGTATTATATGTTCATATACTGATTTGGGATCACAACAACTTGACTAGAGTCACTTCGGAGCCAAAATACTCATTTTCGGGCTCGATTTAGGCAAACTAGTTATAAGGACTTAGTTTTTAAGAGAGGTGAGTTTTTAAGTGTTGTTCGAGCTCAAAATGAGTCGCTAAGACTTATTATAATATATTATATTAAAATACACATTTAGGACCTAAACAACTTCGCTAGATTCACTTCGGAGCCAAAAACCCATCTAAAGGCTCGATTTAGGAAAAACTAGTTACAAAGACTTAGTTTTTGCGCGAAGTGACCTTATAAGGCTTGTTGGAGCTCCAAACGAGTCTCTAAGACTTATTATAATATATTATATGTTCAAACACTGATTTAGGATCAAAACAAGTTTGCAAGAATCACTTCGGGGCCAAAAAACCCGTTTAAAAGCTCGATTTAGGCCAAACTAGTTATAAGGACTTAGTTTTAGCGCGAGTTGAGTTTTTAAGTGTTGTTGGAGCTCAAAATGAGTCCCTACGAATTATATTAATGTATTATATGTTCAAATACTGATTTGAGATCACAACAACTTGGCTAGAGTCACTTCGGAGCCAAAATACGCATTTTAGGGCTCGATTTAGGCAAACTAGTTATAAGGACGTAGTTTTTAAGCGAGGTGAGTTTTAAAGTGTTGTTTGAGCTCAAAATGAGTCGCTAAGACTTATTATAATATATTATATCAAAATACACATTTAGGACCTAAACAACTTCGCTAGATTCACTTCGGAGCCAAAACCTCATCTAAAGGCTCGATTTAGGAAAAACTAGTTACAAAGACTTAGTTTTTGCGCGAAGTGACCTTATAAGGCTTGTTGGAGCTCCAAACGAGTCTCTAAGACTTATTATAATATATTATATGTTCAAACACTGATTTAGGATCAAAACAAGTTTGGAAGAATCACTTCGGGGCCAAAAAACCCGTTGAAAAGCTCGATTTAGGCCAAACTAGTTATAAGGACTTAGTTTTAGCGCGAGTTGAGTTTTTAAGTGTTGTTGGAGCTCAAAATGAGTCCCTAAGACTTATTATAATATATTATATTAAAATACACATTTAGGACCTCAACAACTTCGCTAAATTCACTTCGGAGCCAAAAACCCATCTAAAGGCTCGATTTAGGAAAAACTAGTTACAAAGACTTAGTTTTTGCGCGAAGTGACCTTATAAGGCTTGTTCGAGCTCCAAACGAGTCTCTAAGACTTATTATAATATATTATATGTTCAAATACTGATTTAGGTTCAAAACAAGTTTGCAAGAATCACTTCGGGGCCCAAAAACCCGTTTAAAAGCTCGATTTAGGCCAAACTAGTTATAAGGACTTAGTTTTAGCGCGAGTTGAGTTTTTAAGTGTTGTTGGAGCTCAAAATGAGTCCCTAAGACTTATTATTATATATTATATTAAAATACACATTTAGGACCTCAACAACTTCGCTAAATTCACTTCGGAGCCAAAAACCCATCTAAAGGCTCGATTTAGGAAAAACTAGTTACAAAGACTTAGTTTTTGCGCGAAGTGACCTTATAAGGCTTGTTGGAGCTCCAAACGAGTCTCTAAGACTTATTATAATATATTATATGTTCAAACACTGATTTAGGATCAAAACAAGTTTGCAAGAATCACTTCGGGGCCAAAAAACCCGTTTAAAAGCTCGATTTAGGCCAAACTAGTTATAAGGACTTAGTTTTAGCGCGAGTTGAGTTTTTAAGTGTTGTTGGAGCTCAAAATGAGTCCCTACGAATTATATTAATGTATTATATGTTCATATACTGATTTGGGATCACAACAACTTGACTAGAGTCACTTCGGAGCCAAAATACTCATTTTCGGGCTCGATTTAGGCAAACTAGTTATAAGGACTTAGTTTTTAAGAGAGGTGAGTTTTTAAGTGTTGTTCGAGCTCAAAATGAGTCGCTAAGACTTATTATAATATATTATATTAAAATACACATTTAGGACCTAAACAACTTCGCTAGATTCACTTCGGAGCCGAAAACCCATCTAAAGGCTCGATTTAGGAAAAACTAGTTACAAAGACTTAGTTTTTGCGCGAAGTGACCTTATAAGGCTTGTTGGGGCTCCAAACGAGTCTCTAAGACTTATTATAATATATTATATGTTCAAACACTGATTTAGGATCAAAACAAGTTTGCAAGAATCACTTCGGGGCCAAAAAACCCGTTTAAAAGCTCGATTTAGGCCAAACTAGTTATAAGGACTTAGTTTTAGCGCGAGTTGAGTTTTTAAGTGTTGTTGGAGCTCAAAATGAGTCCCTACGAATTATATTAATGTATTATATGTTCAAATACTGATTTGAGATCACAACAACTTGGCTAGAGTCACTTCGGAGCCAAAATACACATTTTAGGGCTCGATTTAGGCAAACTAGTTATAAGGACTTAGTTTTTAAGCGAGGTGAGTTTTTAAGTGTTGTTTGAGCTCAAAATGAGTCGCTAAGACTTATTATAATATATTATTTCAAAATACACATTTAGGACCTAAACAACTTCGCTAGATTCACTTCGGAGCCAAAACCTCATCTAAAGGCTCGATTTAGGAAAAACTAGTTACAAAGACTTAGTTTTTGCGCGAAGTGACCTTATAAGGCTTGTTGGAGCTCCAAACGAGTCTCTAAGACTTATTATAATATATTATATGTTCAAACACTGATTTAGGATCAAAACAAGTTTGGAAGAATCACTTCGGGGCCAAAAAACCCGTTGAAAAGCTCGATTTAGGCCAAACTAGTTATAAGGACTTAGTTTTAGCGCGAGTTGAGTTTTTAAGTGTTGTTGGTGCTCAAAATGAGTCCCTAAGACTTATTATAATATATTATATTAAAATACACATTTAGGACCTCAACAACTTCGCTAAATTCACTTCGGAGCCAAAAACCCATCTAAAGGCTTGATTTAGGAAAAACTAGTTACAAAGACTTAGTTTTTGCGCGAAGTGACCTTATAAGGCTTGTTCGAGCTCCAAACGAGTCTCTAAGACTTATTATAATATATTATATGTTCAAATACTGATTTAGGTTCAAAACAAGTTTGCAAGAATCATTTCGGGGCCCAAAAACCCGTTTAAAAGCTCGATTTAGGCCAAACTAGTTATAAGGACTTAGTTTTAGCGCGAGTTGAGTTTTTAAGTGTTGTTGGAGCTCAAAATGAGTCCCTAAGACTTATTATTATATATTATATTAAAATACACATTTAGGACCTCAACAACTTCGCTAAATTCACTTCGGAGCCAAAAACCCATCTAAAGGCTCGATTTAGGAAAAACTAGTTACAAAGACTTAGTTTTTGCGCGAAGTGACCTTATAAGGCTTGTTGGAGCTCCAAACGAGTCTCTAAGACTTATTATAATATATTATATGTTCAAACACTGATTTAGGATCAAAACAAGTTTGCAAGAATCACTTCGGGGCCAAAAAACCCGTTTAAAAGCTCGATTTAGGCCAAACTAGTTATAAGGACTTAGTTTTAGCGCGAGTTGAGTTTTTAAGTGTTGTTGGAGCTCAAAATGAGTCCCTACGAATTATATTAATGTATTATATGTTCATATACTGATTTGGGATCACAACAACTTGACTAGAGTCACTTCGGAGCCAAAATACTCATTTTCGGGCTCGATTTAGGCAAACTAGTTATAAGGACTTAGTTTTTAAGAGAGGTGAGTTTTTAAGTGTTGTTCGAGCTCAAAATGAGTCGCTAAGACTTATTATAATATATTATATTAAATTACACATTTAGGACCTAAACAACTTCGCTAGATTCACTTCGGAGCCAAAAACCCATCTAAAGGCTCGATTTAGGAAAAACTAGTTACAAAGACTTAGTTTTTGCGCGAAGTGACCTTATAAGGCTTGTTGGAGCTCCAAACGAGTCTCTAAGACTTATTATAATATATTATATGTTCAAACACTGATTTAGGATCAAAACAAGTTTGCAAGAATCACTTCGGGGCCAAAAAACCCGTTTAAAAGCTCGATTTAGGCCAAACTAGTTATAAGGACTTAGTTTTAGCGCGAGTTGAGTTTTTAAGTGTTGTTGGAGCTCAAAATGAGTCCCTACGAATTATATTAATGTATTATATGTTCAAATACTGATTTGAGATCACAACAACTTGGCTAGAGTCACTTCGGAGCCAAAATACGCATTTTAGGGCTCGATTTAGGCAAACTAGTTATAAGGACTTAGTTTTTAAGCGAGGTGAGTTTTAAGTGTTGTTTGAGCTCAAAATGAGTCGCTAAGACTTATTATAATATATTATATCAAAATACACATTTAGGACCTAAACAACTTCGCTAGATTCACTTCGGAGCCAAAACCTCATCTAAAGGCTCGATTTAGGAAAAACTAGTTACAAAGACTTAGTTTTTGCTGCGAAGTGACCTTATAAGGCTTGTTGGAGCTCCAAACGAGTCTCTAAGACTTATTATAATATATTATATGTTCAAACACTGATTTAGGATCAAAACAAGTTTGGAAGAATCACTTCGGGGCCAAAAAACCCGTTTAAAAGCTCGATTTAGGCCAAACTAGTTATAAGGACTTAGTTTTAGCGCGAGTTGAGTTTTTAAGTGTTGTTGGAGCTCAAAATGAGTCCCTAAGACTTATTATAATATATTATATTAAAATACACATTTAGGACCTCAACAACTTCGCTAGATTCACTTCGGAGCCAAAAACCCATCTAAAGGCTCGATTTAGGAAAAACTAGTTACAAAGACTTAGTTTTTGCGCGAAGTGACCTTATAAGGCTTGTTCGAGCTCCAAACGAGTCTCTAAGACTTATTATAATATATTATATGTTCAAACACTGATTTAGGTTCAAAACAAGTTTGCAAGAATCACTTCGGGGCCCAAAAAACCCGTTTAAAAGCTCGATTTAGGCCAAACTAGTTATAAGGACTTAGTTTTAGCGCGAGTTGAGTTTTTAAGTGTTGTTGGAGCTCAAAATGAGTCCCTAAGACTTATTATTATATATTATATTAAAATACACATTTAGGACCTCAACAACTTCGCTAAATTCACTTCGGAGCCAAAAACCCATCTAAAGGCTCGATTTAGGAAAAACTAGTTACAAAGACTTAGTTTTTGCGCGAAGTGACCTTATAAGGCTTGTTGGAGCTCCAAACGAGTCTCTAAGACTTATTATAATATATTATATGTTCAAACACTGATTTAGGATCAAAACAAGTTTGCAAGAATCACTTCGGGGCCAAAAAACCCGTTTAAAAGCTCGATTTAGGCCAAACTAGTTATAAGGACTTAGTTTTAGCGCGAGTTGAGTTTTTAAGTGTTGTTGGAGCTCAAAATGAGTCCCTACGAATTATATTAATGTATTATATGTTCATATACTGATTTGGGATCACAACAACTTGACTAGAGTCACTTCGGAGCCAAAATACTCATTTTCGGGCTCGATTTAGGCAAACTAGTTATAAGGACTTAGTTTTTAAGAGAGGTGAGTTTTTAAGTGTTGTTCGAGCTCAAAATGAGTCGCTAAGACTTATTATAATATATTATATTAAAATACACATTTAGGACCTAAACAACTTCGCTAGATTCACTTCGGAGCCAAAAACCCATCTAAAGGCTCGATTTAGGAAAAACTAGTTACAAAGACTTAGTTTTTGCGCGAAGTGACCTTATAAGGCTTGTTGGAGCTCCAAACGAGTCTCTAAGACTTATTATAATATATTATATGTTCAAACACTGATTTAGGATCAAAACAAGTTTGCAAGAATCACTTCGGGGCCAAAAAACCCGTTTAAAAGCTCGATTTAGGCCAAACTAGTTATAAGGACTTAGTTTTAGCGCGAGTTGAGTTTTTAAGTGTTGTTGGAGCTCAAAATGAGTCCCTACGAATTATATTAATGTATTATATGTTCATATACTGATTTGGGATCACAACAACTTGACTAGAGTCACTTCGGAGCCAAAATACTCATTTTCGGGCTCAATTTAGGCAAACTAGTTATAAGGACTTAGTTTTTAAGAGAGGTGAGTTTTTAAGTGTTGTTCGAGCTCAAAATGAGTCGCTAAGACTTATTATAATATATTATATTAAAATACACATTTAGGACCTAAACAACTTCGCTAGATTCACTTCGGAGCCAAAAACCCATCTAAAGGCTCGATTTAGGAAAAACTAGTTACAAAGACTTAGTTTTTGCGCGAAGTGACCTTATAAGGCTTGTTGGAGCTCCAAACGAGTCTCTAAGACTTATTATAATATATTATATGTTCAAACACTGATTTAGGATCAAAACAAGTTTGCAAGAATCACTTCGGGGCCAAAAAACCCGTTTAAAAGCTCGATTTAGGCCAAACTAGTTATAAGGACTTAGTTTTAGCGCGAGTTGAGTTTTTAAGTGTTGTTGGAGCTCAAAATGAGTCCCTACGAATTATATTAATGTATTATATGTTCAAATATTAATTTGGGATCACAACAACTTGGCTAGAGTCACTTCGCAGCCAAAATACCTATTTTAGGGCTTGATTTAGGCAAATAGTTATAAGGACTTAGTTTTTAAGCGAGGTGAGTTTTTA
This sequence comes from Boehmeria nivea var. tenacissima, assembly GCA_018132145.1. Classification (NCBI taxonomy): domain Eukaryota; kingdom Viridiplantae; phylum Streptophyta; class Magnoliopsida; order Rosales; family Urticaceae; genus Boehmeria; species Boehmeria nivea. The sequence continues at coordinate 3,230,952 of CM030880.1, forward strand.
AGTGTTGTTGGAGCTCAAAATGAGTCCCTAAGACGTATTATAATATATTATATTAAATTACACATTTGGGACCTAAACAAGTTCACTAGATTCACTTCGGAGCCCAAAAATAAATCTAAAGGCTCGATTTAGACAAAAGTAGTTACATAGACTTAGTTTTTGCGCGAAGTGACCTTATAAGGCTTGTTGGAGGTCCAAACGAGTCTCTAAGATTTATTATAATATATTATATGTTCAAATGCCTGATTTAGGATCAAAACAAGTTTGCAAGAATCACTTCGGGGCCCAAAAACCCGTTTAAAAGCTCGATTTAGGCCAAACTAGTTATAAGTACTAAGTTTTGGCGCGAGTTGAGTTTTTAAGTGTTGTTGGAGCTCAAAATGAGTCTCTACGAATTATATTAATGTATTATATGTTCAAATACTGATTTGGGATCACAACAACTTGGCTAGAGTCACTTCGGAGCCAAAATACCCATTTTAGGGCTAGATTTAGGCAAACTAGCAAACTAGTTATAAGGACTTAGTTTTTGCGTGAAGTGATTTTTAAGTGTTGTTCGAGCTCAAAATGAGTCCCTAAGACTTATTATAATATATTATATTAAAATATACATTTTGGACCTAAACAACTTCGCTAGATTAACTTCGGAGCCAAAAACCCATCTAAAGGCTCGATTTAGGAAAAACTAGTTACAAAGACTTAGTTCTTGTGGAAAGTGACCTTATAAGGCTTGTTGGAGCTCCAAACGAGTCTCTAAGACTTATTATAATACATTATATGTTCAAATACTGATTTAGGTTCAAAACAAGTTTGCAAGAATCACTTCGGGGCCCAAAAACCCGTTTAAAAGCTCGATTTAGGCCAAACTAGTTATAAGGACTTAGTTTTAGCGCGAGTTGAGTTTTTAAGTGTTGTTGGAGCTCAAAATGAGTCACTAAGACTTATTATAATATATTATATTAAAATACACATTTAGGACCTAAACAACTTCGCTAGATTCACTTCGGAGCCAAAACCCCATCTAAAGGCTCGATTTAGGAAAAACTAGTTACAAAGACTTAGTTTTTGCGCGAAGTGACCTTATAAGGCTTGTTGGAGCTCCAAACGAGTCTCTAAGACTTATTATAATATATTATATGTTCAAACACTGATTTAGGATCAAAACAAGTTTGCAAGAATCACTTCGGGGCCAAAAAACCCGTTGAAAAGCTCGATTTAGGCCAAACTAGTTATAAGGACTTAGTTTTAGCGCGAGTTGAGTTTTTAAGTGTTGTTGGAGCTCAAAATGAGTCCCTAAGACTTATTATAATATATTATATTAAAATACACATTTAGGACCTCAACAACTTCGCTAAATTCACTTCGGAGCCAAAAACCCATCTAAAGGCTCGATTTAGGAAAAACTAGTTACAAAGACTTAGTTTTTGCGCGAAGTGACCTTATAAGGCTTGTTGGAGCTCCAAACGAGTCTCTAAGACTTATTATAATATATTATATGTTCAAACACTGATTTAGGATCAAAACAAGTTTGCAAGAATCACTTCGGGGCAAAAAAACCCGTTTAAAAGCTCGATTTAGGCCAAACTAGTTATAAGGACTTAGTTTTAGCGCGAGTTGAGTTTTTAAGTGTTGTTGGAGCTCAAAATGAGTCCCTACGAATTATATTAATGTATTATATGTTCATATACTGATTTGGGATCACAACAACTTGACTAGAGTCACTTCGGAGCCAAAATACTCATTTTCGGGCTCGATTTAGGCAAACTAGTTATAAGGACTTAGTTTTTAAGAGAGGTGAGTTTTTAAGTGTTGTTCGAGCTCAAAATGAGTCGCTAAGACTTATTATAATATATTATATTAAAATACACATTTAGGACCTAAACAACTTCGCTAGATTCACTTCGGAGCCAAAAACCCATCTAAAGGCTCGATTTAGGAAAAACTAGTTACAAAGACTTAGTTTTTGCGCGAAGTGACCTTATAAGGCTTGTTGGAGCTCCAAACGAGTCTCTAAGACTTATTATAATATATTATATGTTCAAACACTGATTTAGGATCAAAACAAGTTTGCAAGAATCACTTCGGGGCCAAAAAACCCGTTTAAAAGCTCGATTTAGGCCAAACTAGTTATAAGGACTTAGTTTTAGCGCGAGTTGAGTTTTTAAGTGTTGTTGGAGCTCAAAATGAGTCCCTACGAATTATATTAATGTATTATATGTTCATATACTGATTTGGGATCACAACAACTTGACTAGAGTCACTTCGGAGCCAAAATACTCATTTTCGGGCTCAATTTAGGCAAACTAGTTATAAGGACTTAGTTTTTAAGAGAGGTGAGTTTTTAAGTGTTGTTCGAGCTCAAAATGAGTCGCTAAGACTTATTATAATATATTATATTAAAATACACATTTAGGACCTAAACAACTTCGCTAGATTCACTTCGGAGCCAAAAACCCATCTAAAGGCTCGATTTAGGAAAAACTAGTTACAAAGACTTAGTTTTTGCGCGAAGTGACCTTATAAGGCTTGTTGGAGCTCCAAACGAGTCTCTAAGACTTATTATAATATATTATATGTTCAAACACTGATTTAGGATCAAAACAAGTTTGCAAGAATCACTTCGGGGCCAAAAAACCCGTTTAAAAGCTCGATTTAGGCCAAACTAGTTATAAGGACATAGTTTTAGCGCGAGTTGAGTTTTTAAGTGTTGTTGGAGCTCAAAATGAGTCCCTACGAATTATATTAATGTATTATATGTTCAAATATTAATTTGGGATCACAACAACTTGGCTAGAGTCACTTCGCAGCCAAAATACCTATTTTAGGGCTTGATTTAGGCAAATAGTTATAAGGACTTAGTTTTTAAGCGAGGTGAGTTTTTAAGTGTTGTTGGAGCTCAAAATGAGTCCCTAAGACGTATTATAATATATTATATTAAATTACACATTTGGGACCTAAACAAGTTCACTAGATTCACTTCGGAGCCCAAAAATAAATCTAAAGGCTCGATTTAGACAAAAGTAGTTACATAGACTTAGTTTTTGCGTGAAGTGACCTTATAAGGCTTGTTGGAGGTCCAAACGAGTCTCTAAGATTTATTATAATATATTATATGTTCAAATGCTGATTTAGGATCAAAACAAGTTTGCAAGAATCACTTCGGGGCCCAAAAACCCGTTTAAAAGCTCGATTTAGGCCAAACTAGTTATAAGGACTAAGTTTTGGCGCGAGTTGAGTTTTTAAGTGTTGTTGGAGCTCAAAATGAGTCTCTACGAATTATATTAATGTATTATATGTTCAAATACTGATTTGGGATCACAACAACTTGGCTAGAGTCACTTCGGAGCCAAAATACCCATTTTAGGGCTAGATTTAGGCAAACTAGCAAACTAGTTATAAGGACTTAGTTTTTGCGTGAAGTGATTTTTAAGTGTTGTTCGAGCTCAAAATGAGTCCCTAAGACTTATTATAATATATTATATTAAAATATACATTTTGGACCTAAACAACTTCGCTAGATTAACTTCGGAGCCAAAAACCCATCTAAAGGCTCGATTTAGGAAAAACTAGTTACAAAGACTTAGTTCTTGTGGGAAGTGACCTTATAAGGCTTGTTGGAGCTCCAAACGAGTCTCTAAGACTTATTATAATATATTATATGTTCAAATACTGATTTAGGTTCAAAACAAGTTTGCAAGAATCACTTCGGGGCCCAAAAACCCGTTTAAAAGCTCGATTTAAGCCAAACTAGTTATAAGGACTTAGTTTTAGCGCGAGTTGAGTTTTTAAGTGTTGTTGGAGCTCAAAATGAGTCACTAAGACTTATTATAATATATTATATTACAATACACATTTAGGACCTAAACAACTTCGCTAGATTCACTTCGGAGCCAAAAACCCATCTAAAGGCTCGATTTAGGAAAAACTAGTTACAAAGACTTAGTTTTTGCGCGAAGTGACCTTATAAGGCTTGTTGGAGCTCCAAACGAGTCTCTAAGACTTATTATAATATATTATATGTTCAAACACTGATTTAGGATCAACACAAGTTTGCAAGAATCACTTCGGGGCCAAAAAACCCGTTTAAAAGCTCGATTTAGTCCAAACTAGTTATAAGGACTTAGTTTTAGCGCGAGTTGAGTTTTTAAGTGTTGTTGGAGCTCAAAATGAGTCCCTACGAATTATATTAATGTATTATATGTTCAAATACTGATTTGGAATCACAACAACTTGGCTAAAGTCACTTCGGAGCCAAAATACTCATTTTAGGGCTCGATTTAGGCAAACTAGTTATAAGGACTTAGTTTTTAAGCGAGGTGAGTTTTTAAGTGTTGTTCGAGCTCAAAATGAGTCGCTAAGACTTATTATAATATATTATATTAAAATACACATTTAGGACCTAAACAACTTCGCTAGATTCACTTCGGAGCCAAAAACCCTTCTAAAGGCTCGATTTAGGAAAAACTAGTTACAAAGACTTAGTTTTTGCGCGAAGTGACCTTATAAGGCTTGTTGGAGCTCCAAACGAGTCTTCAAGACTTGTTATAATATATTATAAGTTCAAACACCGATTTAGGATCAAAACAAGTTTGCAAGAGTCACTTCGGGGCCAAAAAACCCGTTTAAAAGCTCGATTTAGGCCAAACTAGTTATAAGAACTTAGTTTTAGCGCGAGTTGAGTTTTTAAGTGTTGTTGGAGCTCAAAATGAGTCCCTACGAATTATATTAATGTATTATATGTTCAAATACTGATTTGGGATCACAACAACTTGGCTAGAGTCACTTCGGAGCCAAAATACCCATTTTAGGGCTAGATTTAGGCAAACTAGCAAACTAGTTATAAGGACTTAGTTTTTGCGCGAAGTGATTTTTAAGTGTTGTTCGAGCTCAAAATGAGTCCGTAAGACTTACTATAATATATTATATTAAAATATACATTTAGGACCTAAACAACTTCGCTAGATTCACTTCGGAGCCAAAAACCCATCTAAAGGCTCGATTTAGGAAAAACTAGTTACAAAGACTTAGTTTTTGCGCGAAGTGACCTTATAAGGCTTGTTGGAGCTCCAAACGAGTCTCTAAGAGTTATTATAATATATTATATGTTCAAACACTGATTTAGGATCAAAACAAGTTTGCAAGAATCACTTCGGGGCCAAAAAACCCGTTTAAAAGCTCGATTTAGGCCAAACTAGTTATAAGGACTTAGTTTTAGCGCGAGTTGAGTTTTTAAGTGTTGTTTGAGCTCAAAATGAGTCCCTACGAATTATATTAATGTATGATATGTTCAAATACTGATTTGGGATCACAACAACTTGGCTAGAGTCACTTCGGAGCCAAAATACTCATTTTAGGGCTCGATTTAGGCAAACTAGTTGTAAGGACTTAGTTTTTAAGCGATGTGAGTTTTTAAGTGTTGTTCGAGCTCAAAATGAGTCGCTAAGACTTATTATAATATATTATATTAAAATACACATTTAGGACCTAAACAACTTCGCTAGATTCACTTCGGAGCCAAAAACCCTTCTAAAGGCTCGATTTAGGAAAAACTAGTTACAAAGACTTAGTTTTTGCGCGAAGTGACCTTATAAGGCTTGTTGGAGCTCCAAACGAGTCTTCAAGACTTGTTATAATATATTATAAGTTCAAACACCGATTTAGGATCAAAACAAGTTTGCAAGAGTCACTTCGGGGCCAAAAAACCCGTTTAAAAGCTCGATTTAGGCCAAACTAGTTATAAGAACTTAGTTTTAGCGCGAGTTGAGTTTTTAAGTGTTGTTGGAGCTCAAAATGAGTCCCTACGAATTATATTAATGTATTATATGTTCAAATACTGATTTGGGATCACAACAACTTGGCTAGAGTCACTTCGGAGCCAAAATACCCATTTTAGGGCTAGATTTAGGCAAACTAGCAAACTAGTTATAAGGACTTAGTTTTTGCGCGAAGTGATTTTTAAGTGTTGTTCGAGCTCAAAATGAGTCCGTAAGACTTACTATAATATATTATATTAAAATATACATTTAGGACCTAAACAACTTCGCTAGATTCACTTCGGAGCCAAAAACCCATCTAAAGGCTCGATTTAGGAAAAACTAGTTACAAAGACTTAGTTTTTGCGCGAAGTGACCTTATAAGGCTTGTTGGAGCTCCAAACGAGTCTCTAAGAGTTATTATAATATATTATATGTTCAAACACTGATTTAGGATCAAAACAAGTTTGCAAGAATCACTTCGGGGCCAAAAAACCCGTTTAAAAGCTCGATTTAGGCCAAACTAGTTATAAGGACTTTGTTTTAGCGCGAGTTGAGTTTTTAAGTGTTGTTGGAGCTCAAAATGAGTCCCTACGAATTATATTAATGTATGATATGTTCAAATACTGATTTGGGATCACAACAACTTGGCTAGAGTCACTTCGGAGCCAAAATACTCATTTTAGGGCTCGATTTAGGCAAACTAGTTGTAAGGACTTAGTTTTTAAGCGATGTGAGTTTTTAAGTGTTGTTCGAGCTCAAAATGAGTCGCTAAGACTTATTATAATATATTATATTAAAATACACATTGAGGACCTAAACAACTTCGCTAGATTCACTTCGGAGCCAAAAACCCATCTAAAGGCTCGATTTAGGAAAAACTAGTTACAAAGACTTAGTTTTTGCGCAAAGTGACCTTATAAGGCTTGTTGGAGCTCCAAACGAGTCTCTAAGACTTATTATAATATATTATATGTTCAAACACTGATTTAGGATCAACACAAGTTTGCAAGAATCACTTCGGGGCCAAAAAACCCGTTTAAAAGCTCGATTTAGGCCAAACTAGTTATAAGGACTTAGTTTTAGCGCGAGTTGAGTTTTTAAGTGTTGTTGGAGTTCAAAATGAGTCGCTAAGACTTATTATAATATATTATATTAAAATACACATTTATGACCTAAACAACTTCGCTAGATTCACTTCGGAGCCAAAAACCCATCTAAAGGCTCGATTTAGGAAAAACTAGTTACAAAGACTTAGTTTTTGCGCGAAGTGACCTTATAAGGCTTGTTGGAGCTCCAAACGAGTCTCTAAGAGTTATTATAATATATTATATGTTCAAACACTGATTTAGGATCAAAACAAGTTTGCAAGAATCACTTCGGGGCCAAAAAAACCCGTTTAAAAGCTCGATTTAGGCCAAACTAGTTATAAGGACATAGTTTTAGCGCGAGTTGAGTTTTTAAGTGTTGTTGGAGCTCAAAATGAGTCCCTACGAATTATATTAATGTATTATATGTTCAAATACTGATTTGGGATCACAACAACTTGGCTAGAGTCACTTCGGAGCCAAAATACTCATTTTAGGGCTCGATTTAGGCAAACTAGTTATAAGGACTTAGTTTTTAAGCGAGGAGAGTTTTTAAGTGTTGTTCAAGCTCAAAATGAGTCGCTAAGACTTATTATAATATATTATATTAAAATACACATTTAGGACCTAAACAACTTCGCTAGAATCACTTCGGAGCCAAAAACCCATCTAAAGGCTCGATTTAGGAAAAACTAGTTACAAAGACTTAGTTTTTGCGCGAAGTGACCTTATAAGGCTTTTTGGAGCTCCAAACGAGTCTCTAAGACTTGTTATAATATATTATAAGTTCAAACACTGATTTAGGATCAAAACCAGTTTGCAAGAATCACTTCGGGGCCAAAAAACCCGTTTAAAAGCTCGATTTAGGTCAAACTAGTTATAAGGACTTAGTTTTAGCGCGAGTTGAGTTTTTAAGTGTTGTTGGAGCTCAAAATGAGTCCCTACGAATTATATTAATGTATTATATGTTCAAATACTGATTTGGGATCACAACAACTTGGCTAGAGTCACTTCGGAGCCAAAATACGCATTTTAGGGCTCGATTTAGGCAAACTAGTTATAAGGACTTAGTTTTAGCGCGAGTTGAGTTTTTAAGTGTTGTTGGAGCTCAAAATGAGTCGCTAAGACTTATTATAATATATTATATTAAAATACACATTTAGGACCTAAACAACTTCGCTAGATTCACTTGGGAGCCAAAAACCCATCTAAAGGCTCGATTTAGGAAAAACTAGTTACAAAGACTTAGTTTTTGCGCAAAGTGACCTTATAAGGCTTGTTGGAGCTCCAAACGAGTCTCTAAGACTTATTATAATATATTATATGTTCAAACACTGATTTAGGATCAACACAAGTTTGCAAGAATCACTTCGGGGCCAAAAAACCCGTTTAAAAGCTCGATTTAGGCCAAACTAGTTATAAGGACTTAGTTTTAGCGCGAGTTGAGAGTGTTGTTGGAGTTCAAAATGAGTCGCTAAGACTTATTATAATATATTATATTAAAATACACATTTATGACCTAAACAACTTCGCTAGATTCACTTCGGAGCCAAAAACCCATCTAAAGGCTCGATTTAGGAAAAACTAGTTACAAAGACTTAGTTTTTGCGCGAAGTGACCTTATAAGGCTTGTTGGAGCTCCAAACGAGTCTCTAAGAGTTATTATAATATATTATATGTTCAAACACTGATTTAGGATCAAAACAAGTTTGCAAGAATCACTTCGGGGCCAAAAAACCCGTTTAAAAGCTCGATTTAGGCCAAACTAGTTATAAGGACTTAGTTTTAGCGCGAGTTGAGTTTTTAAGTGTTGTTGGAGCTCAAAATGAGTCCCTACGAATTATATTAATGTATTATATGTTCAAATACTGATTTGGGATCACAACAACTTGGCTAGAGTCACTTCGGAGCCAAAATACTCATTTTAGGGCTCGATTTAGGCAAACTAGTTATAAGGACTTAGTTTTTAAGCGAGGAGAGTTTTTAAGTGTTGTTCAAGCTCAAAATGAGTCGCTAAGACTTATTATAATATATTATATTAAAATACACATTTAGGACCTAAACAACTTCGCTAGAATCACTTCGGAGCCAAAAACCCATCTAAAGGCTCGATTTAGGAAAAACTAGTTACAAAGACTTAGTTTTTGCGCGAAGTGACCTTATAAGGCTTGTTGGAGCTCCAAACGAGTCTTTAAGACTTGTTATAATATATTATAAGTTCAAACACCGATTTAGGATCAAAACAAGTTTGCAAGAATCACTTCGGGGCCAAAAAACCCGTTTAAAAGCTCGATTTAGGCCAAACTAGTTATAAGGACTTAGTTTTAGCGCGAGTTGAGTTTTTAAGTGTTGTTGGAGTTCAAAATGAGTCCCTACGAATTATATTAATGTATTATATGTTCAAATACTGATTTGGGATCACAACAACTTGGCTAGAGTCACTTCGGAGCCAAAATACCCATTTTAGGGTTAGATTTAGGCAAACTAGCAAACTAGTTATAAGGACTTAGTTTTTGCGCGAAGTGATTATTAAGTGTTGTTCAAGCTAAAAATGAGTCCCTAAGACTTATTATAACATATTATATTAAAATATACATTTAGGACCTAAACAACTTCGCTAGATTAACTTCGGAGCCAAAAACCCATCTAAAGGCTCGATTTAGGAAAAACTTGTTACAAAGACTTAGTTTTTGTGGGAAGTGACCTTATAAGGCTTGTTGGAGCTCCAAACGAGTCTCTAAGACTTATTATAATATATTATATGTTCAAATACTGATTTAGGTTCAAAACAAGTTTGCAAGAATTACTTCGGGGCCCAAAAACCCGTTTAAAAGCTCGATTTAGGCCAAACTAGTTATAAGGACTTAGTTTTAGCGCGAGTTGAGTTTTTAAGTGTTGATGGAGCTCAAAATGAGTCGCTAAGACTTATTATAATATATTATATTAAAATACACATTTATGACCTAAACAACTTCGCTAGATTCACTTCGGAGCCAAAAACCCATCTAAAGGCTCGATTTAGGAAAAACTAGTTACAAAGACTTAGTTTTTGCGCGAAGTGACCTTATAAGGCTTGTTGGAGCTCCAAACGAGTCTCTAAGAGTTATTATAATATATTATATGTTCAAACACTGATTTAGGATCAAAACAAGTTTGCAAGAATCACTTCGGGGCCAAAAAACCCGTTTAAAAGCTCGATTTAGGCCAAACTAGTTATAAGGACTTAGTTTTAGCGCGAGTTGAGTTTTTAAGTGTTGTTGGAGCTCAAAATGAGTCCCTACGAATTATATTAATGTATTATATGTTCAAATACTGATTTGGGATCACAACAACTTGGCTAGAGTCACTTCGGAGCCAAAATACTCATTTTAGGGCTCGATTTAGGCAAACTAGTTATAAGGACTTAGTTTTTAAGCGAGGTGAGTTTTTAAGTGTTGTTCGAGCTCAAAATGAGTCGCTAAGACTTATTATAATATATTATATTAAAATACACATTTAGGACCTAAACAACTTCGCTAGATTCACTTCGGAGCCAAAAACCCATCTAAAGGCTCGATTTAGGAAAAACTAGTTACAAAGACTTAGTTTTTGCGCGAAGTGACCTTATAAGGCTTGTTGGAGCTCCAAACGAGTCTCTAAGACTTGTTATAATATATTATAAGTTTAAACACTGATTTAGGATCAAAATAAGTTTGCAAGAATCACTTCGGGGCCAAAAAACCCGTTTAAAAGCTCGATTTGGGCCAAACTAGTTATAAGGACTTAGTTTTAGCGCGAGTTGAGTTTTTAAGTGTTGTTGGAGTTCAAAATGAGTCGCTAAGACTTATTATAATATATTATATTAAAATACACATTTATGACCTAAACAACTTCGCTAGGTTCACTTCGGAGCCAAAAACCCATCTAAAGGCTCGATTTAGGAAAAACTAGTTACAAAGACTTAGTTTTTGCGCGAAGTGACCTTATAAGGCTTGTTGGAGCTCCAAACGAGTCTCTAAGACTTACTATAATATATTATATGTTCAAACACTGATTTAGGATCAAAACAAGTTGGCAAGAATCACTTCGGGGCCAAAAAACCCGTTTAAAAGCTCGATTTAGGCCAAACTAGTTATAAGGACTTTGTTTTAGCGCGAGTTGAGTTTTTAAGTGTTGTTGGAGCTCAAAATGAGTCCCTACGAATTATATTAATGTATTATATGTTCAAATACTGATTTGGGATCACAACAACTTGGCTAGAGTCACTTCGGAGCCAAAATACTCATTTTAGGGCTCGATTTAGGCAAACTAGTTATAAGGACTTAGTTTTTAAGCGAGGTGAGTTTTTAAGTGTTGTTCGAGCTCAAAATGAGTCGCTAAGACTTATTATAATATATTATATTAAAATACACATTTAGGACCTAAACAACTTCGCTAGATTCACTTCGGAGCCAAAAACCCATCTAAAGGCTCGATTTAGGAAAAACTAGTTACAAAGACTTAGTTTTTGCGCGAAGTGACCTTATAAGGCTTGTTGGAGCTCCAAACGAGTCTCTAAGACTTACTATAATATATTATATGTTCGAACACTGATTTAGGATCAAAACAAGTTGGCAAGAATCACTTCGGGGCCAAAAAACCCGTTTAAAAGCTCGATTTAGGCCAAACTAGTTATAAGGACTTAGTTTTAGCGCGAGTTGAGTTTTTAAGTGTTGTTGGAGCTCAAAATGAGTCCCTACGAATTATATTAATGTATTATATGTTCAAATACTGATTTGGGATCACAACAACTTGGCTAGAGTCACTTCGGAGCCAAAATACTCATTTTAGGGCTCGATTTAGGCAAACTAGTTATAAGGACTTAGTTTTTAAGCGAGGTGAGTTTTTAAGTGTTGTTCGAGCTCAAAATGAGTCGCTAAGACTTATTATAATATATTATATTAAAATACACATTTAGGACCTAAACAACTTCGCTAGATTCACTTCGGAGCCAAAAACCCATCTAAAGGCTCGATTTAGGAAAAACTGGTTACAAAGACTTAGTTTTTGCGCGAAGTGACCTTATAAGGCTTGTTGGAGCTCCAAACGAGTCTCTAAGACTTGTTATAATATATTATAAGTTCAAACACTGATTTAGGATCAAAATAAGTTTGCAAGAATCACTTCGGGGCCAAAAAACCCGTTTAAAAGCTCGATTTAGGCCAAACTAGTTATAAGGACTTAGTTTTAGCACGAGTTGAGTTTTTAAGTGTTGTTGGAGTTCAAAATGAGTCGCTAAGACTTATTATAATATATTATATTAAAATACACATTTATGACCTAAACAACTTCGCTAGATTCACTTCGGAGCCAAAAACCCATCTAAAGGCTCGATTTAGGAAAAACTAGTTACAAAGACTTAGTTTTTGCGCGAAGTGACCTTATAAGGCTTGTTGGAGCTCCAAACGAGTCTCTAAGAGTTATTATAATATATTATATGTTCAAACACTGATTTAGGATCAAAACAAGTTTGCAAGAATCACTTCGGGGCCAAAAAACCCGTTTAAAAGCTCGATTTAGGCCAAACTAGTTATAAGGACTTAGTTTTAGCGCGAGTTGAGTTTTTAAGTGTTGTTGGAGCTCAAAATGAGTCCCTACGAATTATATTAATGTATTATATGTTCAAATACTGATTTGGGATCACAACAACTTGGCTAGAGTCACTTCGGAGCCAAAATACTCATTTTAGGGCTCGATTTAGGCAAACTAGTTATAAGGACTTAGTTTTTAAGCGAGGAGAGTTTTTAAGTGTTGTTCAAGATCAAAATGAGTCGCTAAGACTTATTATAATATATTATATTAAAATACACATTTAGGACCTAAACAACTTCGCTAGAATCACTTCGGAGCCAAAAACCCATCTAAAGGCTCGATTTAGGAAAACCTAGTTACAAAGACTTAGTTTTTGCGCGAAGTGACCTTATAAGGCTTGTTGGAGCTCCAAACGAGTCTTTAAGACTTGTTATAATATATTATAAGTTCAAACACCGATTTAGGATCAAAACAAGTTTGCAAGAATCACTTCGGGGCCAAAAAACCCGTTTAAAAGCTCGATTTAGGCCAAACTAGTTATAAGGACTTAGTTTTAGCGCGAGTTGAGTTTTTAAGTGTTGTTGGAGTTCAAAATGAGTCCCTACGAATTATATTAATGTATTATATGTTCAAATACTGATTTGGGATCACAACAACTTGGCTAGAGTCACTTCGGAGCCAAAATACCCATTTTAGGGTTAGATTTAGGCAAACTAGCAAACTAGTTATAAGGACTTAGTTTTTGCGCGAAGTGATTATTAAGTGTTGTTCAAGCTAAAAATGAGTCCCTAAGACTTATTATAATATATTATATTAAAATATACATTTAGGACCTAAACAACTTCGCTAGATTAACTTCGGAGCCAAAAACCCATCTAAAGGCTCGATTTAGGAAAAACTTGTTACAAAGACTTAGTTTTTGTGGGAAGTGACCTTATAAGGCTTGTTGGAGCTCCAAACGAGTCTCTAAGACTTATTATAATATATTATATGTTCAAATACTGATTTAGGTTCAAAACAAGTTTGCAAGAATTACTTCGGGGCCCAAAAACCCGTTTAAAAGCTCGATTTAGGCCAAACTAGTTATAAGGACTTAGTTTTAGCGCGAGTTGAGTTTTTAAGTGTTGATGGAGCTCAAAATGAGTCGCTAAGACTTATTATAATATATTATATTAAAATACACATTTATGACCTAAACAACTTCGCTAGATTCACTTCGGAGCCAAAAACCCATCTAAAGGCTCGATTTAGGAAAAACTACTTACAAAGACTTAGTTTTTGCGCGAAGTGACCTTATAAGGCTTGTTGGAGCTCCAAACGAGTCTCTAAGAGTTATTATAATATATTATATGTTCAAACACTGATTTAGGATCAAAACAAGTTTGCAAGAATCACTTCGGGGCCAAAAAACCCGTTTAAAAGCTCGATTTAGGCCAAACTAGTTATAAGGACTTAGTTTTAGCGCGAGTTGAGTTTTTAAGTGTTGTTGGAGCTCAAAATGAGTCCCTACGAATTATATTAATGTATTATATGTTCAAATACTGATTTGGGATCACAACAACTTGGCTAGAGTCACTTCGGAGCCAAAATACTCATTTTAGGGCTCGATTTAGGCAAACTAGTTATAAGGACTTTGTTTTTAAGCGAGGTGAGTTTTTAAGTGTTGTTCGAGCTCAAAATGAGTCGCTAAGACTTATTATAATATATTATATTAAAATACACATTTAGGACCTAAACAACTTCGCTAGATTCACTTCGGAGCCAAAAACCCATCTAAAGGCTCGATTTAGGAAAAACTAGTTACAAAGACTTAGTTTTTGCGCGAAGTGACCTTATAAGGCTTGTTGGAGCTCCAAACGAGTCTCTAAGACTTGTTATAATATATTATAAGTTCAAACACTGATTTAGGGTCAAAATAAGTTTGCAAGAATCACTTCGGGGCCAAAAAACCCGTTTAAAAGCTCGATTTAGGCCAAACTAGTTATAAGGACTTAGTTTTAGCGCGAGTTGAGTTTTTAAGTGTTGTTGGAGTTCAAAATGAGTCGCTAAGACTTATTATAATATATTATATTAAAATACACATTTATGACCTAAACAACTTCGCTAGGTTCACTTCGGAGCCAAAAACCCATCTAAAGGCTCGATTTAGGAAAAACTAGTTACAAAGACTTAGTTTTTGCGCGAAGTGACCTTATAAGGCTTGTTGGAGCTCCAAACGAGTCTCTAAGACTTACTATAATATATTATATGTTCAAACACTGATTTAGGATCAAAACAAGTTGGCAAGAATCACTTCGGGGCCAAAAAAACCCGTTTAAAAGCTCGATTTAGGCCAAACTAGTTATAAGGACTTAGTTTTAGCGCGAGTTGAGTTTTTAAGTGTTGTTGGAGCTCAAAATGAGTCCCTACGAATTATATTAATGTATTATATGTTCAAATACTGATTTGGGATCACAACAACTTGGCTAGAGTCACTTCGGAGCCAAAATACTCATTTTAGGGCTCGATTTAGGCAAACTAGTTATAAGGACTTAGTTTTTAAGCGAGGTGAGTTTTTAAGTGTTGTTCGAGCTCAAAATGAGTCGCTAAGACTTATTATAATATATTATATTAAAATACACATTTAGGACCTAAACAACTTCGCTAGATTCACTTCGGAGCCAAAAACCCATCTAAAGGCTCGATTTAGGAAAACCTAGTTACAAAGACTTAGTTTTTGCGCGAAGTGACCTTATAAGGCTTGTTGGAGCTCCAAACGAGTCTCTAAGACTTGTTATAATATATTATAAGTTTAAACACTGATTTAGGATCAAAATAAGTTTGCAAGAATCACTTCGGGGCCAAAAAACCCGTTTAAAAGCTCGATTTGGGCCAAACTAGTTATAAGGACTTAGTTTTAGCGCGAGTTGAGTTTTTAAGTGTTGTTGGAGTTCAAAATGAGTCGCTAAGACTTATTATAATATATTATATTAAAATACACATTTATGACCTAAACAACTTCGCTAGGTTCACTTCGGAGCCAAAAACCCATCTAAAGGCTCGATTTAGGAAAAACTAGTTACAAAGACTTAGTTTTTGCGCGAAGTGACCTTATAAGGCTTGTTGGAGCTCCAAACGAGTCTCTAAGAGTTATTATAATATATTATATGTTCATACACTGATTTAGGATCAAAACAAGTTTGCAAGAATCACTTCGGGGCCAAAAAACCCGTTTAAAAGCTCGATTTAGGCCAAACTAGTTATAAGGACTTTGTTTTAGCGCGAGTTGAGTTTTTAAGTGTTGTTGGAGCTCAAAATGAGTCCCTACGAATTATATTAATGTATTATATGTTCAAATACTGATTTGGGATCACAACAACTTGGCTAGAGTCACTTCGGAGCCAAAATACTCATTTTAGGGCTCGATTTAGGCAAACTAGTTATAAGGACTTAGTTTTTAAGCGAGGTGAGTTTTTAAGTGTTGTTCGAGCTCAAAATGAGTCGCTAAGACTTATTATAATATATTATATTAAAATACACATTTAGGACCTAAACAACTTCGCTAGATTCACTTCGGAGCCAAAAACCCATCTAAAGGCTCGATTTAGGAAAAACTAGTTACAAAGACTTAGTTTTTGCGCGAAGTGACCTTATAAGGCTTGTTGGAGCTCCAAACGAGTCTCTAAGACTTACTATAATATATTATATGTTCAAACACTGATTTAGGATCAAAACAAGTTGGCAAGAATCACTTCGGGGCCAAAAAACCCGTTTAAAAGCTCGATTTAGGCCAAACTAGTTATAAGGACTTAGTTTTAGCGCGACTTGAGTTTTTAAGTGTTGTTGGAGCTCAAAATGAGTCCCTACGAATTATATTAATGTATTATATGTTCAAATACTGATTTGGGATCACAAAAACTTGGCTAGAGTCACTTCGGAGCCAAAATACTCATTTTAGGGCTCGATTTAGGCAAACTAGTTATAAGGACTTAGTTTTTAAGCGAGGTGAGTTTTTAAGTGTTGTTCGAGCTCAAAATGAGTCGCTAAGACTTATTATAATATATTATATTAAAATACACATTTAGGACCTAAACAACTTCGCTAGATTCACTTCGGAGCCAAAAACCCATCTAAAGGCTCGATTTAGGAAAAACTAGTTACAAAGACTTAGTTTTTGCGCGAAGTGACCTTATAAGGCTTGTTGGAGCTCCAAACGAGTCTCTAAGACTTGTTATAATATATTATAAGTTCAAACACTGATTTAGGATCAAAATAAGTTTGCAAGAATCACTTCGGGGCCAAAAAACCCGTTTAAAAGCTCGATTTTGGCCAAACTAGTTATAAGGACTTAGTTTTAGCGCGAGTTGAGTTTTTAAGTGTTGTTGGAGTTCAAAATGAGTTGCTAAGACTTATTATAATATATTATATTAAAATACACATTTATGACCTAAACAACTTCGCTAGATTCACTTCGGAGCCAAAAACCCATCTAAAGGCTCGATTTAGGAAAAACTAGTTACAAAGACTTAGTTTTTGCGCGAAGTGACCTTATAAGGCTTGTTGGAGCTCCAAACGAGTCTCTAAGAGTTATTATAATATATTATATGTTCATACACTGATTTAGGATCAAACCAAGTTTGCAAGAATCACTTCGGGGCCAAAAAACCCGTTTAAAAGCTCGATTTAGGCCAAACTAGTTATAAGGACTTTGTTTTAGCGCGAGTTGAGTTTTTAAGTGTTGTTGGAGCTTAAAATGAGTCCCTACGAATTATATTAATGTATTATATGTTCAAATACTGATTTGGGATCACAACAACTTGGCTAGAGTCACTTCGGAGCCAAAATACTCATTTTAGGGCTCGATTTAGGCAAACTAGTTATAAGGACTTAGTTTTTAAGCGAGGTGAGTTTTTAAGTGTTTTTCGAGCTCAAAATGAGTCGCTAAGACTTATTATAATATATTATATTAAAATACACATTTAGGACCTAAACAACTTCGCTAGATTCACTTCGGAGCCAAAAACCCATCTAAAGGCTCGATTTAGGAAAAACTAGTTACAAAGACTTAGTTTTTGCGCGAAGTGACCTTATAAGGCTTGTTGGAGCTCCAAACGAGTCTCTAAGACTTACTATAATATATTATATGTTCAAACACTGATTTAGGATCAAAACAAGTTGGCAAGAATCACTTCGGGGCCAAAAAACCCGTTTAAAAGCTCGATTTAGGCCAAACTAGTTATAAGGACTTAGTTTTAGCGCGAGTTGAGTTTTTAAGTGTTGTTGGAGCTCAAAATGAGTCCCTACGAATTATATTAATGTATTATATGTTCAAATACTGATTTGGGATCACAAAAACTTGGCTAGAGTCACTTCGGAGCCAAAATACTCATTTTAGGGCTCGATTTAGGCAAACTAGTTATAAGGACTTAGTTTTTAAGCGAGGTGAGTTTTTAAGTGTTGTTCGAGCTCAAAATGAGTCGCTAAGACTTATTATAATATATTATATTAAAATACACATTTAGGACCTAAACAACTTCGCTAGATTCACTTCGGAGCCAAAAACCCATCTAAAGGCTCGATTTAGGAAAAACTAGTTACAAAGACTTAGTTTTTGCGCGAAGTGACCTTATAAGGCTTGTTGGAGCTCCAAACGAGTCTCTAAGACTTGTTATAATATATTATAAGTTCAAACACTGATTTAGGATCAAAATAAGTTTGCAAGAATCACTTCGGGGCCAAAAAACCCGTTTAAAAGCTCGATTTAGGCCAAACTAGTTATAAGGACTTAGTTTTAGCGCGAGTTGAGTTTTTAAGTGTTGTTGGAGTTCAAAATGAGTTGCTAAGACTTATTATAATATATTATATTAAAATACACATTTATGACCTAAACAACTTCGCTAGATTCACTTCGGAGCCAAAAACCCATCTAAAGGCTCGATTTAGGAAAAACTAGTTACAAAGACTTAGTTTTTGCGCGAAGTGACCTTATAAGGCTTGTTGGAGCTCCAAACGAGTCTCTAAGAGTTATTATAATATATTATATGTTCATACACTGATTTAGGATCAAACCAAGTTTGCAAGAATCACTTCGGGGCCAAAAAACCCGTTTAAAAGCTCGATTTAGGCCAAACTAGTTATAAGGACTTTGTTTTAGCGCGAGTTGAGTTTTTAAGTGTTGTTGGAGCTTAAAATGAGTCCCTACGAATTATATTAATGTATTATATGTTCAAATACTGATTTGGGATCACAACAACTTGGCTAGAGTCACTTCGGAGCCAAAATACTCATTTTAGGGCTCGATTTAGGCAAACTAGTTATAAGGACTTAGTTTTTAAGCGAGGTGAGTTTTTAAGTGTTGTTCGAGCTCAAAATGAGTCGCTAAGACTTATTATAATATATTATATTAAATTACACATTTAGGACCTAAACAACTTCGCTAGATTCACTTCGGAGCCAAAAACCCATCTAAAGGATCGATTTAGGAAAAACTAGTTACAAAGACTTAGTTTTTGCGCGAAGTGACCTTATAAGGCTTGTTGGAGCTCCAAACGAGTCTTTAAGACTTGTTATAATATATTATAAGTTCAAACACCGATTTAGGATCAAAACAAGTTTACAAGAATCACTTTGGGGCCAAAAAACCCGTTTAAAAGCTCGATTTAGGCCAAACTAGTTATAAGGACTTAGTTTTAGCGCGAGTTGAGTTTTTAAGTGTTGTTGGAGTTCAAAATGAGTCCCTACGAATTATATTAATGTATTATATGTTCAAATACTGATTTGGGATCACAACAACTTGGCTAGAGTCACTTCGGAGCCAAAATACCCATTTTAGGGCTAGATTTAGGCAAACTAGCAAACTAGTCATAAGGACTTAGTTTTTGCGCGAAGTGATTATTAAGTGTTGTTCGAGCTCAAAATGAGTCCCTAAGACTTATTATAATATATTATATTAAAATATACATTTAGGACCTAAACAACTTCGCTAGATTAACTTCGGAGCCAAAAACCCATCTAAAGGCTCGATTTAGGAAAAACTTGTTACAAAGACTTAGTTTTTGTGGGAAGTGACCTTATAAGGCTTGTTGGAGCTCCAAACGAGTCTCTAAGACTTATTATAATATATTATATGTTCAAATACTGATTTAGGTTGAAAACAAGTTTGCAAGAATCACTTCGGGGCCCAAAAACCCGTTTAAAAGCTCGATTTAGGCCAAACTAGTTATAAGGACTTAGTTTTAGCGCGAGTTGAGTTTTTAAGTGTTGTTGGAGCTCAAAATGAGTCGCTAAGACTTATTATAATATATTTTATTAAAATACACATTTATGACCTAAACAACTTCGCTAGATTCACTTCGGAGCCAAAAACCCATCTAAAGGCTCGATTTAGGAAAAACTAGTTACAAAGACTTAGTTTTTGCGCGAAGTGACCTTATAAGGCTTGTTGGAGCTCCAAACGAGTCTCTAAGAGTTATTATAATATATTATATGTTCAAACACTGATTTAGGATCAAAACAAGTTTGCAAGAATCACTTCGGGGCCAAAAAACCCGTTTAAAAGCTCGATTTAGGCCAAACTAGTTATAAGGACTTAGTTTTAGCGCGAGTTGAGTTTTTAAGTGTTGTTGGAGCTCAAAATGAGTCCCTACGAATTATATTAATGTATTATATGTTCAAATACTGATTTGGGATCACAACAACTTGGCTAGAGTCACTTCGGAGCCAAAATACTCATTTTAGGGCTCGATTTAGGCAAACTAGTTATAAGGACTTAGTTTTTAAGCGAGGTGAGTTTTTAAGTGTTGTTCGAGCTCAAAATGAGTCGCTAAGACTTATTATAATATATTATATTAAAATACACATTTAGGACCTAAATAACTTCGCTAGATTCACTTCGGAGCCAAAAACCCATCTAAAGGCTCGATTTAGGAAAAACTAGTTACAAAGACTTAGTTTATGCGCGAAGTGACCTTATAAGGCTTGTTGGAGCTCCAAACGAGTCTCTAAGACTTATTACAATATATTATATGTTCAAACACTGATTTAGGATCAAAACAAGTTTGCAAGAATCACTTCGGGGCCAAAAAACCCGTTTAAAAGCTCGATTTAGGCCAAACTAGTTATAAGGACTTAGTTTTAGCGCGAGTTGAGTTTTTAAGTGTTGTTGGAGCTCAAAATGAGTCGCTAAGACTTATTATAATATATTATATTAAAATACACATTTATGACCTAAACAACTTCGCTAGATTCACTTCGGAGCCAAAAACCCATCTAAAGGCTCGATTTAGGAAAAACTAGTTACAAAGACTTAGTTTTTGCGCGAAGTGACCTTATAAGGCTTGTTGGAGCTCCAAACGAGTCTCTAAGAGTTATTATAATATATTATATGTTCAAACACTGATTTAGGATCAAAACAAGTTTGCAAGAATCACTTCGGGGCCAAAAAAACCCGTTTAAAAGCTCGATTTAGGCCAAGCTAGTTATAAGGACTTAGTTTTAGCGCGAGTTGAGTTTTTAAGTGTTGTTGGAGCTCAAAATGAGTCCCTACGAATTATATTAATGTATTATATGTTCAAATACTGATTTGGGATCACAACAACTTGGCTAGAGTCACTTCGGAGCCAAAATACTCATTTTAGGGCTCGATTTAGGCAAACTAGTTATAAGGACTTAGTTTTTAAGCGAGGTGAGTTTTTAAGTGTTGTTCGAGCTCAAAATGAGTCGCTAAGACTTATTATAATATATTATATTAAAATACACATTTAGGACCTAAATAACTTCGCTAGATTCACTTCGGAGCCAAAAACCCATCTAAAGGCTCGATTTAGGAAAAACTAGTTACAAAGACTTAGTTTATGCGCGAAGTGACCTTATAAGGCTTGTTGGAGCTCCAAACGAGTCTCTAAGACTTATTACAATATATTATATGTTCAAACACTGATTTAGGATCAAAACAAGTTTGCAAGAATCACTTCGGGGCCAAAAAACCCGTTTAAAAGCTCGATTTAGGCCAAACTAGTTATAAGGACTTAGTTTTAGCGCGAGTTGAGTTTTTAAGTGTTGTTGGAGCTCAAAATGAGTCCGTACGAATTATATTAATGTATTATATGTTCAAATACTGATTTGGGATCACAACAACTTGGCTAGAGTCACTTCGGAGCCAAAATACCCATTTTAGGGCTAGATTTAGGCAAACTAGTTATAAGGACTTAGTTTTTGCGCGAAGTGATTTTTAAGTGTTGTTCGAGCTCAAAATGAGTCCCTAAGACTTATTATAATATATTATATTAAAATATACATTTAGTACCTAAACAACTTCGCGAGATTAACTTCGGAGCCAAAAACCCATCTAAAGGCTCGATTTAGGAAAAACTAGTTACAAAGACTTAGTTTTTCACGAAGTGACCTTATAAGGCTTGTTGGAGCTCTAAACGAGTCTCTAAGACTTATTATAATATATTATATGTTCAAATACTGATTTAGGTTCGAAACAAGTTTGCGAGAATCACTTCAGGGCCCAAAAACCCGTTTAAAAGCTCGATTTAGGCCAAACTAGTTATAAGGACTTAGTTTTAGCGCGAGGTGAGTTTTTAAGTGTTGTTGGAGCTCAAAATGAGTCCCTAAGACTTATATTAATGTATTATATGTTCAAATACTGATTTGGAATCACAACAACTTGGCTAGAGCCACTTCGTAGCTAAAATACCCATTTTAGGGCTCGATTTAGGCAAACTAGTTATAAGGACTTAGTTTTTAAGCGAGGTGAGTTTTTAAGTGTTGTTGGAGCTCAAAATGAGTCCCTAAGATGTATTATAATATATTATATTAAATTACACATTTGGGACCTAAACAAGTTTACTAGATTCACTTCGGAGCCCAAAAATAAATCTAAAGGCTCGATTTATACAAAAGTAGTTACATAGACTTAGTTTTTGCGCGAAGTGACCTTATAAGGCTTGTTGGAGCTCCAAACGAGTCTTTAAGACTTCTTATAATATATTATATGTTCAAGCGCTGATTTAGGATCAAAACAAGTTTGCAAGAATCACTTCGGGTCCAAAAAACCCGTTTAAAAGCTCGATTTAGGCCAAACTAGTTATAAGGACTTAGTTTTAGCGCGAGTTGAGTTTTTAAGTGTTGTTGGAGCTCAAAATGAGTCCCTACGAATTATATTAATGTATTATATGTTCAAATACTGATTTGAGATCACAATAACTTGGCTAGAGTCACTTCGGAGCCAAAATACCCATTTTAGGGCTAGATTTAGGCAAACTAGCAAACAAGTTATAAGGACTTAGTTTTTGCGCGAAGTGATTTTTAAGTGTTGTTCGAGCTCAAAATGAGTCCCTAAGACTTATTATAATATATTATATTACAATATAGATTTTGGACCTAAACAACTTTGCTAGATTAACTTCGGAGCCAAAAACCCATCTAAAGGCTCGATTTAGGAAAAACTAGTTACAAAGACTTAGTTTTTGCGCGAAGTGACCTTATAAGGCTTGTTGGAGCTCCAAACGAGTCTCTAAGACTTATTATAATATATTATATGTTCAAATACTGATTTAGGTTCAAAACAAGTTTGCAAGAATCACTTCGGGGCCCAAAAACCCGTTTAAAAGCTCGATTTAGGCCAAACTAGTTATAAGGACTTAGTTTTAGCGCGAGTTGAGTTTTTAAGTGTTGTTGGAGCTCACAAGGAGTCCCTAAGACTTATTATAATATATTATATTAAAATACACATTTAGGACCTCAACAACTTCGCTAGATTCACTTCGGAGCCAAAAACCCATCTAAAGGCTCGATTTAGGAAAAACTAGTTACAAAGACTTAGTTTTTGCGCGAAGTGACCTTATAATTCTTGTTGGAGCTCCAAACGAGTCTCTAAGACTTATTATAATATATTATATGTTCAAACACTGATTTAGGATCAAAACAAGTTTTTTTTTGCAAACATAGGATCAAAACAAGTTTGCAAGAATCACTTCGGGGCCAAAAAACCCGTTTAAAAGCTCGATTTAGGCCAAACTAGTTATAAGGACTTAGTTTTAGCGCGAGTTGAGTTTTTAACTGTTGTTGGAGCTCAAAATGAGTTCCTACGAATTATATTAATGTATTATATGTTCAAATACTGATTTGGGATCACAACAACTTGGCTAGAGTCACTTCGGAGCCAAAATACCCATTTTAGGGCTAGATTTAGGCAAACTAGTTATAAGGACTTAGTTTTTGCGCGAAGTGATTATTAAGTGTTGTTCGAGCTCAAAATGAGTCCCTAAGACTTATTATAATATATTATATTAAAATATACATTTAGGACCTAAACAACTTCGCTAGATTAACTTCGGAGCCAAAAACCCATCTAAAGGCTCGATTTAGGAAAAACTTGTTACAAAGACTTAGTTTTTGTGGGAAGTGACCTTATAAGGCTTGTTGGAGCTCCAAACGAGTCTCTAAGACTTATTATAATATATTATATGTTCAAATACTGATTTAGGTTCAAAACAAGTTTGCAAGAATCACTTCGGGGCCCAAAAACCCGTTTAAAAGCTCGATTTAGACCAAACTAGTTATAAGGACTTAGTTTTAGCGCGAGTTGAGTTTTTAAGTGTTGTTGGAGCTCAAAATGAGTCGCTAAGACTTATTATAATATATTATATTAAAATACACATTTATGACCTAAACAACTTCGCTAGATTCACTTCGGAGCCAAAAACCCATCTAAAGGCTCGATTTAGGAAAAACTAGTTACAAAGACTTAGTTTTTGCGCGAAGTGACCTTATAAGGCTTGTTGGAGCTCCAAAAGAGTCTCTAAGAGTTATTATAATATATTATATGTTCAAACACTGATTTAGGATCAAAACAAGTTTGCAAGAATCACTTCGGGGCCAAAAAACCCGTTTAAAAGCTCGATTTAGGCCAAACTAGTTATAAGGACTTAGTTTTAGCGCGAGTTGAGTTTTTAAGTGTTGTTGGAGCTCAAAATGAGTCCCTACGAATTATATTAATGTATTATATGTTCAAATACTGATTTGGGATCACAACAACTTGGCTAGAGTCACTTCGGAGCCAAAATACTCATTTTAGGGCTCGATTTAGGCAAACTAGTTATAAGGACTTAGTTTTTAAGCGAGGTGAGTTTTTAAGTGTTGTTCGAGCTCAAAATGAGTCGCTAAGACTTATTATAATATATTATATTAAAATACACATTTAGGACCTAAATAACTTCGCTAGATTCACTTCGGAGCCAAAAACCCATCTAAAGGCTCGATTTAGGAAAAACTAGTTACAAAGACTTAGTTTATGCGCGAAGTGACCTTATAAGGCTTGTTGGAGCTCCAAACGAGTCTCTAAGACTTATTACAATATATTATATGTTCAAACACTG
Source organism: Boehmeria nivea var. tenacissima (assembly GCA_018132145.1). Taxonomy (NCBI): domain Eukaryota; kingdom Viridiplantae; phylum Streptophyta; class Magnoliopsida; order Rosales; family Urticaceae; genus Boehmeria; species Boehmeria nivea. The sequence goes on from CM030880.1 coordinate 3,255,708, forward strand.
ATTTAGGATCAAAACAAGTTTGCAAGAATCACTTCGGGGCCAAAAAACCCGTTTAAAAGCTCGATTTAGGCCAAACTAGTTATAAGGACTTAGTTTTAGCGCGAGTTGAGTTTTTAAGTGTTGTTGGAGCTCAAAATGAGTCCGTACGAATTATATTAATGTATTATATGTTCAAATACTGATTTGGGATCACAACAACTTGGCTAGAGTCACTTCGGAGCCAAAATACCCATTTTAGGGCTAGATTTAGGCAAACTAGTTATAAGGACTTAGTTTTTGCGCGAAGTGATTTTTAAGTGTTGTTCGAGCTCAAAATGAGTCCCTAAGACTTATTATAATATATTATATTAAAATATACATTTAGTACCTAAACAACTTCGCGAGATTAACTTCGGAGCCAAAAACCCATCTAAAGGCTCGATTTAGGAAAAACTAGTTACAAAGACTTAGTTTTTCACGAAGTGACCTTATAAGGCTTGTTGGAGCTCTAAACGAGTCTCTAAGACTTATTATAATATATTATATGTTCAAATACTGATTTAGGTTCGAAACAAGTTTGCGAGAATCACTTCAGGGCCCAAAAACCCGTTTAAAAGCTCGATTTAGGCCAAACTAGTTATAAGGACTTAGTTTTAGCGCGAGGTGAGTTTTTAAGTGTTGTTGGAGCTCAAAATGAGTCCCTAAGACTTATATTAATGTATTATATGTTCAAATACTGATTTGGAATCACAACAACTTGGCTAGAGCCACTTCGTAGCTAAAATACCCATTTTAGGGCTCGATTTAGGCAAACTAGTTATAAGGACTTAGTTTTTAAGCGAGGTGAGTTTTTAAGTGTTGTTGGAGCTCAAAATGAGTCCCTAAGATGTATTATAATATATTATATTAAATTACACATTTGGGACCTAAACAAGTTTACTAGATTCACTTCGGAGCCCAAAAATAAATCTAAAGGCTCGATTTATACAAAAGTAGTTACATAGACTTAGTTTTTGCGCGAAGTGACCTTATAAGGCTTGTTGGAGCTCCAAACGAGTCTTTAAGACTTCTTATAATATATTATATGTTCAAGCGCTGATTTAGGATCAAAACAAGTTTGCAAGAATCACTTCGGGTCCAAAAAACCCGTTTAAAAGCTCGATTTAGGCGAAACTAGTTATAAGGACTTAGTTTTAGCGCGAGTTGAGTTTTTAAATGTTGTTGGAGCTCAAAATGAGTCCCTACGAATTATATTAATGTATTATATGTTCAAATACTGATTTGGGATCACAACAACTTGGCTAGAGTCACTTCGCAGCCAAAATACCCATTTTAGGGCTCGATTTAGGCAAACTAGTTATAAGGACTTAGTTTTTAAGCGAGGTGAGTTTTTAAGTGTTGTTGGAGCTCAAAATGAGTCCCTAAGATGTATTATAATATATTATATTAAATTACACATTTGGGACCTAAACAAGTTTACTAGATTCACTTCGGAGCCCAAAAATAAATCTAAAGGCTCGATTTAGACAAAAGTAGTTACATAGACTTAGTTTTTGCGCGAAGTGACCTTATAAGGCTTGTTGGAGCTCCAAACGAGTCTCTAAGACTTCTTATAATATATTATATGTTCAAGCGCTGATTTAGGATCAAAACAAGTTTGCAAGAATCACTTCGGGTCCAAAAAACCCGTTTAAAAGCTCGATTTAGGCCAAACTAGTTATAAGGACTTAGTTTTAGCGCGAGTTGAGTTTTTAAGTGTTGTTGGAGCTCAAAATGAGTCCCTACGAATTATATTAATGTATTATATGTTCAAATACTGATTTGAGATCACAATAACTTGGCTAGAGTCACTTCGGAGCCAAAATACCCATTTTAGGGCTAGATTTAGGCAAACTAGCAAACAAGTTATAAGGACTTAGTTTTTGCGCGAAGTGATTTTTAAGTGTTGTTCGAGCTCAAAATGAGTCCCTAAGACTTATTATAATATATTATATTACAATATAGATTTTGGACCTAAACAACTTTGCTAGATTAACTTCGGAGCCAAAAACCCATCTAAAGGCTCGATTTAGGAAAAACTAGTTACAAAGACTTAGTTTTTGCGCGAAGTGACCTTATAAGGCTTGTTGGAGCTCCAAACGAGTCTCTAAGACTTATTATAATATATTATATGTTCAAATACTGATTTAGGTTCAAAACAAGTTTGCAAGAATCACTTCGGGGCCCAAAAACCCGTTTAAAAGCTCGATTTAGGCCAAACTAGTTATAAGGACTTAGTTTTAGCGCGAGTTGAGTTTTTAAGTGTTGTTGGAGCTCACAAGGAGTCCCTAAGACTTATTATAATATATTATATTAAAATACACATTTAGGACCTCAACAACTTCGCTAGATTCACTTCGGAGCCAAAAACCCATCTAAAGGCTCGATTTAGGAAAAACTAGTTACAAAGACTTAGTTTTTGCGCGAAGTGACCTTATAATTCTTGTTGGAGCTCCAAACGAGTCTCTAAGACTTATTATAATATATTATATGTTCAAACACTGATTTAGGATCAAAACAAGTTTTTTTTTGCAAACATAGGATCAAAACAAGTTTGCAAGAATCACTTCGGGGCCAAAAAACCCGTTTAAAAGCTCGATTTAGGCCAAACTAGTTATAAGGACTTAGTTTTAGCGCGAGTTGAGTTTTTAACTGTTGTTGGAGCTCAAAATGAGTTCCTACGAATTATATTAATGTATTATATGTTCAAATACTGATTTGGGATCACAACAACTTGGCTAGAGTCACTTCGGAGCCAAAATACCCATTTTAGGGCTAGATTTAGGCAAACTAGTTATAAGGACTTAGTTTTTGCGCGAAGTGATTATTAAGTGTTGTTCGAGCTCAAAATGAGTCCCTAAGACTTATTATAATATATTATATTAAAATATACATTTAGGACCTAAACAACTTCGCTAGATTAACTTCGGAGCCAAAAACCCATCTAAAGGCTCGATTTAGGAAAAACTTGTTACAAAGACTTAGTTTTTGTGGGAAGTGACCTTATAAGGCTTGTTGGAGCTCCAAACGAGTCTCTAAGACTTATTATAATATATTATATGTTCAAATACTGATTTAGGTTCAAAACAAGTTTGCAAGAATCACTTCGGGGCCCAAAAACCCGTTTAAAAGCTCGATTTAGGCCAAACTAGTTATAAGGACTTAGTTTTAGCGCGAGTTGAGTTTTTAAGTGTTGTTGGAGCTCAAAATGAGTCGCTAAGACTTATTATAATATATTATATTAAAATACACATTTATGACCTAAACAACTTCGCTAGATTCACTTCGGAGCCAAAAACCCATCTAAAGGCTCGATTTAGGAAAAACTAGTTACAAAGACTTAGTTTTTGCGCGAAGTGACCTTATAAGGCTTGTTGGAGCTCCAAAAGAGTCTCTAAGAGTTATTATAATATATTATATGTTCAAACACTGATTTAGGATCAAAACAAGTTTGCAAGAATCACTTCGGGGCCAAAAAACCCGTTTAAAAGCTCGATTTAGGCCAAACTAGTTATAAGGACTTAGTTTTAGCGCGAGTTGAGTTTTTAAGTGTTGTTGGAGCTCAAAATGAGTCCCTACGAATTATATTAATGTATTATATGTTCAAATACTGATTTGGGATCACAACAACTTGGCTAGAGTCACTTCGGAGCCAAAATACTCATTTTAGGGCTCGATTTAGGCAAACTAGTTATAAGGACTTAGTTTTTAAGCGAGGTGAGTTTTTAAGTGTTGTTCGAGCTCAAAATGAGTCGCTAAGACTTATTATAATATATTATATTAAAATACACATTTAGGACCTAAATAACTTCGCTAGATTCACTTCGGAGCCAAAAACCCATCTAAAGGCTCGATTTAGGAAAAACTAGTTACAAAGACTTAGTTTATGCGCGAAGTGACCTTATAAGGCTTGTTGGAGCTCCAAACGAGTCTCTAAGACTTATTACAATATATTATATGTTCAAACACTGATTTAGGATCAAAACAAGTTTGCAAGAATCACTTCGGGGCCAAAAAACCCGTTTAAAAGCTCGATTTAGGCCAAACTAGTTATAAGGACTTAGTTTTAGCGCGAGTTGAGTTTTTAAGTGTTGTTGGAGCTCAAAATGAGTCCGTACGAATTATATTAATGTATTATATGTTCAAATACTGATTTGGGATCACAACAACTTGGCTAGAATCACTTCGGAGCCAAAATACCCATTTTAGGGCTAGATTTAGGCAAACTAGTTATAAGGACTTAGTTTTTGCGCGAAGTGATTTTTAAGTGTTGTTCGAGCTCAAAATGAGTCCCTAAGACTTATTATAATATATTATATTAAAATATACATTTAGTACCTAAACAACTTCGCGAGATTAACTTCGGAGCCAAAAACCCATCTAAAGGCCCGATTTAGGAAAAACTAGTTACAAAGACTTAGTTTTTCACGAAGTGACCTTATAAGGCTTGTTGGAGCTCTAAACGAGTCTCTAAGACTTATTATAATATATTATATGTTCAAATACTGATTTAGGTTCGAAACAAGTTTGCGAGAATCACTTCAGGGCCAAAAAACCCGTTTAAAAGCTCGATTTAGGCCAAACTAGTTATAAGGACTTAGTTTTAGCGCGAGTTGAGTTTTTAAGTGTTGTTGGAGCTCAAAATGAGTCCCTAAGACTTATATTAATGTATTATATGTTCAAATACTGATTTGGGATCACAACAACTTGGCTAGAGCCACTTCGCAGCTAAAATACCCATTTTAGGGCTCGATTTAGGCAAACTAGTTATAAGGACTTAGTTTTTAAGCGAGGTGAGTTTTTAAGTGTTGTTGGAGCTCAAAATGAGTCCCTAAGATGTATTATAATATATTATAGTAAATTACACATTTAGGACCTAAACAAGTTTACTAGATTCACTTCGGAGCCCAAAAATAAATCTAAAGGCTCGATTTATACAAAAGTAGTTACATAGACTTAGTTTTTGCGCGAAGTGACCTTATAAGGCTTGTTGGAGCTCCAAACGAGTCTTTAAGACTTCTTATAATATATTATATGTTCAAGCGCTGATTTAGGATCAAAACAAGTTTGCAAGAATCACTTCGGGTCCAAAAAACCCGTTTAAAAGCTCGATTTAGGCGAAACTAGTTATAAGGACTTAGTTTTAGCGCGAGTTGAGTTTTTAAATGTTGTTGGAGCTCAAAATGAGTTCCTACGAATTATATTAATGTATTATATGTTCAAATACTGATTTGGGATCACAACAACTTGGCTAGAGTCACTTCGCAGCCAAAATACCCATTTTAGGGCTCGATTTAGGCAAACTAGTTATAAGGACTTAGTTTTTAAGCGAGGTGAGTTTTTAAGTGTTGTTGGAGCTCAAAATGAGTCCCTAAGATGTATTATAATATATTATATTAAATTACACATTTGGGACCTAAACAAGTTTACTAGATTCACTTCGGAGCCCAAAAATAAATCTAAAGGCTCGATTTAGACAAAAGTAGTTACATAGACTTAGTTTTTGCGCGAAGTGACCTTATAAGGCTTGTTGGAGCTCCAAACGAGTCTCTAAGACTTCTTATAATATATTATATGTTCAAGCGCTGATTTAGGATCAAAACAAGTTTGCAAGAATCACTTCGGGTCCAAAAAACCCGTTTAAAAGCTCGATTTAGGCCAAACTAGTTATAAGGACTTAGTTTTAGCGCGAGTTGAGTTTTTAAGTGTTGTTGGAGCTCAAAATGAGTCCCTACGAATTATATTAATGTATTATATGTTCAAATACTGATTTGGGATCACAATAACTTGGCTAGAGTCACTTCGGAGCCAAAATACCCATTTTAGGGCTAGATTTAGGCAAACTAGCAAACTAGTTATAAGGACTTAGTTTTTGTGCGAAGTGATTTTTAAGTGTTGTTCGAGCTCAAAATGAGTCCCTAAGACTTATTATAATATATTATATTAAAATATAGATTTTGGACCTAAACAACTTTGCTAGATTAACTTCGGAGCCAAAAACCCATCTAAAGGCTCGATTTAGGAAAAACTAGTTACAAAGACTTAGTTTTTGCGCGAAGTGACCTTATAAGGCTTGTTGGAGCTCCAAACGAGTCTCTAAGACTTATTATAATATATTATATGTTCAAATACTGATTTAGGTTCAAAACAAGTTTGCAAGAATCACTTCGGGGCCCAAAAACCCGTTTAAAAGCTCGATTTAGGCCAAACTAGTTATAAGGACTTAGTTTTAGCGCGAGTTGAGTTTTTAAGTGTTGTTGGAGCTCACAAGGAGTCCCTAAGACTTATTATAATATATTATATTAAAATACACATTTAGGACCTCAACAACTTCGCTAGATTCACTTCGGAGCCAAAAACCCATCTAAAGGCTCGATTTAGGAAAAACTAGTTACATAGACTTAGTTTTTGCGCGAAGTGACCTTATAATTCTTGTTGGAGCTCCAAACGAGTCTCTAAGACTTATTATAATATATTATATGTTCAAACACTGATTTAGGATCAAAACAAGTTTTTTTTTGCAAACATAGGATCAAAACAAGTTTGCAAGAATCACTTCGGGGCCAAAAAACCCGTTTAAAAGCTCGATTTAGGCCAAACTAGTTATAAGGACTTAGTTTTAGCGCGAGTTGAGTTTTTAACTGTTGTTGGAGCTCAAAATGAGTTCCTACGAATTATATTAATGTATTATATGTTCAAATACTGATTTGGGATCACAACAACTTGGCTAGAGTCACTTCGGAGCCAAAATACCCATTTTAGGGCTAGATTTAGGCAAACTAGTTATAAGGACTTAGTTTTTGCGCGAAGTGATTTTTAAGTGTTGTTCGAGCTCAAAATGAGTCCCTAAGACTTATTATAATATATTATATTAAAATATACATTTAGTACCTAAACAACTTCGCGAGATTAACTTCGGAGCCAAAAACCCATCTAAAGGCTCGATTTAGGAAAAACTAGTTACAAAGACTTAGTTTTTGCGCGAAGTGACCTTATAAGGCTTGTTGGAGCTCCAAACGAGTCTCTAAGACTTATTATAATATATTATATGTTCAAATACTAATTTAGGTTCAAAACAAGTTTGCAAGAATCACTTCGGGGCCCAAAAACCCGTTTAAAAGCTCGATTTACGCCAAACTAGTTATAAGGACTTAGTTTTAGCGCGAGTTGAGTTTTCAAGTGTTGTTGGAGCTCAAAATGAGTCCCTAAGACTTATTATAATATATTATATTAAAATACACATTTAGGACCTCAACAACTTCGCTAGATTCACTTCGGAGCCAAAAACCCATCTAAAGGCTCGATTTAGGAAAAACTAGTTACAAAGACTTAGTTTTTGCGCGAAGTGACCTTATAAGGCTTGTTGGAGCTCCAAACGAGTCTCTAAGACTTATTATAATATATTATATGTTCAAACACTGATTTAGGATCAAAACAAGTTTGCAAGAATCACTTCGCGGCCAAAAAACCCGTTTAAAAGCTCGATTTAGGCGAAACTAGTTATAAGGACTTAGTTTTAGCGCGAGTTGAGTTTTTAAGTGTTGTTGGAGCTCGAAATGAGTCCCTACGAATTATATTAATGTATTATATGTTCAAATACTGATTTGGGATCACAACAACTTGGCTAGAGTCACTTCGCAGCCAAAATACCCATTTTAGGGCTTGATTTAGGCAAACTAGTTATAAGGACTTAGTTTTTAAGCGAGGTGAGTTTTTAAGTGTTGTTGGAGCTCAAAATGAGTCCCTAAGATGTATTATAATATATTATATTAAATTACACATTTGGGACCTAAACAAGTTTACTAGATTCACTTCGGAGCCCAAAAATAAATCTAAAGGCTCGATTTAGACAAAAGTAGTTACATAGACTTAGTTTTTGCGCGAAGTGACCTTATAAGGCTTGTTGGAGCTCCAAACGAGTCTTTAAGACTTCTTATAATATATTATATGTTCAAGCGCTGATTTAGGATCAAAACAAGTTTGCAAGAATCACTTCGGGTCCAAAAAACCCGTTTAAAAGCTCGATTTAGGCGAAACTAGTTATAAGGACTTAGTTTGAGCGCGAGTTGAGTTTTTAAGTGTTGTTGGAGCTCAAAATGAGTCCCTACGAATTATATTAATGCATTATATGTTCAAATACTTATTTGGGATCACAACAACTAGGCTAGAGTCACTTCGCAGCCAAAATACCCATTTTTGGGCTCGATTTAGGCAAACTAGTTATAAGGACTTAGTTTTTAAGCGAGGTGAGTTTTTAAGTGTTGTTGGAGCTCAAAATGAGTCCCTAAGATGTATTATAATATATTATATTAAATTACACATTTGGGACCTAAACAAGTTTACTAGATTCACTTCGGAGCCCAAAAATAAATCTAAAGGCTCGATTTAGACAAAAGTAGTTACATAGACTTAGTTTTTGCGCGAAGTGACCTTATAAGGCTTGTTGGAGCTCCAAACGAGTCTCTAAGACTTCTTATAATATATTATATGTTCAAGCGCTGATATAGGATCAAAACAAGTTTGCAAGAATCACTTCGGGTCCAAAAAACCCGTTTAAAAACTCGATTTAGGCCAAACTAGTTATAAGGACTTAGTTTTAGCGCGAGTTGAGTTTTTAAGTGTTGTTGGAGCTCAAAATGAGTCCCTACGAATTATATTAATGTATTATATGTTCAAATACTGATTTGGGATCACAACAACTTGGCTAGAGTCACTTCGCAGCCAAAATACCCATTTTAGGGCTCGATTTAGGAAAACTAGTTATAAGGACTTAGTTTTTAAGCGAGGTGAGTTTTTAAGTGTTGTTGGAGCTCAAAATGAGTCCCTAAGATGTATTATAATATATTATATTAAATTACACATTTGGGACCTAAACAAGTTTACTAGATTCACTTCGGAGCCCAAAAATAAATCTAAAGGCTCGATTTAGACAAAAGTAGTTACATAGACTTAGTTTTTGCGCGAAGTGACCTTATAAGGCTTGTTGGAGCTCCAAACGAGTCTCTAAGACTTCTTATAATATATTATATGTTCAAGCGCTGATATAGGATCAAAACAAGTTTGTAAGAATCACTTCGGGTCCAAAAAACCCGTTTAAAAACTCGATTTAGGCCAAACTAGTTATAAGGACTTAGTTTTAGCGCGAGTTGAGTTTTTAAGTGTTGTTGGAGCTCAAAATGAGTCCCTACGAATTATATTAATGTATTATATGTTCAAATACTGTTTTGGGATCACAACAACTTGGCTAGAGTCACTTCGCAGCCAAAATACCCATTTTAGGGCTCGATTTAGGAAAACTAGTTATAAGGACTTAGTTTTTAAGCGAGGTGAGTTTTTAAGTGTTGTTGGAGCTCAAAATGAATCCCTAAGATGTATTATAATATATTATATTAAGTTACACATTTGGGACCAAAACAAGTTCACTAGATTCACTTCGGAGCCCAAAAATAAATCTAAAGGCTCGATTTAGACAAAACTAGTTACATAGACTTAGTTTTTGCGCGAAACGACCTTATAAGGCTTGTTGGAGCTCCAAACGACTCTCTAAGACTTCTTATAATATATTATATGTTCAATCACTGATTTAGGATCAAAACAAGTTTGCAAGAATCACTTCGGGGCCAAAAAACCCGTTTAAAAGCTCGATTTAGGCCAAACTAGTTATAAGGACTTAGTTTTAGCGCGAGTTGAGTTTTTAAGTGTTGTTGGAGCTCGAAATGAGTCGCTACGAATTATATTAATGTATTATATGTTCAAATACAGATTTGGGATCACAACAACTTGGCTAGAGCCACTTCGCAGCTAAAATACCCATTTTAGGGCTCGATTTAGGCAAACTAGTTATAAGGACTTAGTTTTTAAGCGAGGTGAGTTTTTAAGTGTTGTTGGAGCTCAAAATGAGTCCCTAAGATGTATTATAATATATTATATTAAATTACACATTTGGGACCTAAACAAGTTTACTAGATTCACTTCGGAGCCCAAAAATAAATCTAAAGGCTCGATTTAGACAAAAGTAGTTACATAGACTTAGTTTTTGCGCGAAGTGACCTTATAAGGCTTGTTGGAGCTCCAAACGAGTCTCTAAGACTTCTTATAATATATTATATGTTCAAGCGCTGATTTAGGATCAAAACAAGTTTGCAAGAACCACTTCGGGGCCAAAAAACCCGTTTAAAAGCTCGATTTAGGCCAAACTAGTTATAAGGACTTAGTTTTAGCGCGAGTTGAGTTTTTAAGTGTTGTTGGAGCTTAAACTGAGTCCCTACGAATTATATTAATGTATTATATGTTCAAATACTGATTTGGGATCACAACAACTTGGCTAGAGTCACTTCGGAGCCAAAATACCCATTTTAGGGCTCGATTTAGGCAAACTAATTATAAGGACTTACTTTTAGCGCGAAGTGATTTTTAAGTGTTGTTGGAGCTCAAAGTGAGTCTCTAAGACTTATTATAATATATTATATAGAAAAATACATTTAGGACCTAAACAACTTTTCTAGATTAACTTCGGAGCTAAAAACCCATCTAAAGGCTCGATTTAGGAAAAACTAGTAACAAAGACTTAGTTTTTGCGCGAAGTGACCTTATAAGGCTTGTTGGAGCTCCAAACGAGTCTCTAAGACTTATTATAATATATTATATGTTCAAATACTGATTTAGGATCAAAACAAGTTTGCAAGAATCACTTCGGGGCCCAAAAACCCGTTTAAAAGCTCGATTTAGGCCAAACTAATTATAAGGACTTAGTTTTAGCGCGAGTTGAGTTTTTAAGTGTTGTTGGAGCTTAAAATGCTCGATTTAGGCCAAACTAGTTATAAGGACTTAGTTTTAGCGCGAGCTGAGTTTTTAAGTGTTGTTGGAGCTTAAAATGAGTCCCTACGAATTATATTAATGTATTATATGTTCAAATACTGATTTGGGATCACAACAACTTGGCTAGAGTCACTTCGCAGCCAAAATACCTATTTTAGGGCTCGATTTAGGCAAACTAGTTATAAGGACTTAGTTTTTAAGCGAGGTGAGTTTTTAAGTGTTGTTGGAGCTCAAAATGAGTCCCTAAGACGTATTATAATATATTATATTAAATTACACATTTGGGACCTAAACAAGTTCACTAGATTCACTTCGGAGCCCAAAAATAAATCTAAAGGCTCGATTTAGACAAAAGTAGTTACATAGACTTAGTTTTTGCGCGAAGTGACCTTATAAGGCTTGTTGGAGCTCCAAACGAGTCTCTAAGACTTCTTATAAAATATTATATGTTCAAGCGCTGATTTAGGATCAAAACAAGTTTGCAAGAATCACTTCGGGGCCAAAAAACCCGTCTAAAAGCTAGATTTAGGCCAAACTAGTTATAAGGACTTAGTTTTAGCGCGAGTTGAGTTTTTAAGTGTTGTTGGAGCTCAAACTGAGTCCCTACGAATTATATTAATGTATTATATGTTCAAATACTGATTTGGGATCACAACAACTTGGCTAGAGTCACTTCGGAGCCAAAATACCCATTTTGGGGCTCGATTTAGGCAAACTAATTATAAGGACTTAGTTTTTGCGCGAAGTGATTTTTAAGTGTTGTTGGAGCTCAAAGTGAGTCCCTAAGACTTATTATAATATATTATATTAAAATATACATTTAGGACCTAAACAACTTTGCTAGATTAACTTCGGAGCCAAAAACCCATCTAAAGGCTCGATTTAGGAAAAACTAGTAACAAAGACTTAATTTTTGCGCGAAGTGACCTTATAAGGCTTGTTGGAGCTCCAAACGAGTCTCTAAGACTTATTATAATATATTATATGTTCAAATACTGATTTAGGATCAAAACAAGTTTGCAAGAATCACTTCGGGGCCTAAAAACCCGTTTAAAAGCTCGATTTGGGCCAAACTAGTTATAAGGACTTAGTTTTAGCGCGAGTTGAGTTTTTAAGTGTTGTTGGAGCTCAAAATGAGTCCCTACGAATTATATTAATGTATTATATGTTGAAATACTTATTTGGGTTCATAACAACTTGGCTAGAGTCACTTCGGAGCCAAAATACTCATTTTAGGCCTCGATTTAGGCAAACTAGTTATAAGAACTTAGTTTTTAAGCGAGTTGAGTTTTTAAGTGTTGTTCGAGCTCAAAATGAGTCGCTAAGACTTATTATAATATATTATATTAAAATACACATTTAGGACCTAAACAACTTCGCTAGATTCACTTCGGAGCAAAAAACCCATCTAAAGGCTCGATTTAAGAAAAACTAGTTACAAAGACTTAGTTTTTGCGCGAAGTGACCTTATAAGGCTTGTTGGAGCCCTAAACGAGTCTCTAAGACTTATTATAATATATTATATGTTCAAACACTGATTTAGGATCAAAACAAGTTTGCAAGAATCACTTCGGGGCCAAAAAACCCGTTTAAAAGTTCGATTTAGGCCAAACTAGTTATAAGGACTTAGTTTTAGCGCGAGTTGAGTTTTTAAGTGTTGTTGGAGCTCAAAATGAGTCCCTACGAATTATATTAATGTATTATATGTTCAAATTCTGATTTGGGATCACAACAACTTGGCTAGAGTCACTTCGCAGCCAAAATACCTATTTTAGGGCTCGATTTAGGCAAACTAGTTATAAGGACTTAGTTTTTAAGCGAGGTGAGTTTTTAAGTGTTGTTGGAGCTCAAAATGAGTCCCTAAGACGTATTATAATATATTATATTAAATTACACATTTGGGACCTAAACAAGTTCACTAGATTCACTTCGGAGCCCAAAAATAAATCTAAAGGCTCGATTTAGACAAAACTAGTTACATAGACTTAGTTTTTGCGCGAAGTGACCTTATAAGGCTTGTTGGAGCTCCAAACGAGTCTCTAAGACTTCTTATAATATATTATATGTTCAAGCGCTGATTTAGCATCAAAACAGGTTTGCAAGAATCACTTCGGGGCCAAAAAACCCGTTTAAAAGCTCGATTTAGGCCAAACTAGTTATAAGGACTTAGTTTTAGCGCGAGTTGAGTTTTTAAGTGTTGTTGGAGCTCAAAATGAGTCCCTACGAATTATATTAATGTATTATGTTTTCAAATACTCATTTGGGATCACAACAACTTGGCTAGAGTCACTTCGGAGCCAAAATACTCGTTTTAGGGCTCGATTTAGACAAACTAGTTATAAGGACTTAGTTTTTAAGCGAGGTGAGTTTTTAAGTGTTGTTCGAGCTCAAAATGAGTCGCTAAGACTTATTATAATATATTATATTAAAATACACATTTAGGACCTAAACAACTTTGCTAGATTCACTTCGGAGCCAAAAACCCATCTAAAGGCTCGATTTAGGAAAAACTAGTTACATAGACTTTGTTTTTCGCGAAGTGACCTTATAAGGCTTGTTGTAGCTCCAAACGAGTCTCTAAGAATTCTTATAATATATTATATGTTCAAGCGCTGATTTAGCATCAAAACAGGTTTGCAAGAATCACTTCGGGGCAAATAAACCCGTTTAAAAGCTCGATTTAGGCCAAACTAGTTATAAGGACTTAGTTTTAGCGCGAGTTGAGTTTTTAAGTGTTGTTGGAGCTCAAAATGAGTCCCTACGAATTATATTAATGTATTATATGTTCAAATACTGATTTGGGATCACAACAACTTGGCTAGAGTCACTTCGGAGCCAAAATACCCATTTTAGGGCTCGATTTAGGCAAACTAATTATAAGGACTTAGTTTTTGCGCGAAGTGATTTTTAAGTGTTGTTGGAGCTCAAAGTGAGTCCCTAAGACTTATTATAATATATTATATTAAAATATACATTTAGGACCTAAACAACTTCGCTAGATTAACTTCGAAGCCAAAAACCCATCTAAAGGCTCGATTTAGGAAAAACTAGTTACAAAGACTTAGTTTTTGCGCGAAGTGACCTTATAAGGTTTTTTGGAGCTCCAAACGAGTCTCTAAGACTTATTATAATATATTATATGTTCAAATGCTGATTTAGGATCAAAACAAGTTTGCAAGAATCACTTCGGGGCCCAAAAACCCGTTTAAAAGCTCGATTTAGGCCAAACTAGTTATAAGGACTTAGTTTTAGCACGAGTTGAGTTTTTAAGTGTTGTTGGAGCTCAAAATGAGTCCCTACGAATTATATTAATGTATTATATGTTCAAATACTGATTTGGGATCACAACAACTTGGCTAGAGACACTTCGGAGCCAAAATACTCATTTTAGGGCTCGATTTAGGCAAACTAGTTATAAGGACTTAGTTTTTAAGCGAGGCGAGTTTTTAAGTGTTGTTCGAACTCAAAATGAGTCCCTAAGACGTATTATAATATATTATATTAAAATACACATTTAGGACCTAAACAACTTCGCTAGATTCACTTCGGAGCCAACAACCCATCTAAAGGCTTGATTTAGGGAAAACTAGTTACATAGACTTAGTTTTTGCGCGAAGTGACCTTATAAGGCTTGTTGGAGCTCCAAACGAGTCTCTAAGACTTCTTATAATATATTATATGTTCAAGCGCTGATTTAGGATCAAAACAAGTTTGCAAGAATCACTTCGGGGCAAAAAAACCCGTTTAAAAGCTCGATTTAGGCCAAACTAGTTATAAGGACTTAGTTTTAGCGCGAGTTGAGTTTTTAAGTGTTATTGGAGCTCAAAATGAGTCCCTACGAATTATATTTATGTATTATATGTTCAAATACTGATTTGGGATCACAACAACTTGGCTAGAGTCACTTCGGAGCCAAAATACCCATTTTAGGGCTCGATTTAGGCAAACTAATTATAAGGACTTAGTTTTTGCGCGAAGTGATTTCTAAGTGTTGTTGGAGCTCAAAGTGAGTCCCTAAGACTTATTATAATATATTATATTAAAATATACATTTAGGACCTAAACAACTTCGCTAGATTAACTTCGAAGCCAAAAACCCATCTAAAGGCTCGATTTAGGAAAAACTAGTTGCAAAGACTTAGTTTTTGCGCGAAGTGACCTTATAAGGCTTGTTGGAGCTCCAAACGAGTCTCTAAGACTTATTATAATATATTATATGTTCAAATACTGATTTAGGATCAAAACAAGTTTGCAAGAATCACTGCGGGGCCCAAAAACCCGTTTAAAAGCTCGATTTAGGCCAAACTAGTTATAAGGACTTAGTTTTAGCGCGAGTTGAGTTTTTAAGTGTTGTTGGAGCTCAAAATGAGTCCCTACGAATTAGATTAATGTGTTATATGTTCAAATACTGATTTGGGATCAGAACAACTTGGCTAGAGTCACTTCGGAGCCAAAATACTCATTTTAGGGCTCGATTTAGGCAAACTAGTTATAAGGACTTAGTTTTTAAGCGAGGTGAGTTTTTAAGTGTTGTTCGAGCTCAAAATGAGTCCCTAAGACGTATTATAATATATTATATTAAAATACACATTTAGGACCTAAACAACTTCGCTAGATTCACTTCGGAGCCAACAACCCATCTAAAGGCTCGATTTAGGGAAAACTAGTTACAAAGATTTAGTTTTTACGCGAAGTGACCTTATAAGGCTTGTTGGAGCTCCAAACGAGTCTTGAAGACTTATTATAATATATTATATGTTCAAATGCTGATTTAGGATCAAAACAAGTTTGCAAGAATCACTTCGGGGCCCAAAAAACCCGTTTAAAAGCTCGATTTAGGCCAAACTAGTTATAAGGACTTAGTTTTAGCGCGAGTTGAGTTTTTAAGTGTTATTGGAGCTCAAAATGAGTCCCTACGAATTATATTAATGTATTATATTTTCAAATACTGATTTGGGATCACAATAACTTAGCTGGAGTCACTTCGCAGCCAAAATACCCATTTTAGCGCTCGATTTAGGCAAACTAGTTATAAGGACTTAGTTTTTAAGCGACGTGAGTTTTTTAGTGTTGTTCGAGCTCAAAATGAGTGGCTAAGACTTATTATAATATATTATATTAAAATACACATTTAGGACCTAAACAACTTCGCTAGATTCACTTCGGAGCCAAAAACCCATCTAAAGGCTCGATTTAGGAAAAACTAGTTACAAAGACTTAGTTTTTGCGCGAAGTGACCTTATAAGGCTTGTTGGAGATCCAAACGAGTCTCTAAGACTTACTATAATATATTATATGTTCAAACACTGATTTAGGATCAAAACAAGTTGGCAAGAATCACTTCGGGGCCAAAAAACCCGTTTAAAAGCTCGATTTAGGCCAAACTAGTTATAAGGACTTAGTTTTAGCGCGAGTTGAGTTTTTAAGTGTTGATGGAGCTCAAAATGAGTCCCTACGAATTATATTAATGTATTATATGTTCAAATACTGATTTGGGATCACAACAACTTGGCTAGAGTCACTTCGGAGCCAAAATACCCATTTTAGGGCTCGATTTAGGCAAACTAATTATAAGGACTTAGTTTTTGCGCGAAGTGATTTTTAAGTGTTGTTGGAGCTCAAAGTGAGTCCCTAAGACTTATTATAATATATTATATTAAAATATACATTTAGGACCTAAACAACTTTGCTAGATTAACTTCGGAACCAAAAACCCATCTAAAGGCTCGATTTAGGAAAAACTAGTTACAAAGACTTAGCTTTTGCGCGAAGTGACCTTATAAGGCTTGTTGCAGCTCCAAACGAGTCTCTAAGACTTATTATAATATATTATATGCTCAAATACTGATTTAGGATCAAAACAAGTTTGCAAGAATCACTTCGGGGCCCAAAAACCCGTTTAAAAGCTCGATTTAGGCCCATCTAAAGGCTCGATTTAAGGAAAACTAGTTACAAAGACTTAGTTTTTGCGCGAAATGACCTTATAAGGGTTGTTGGAGCTCCAAACGAGTCTCTATGACTTATTATAATATATTATACGTTCAAATACTGATTTAGGATCAAAACAAGTTTGCAAGAATCACTTCGGGGACAAAAAACCATTTCAAAGCTCGATTTAGGCCAAACTAGTTATAACGACTTAGTTTTAGCGCGAGTTGAGTTTTTAAGTGTTGTTGGAGCTCAAAATGAGTCCCTACGAATTATATTAATGTATTATATGTTCAAATACTGATTTGGGATCACAACAACTTGGCTAGAGTCACTTCGGAGCCAAAATACCCATTTTAGGGCTCGATTTAGACAAACTAATTATAAGGACTTAGTTTTTGCGCAAAGTGATTTTTAAGTGTTGTTGGAGCTCAAAGTGAGTCCCTAAGACTTATTATAATATATTATATTAAAATATACATTTAGGACCTAAACAACTTCGCTAGATTAACTTCGGAGCTGAAAACCCATCTAAAGGCTCGATTTAGGAAAAACTAGTTACAAAGACTTAGTTTTTGCGCGAAGTGACCTTATAAGGCTTTTTGGAGCTCCAAACGAGTCTCTAAGACTTATTATAATATATTATATGTTCAAATGCTGATTTAGGATCAAAACAAGTTTGCAAGAATCACTTCGGGGCCCAAAAACCCGTTTAAAAGCTCGATTTAGGCCAAACTAGTTATAAGGACTTAGTTTTAGCACGAGTTGAGTTTTTAAGTGTTGTTGGAGCTCAAAATGAGTCCCTACGAATTATATTAATGTATTATATGTTCAAATACTGATTTGGGATCACAACAACTTGGCTAGAGACACTTCGGAGCCAAAATACTCATTTTAGGGCTCGATTTAGGCAAACTAGTTATAAGGACTTAGTTTTTAAGCGAGGCGAGTTTTTAAGTGTTGTTCGAACTCAAAATGAGTCCCTAAGACGTATTATAATATATTATATTAAAATACACATTTAGGACCTAAACAACTTCGCTAGATTCACTTCGGAGCCAACAACCCATCTAAAGGCTTGATTTAGGGAAAACTAGTTACATAGACTTAGTTTTTGCGCGAAGTGACCTTATAAGGCTTGTTGGAGCTCCAAACGAGTCTCTAAGACTTCTTATAATATATTATATGTTCAAGCGCTGATTTAGGATCAAAACAAGTTTGCAAGAATCACTTCGGGGCAAAAAAACCCGTTTAAAAGCTCGATTTAGGCCAAACTAGTTATAAGGACTTAGTTTTAGCGCGAGTTGAGTTTTTAAGTGTTATTGGAGCTCAAAATGAGTCCCTACGAATTATATTAATGTATTATATATTCAAATACTGATTTGGGATCACAACAACTTGGCTAGAGTCACTTCGGAGCCAAAATACCCATTTTAGGGCTCGATTTAGGCAAACTAATTATAAGGACTTAGTTTTTGCGCGAAGTGATTTGTAAGTGTTGTTGGAGCTCAAAGTGAGTCCCTAAGACTTATTATAATATATTATATTAAAATATACATTTAGGACCTAAACAACTTCGCTAGATTAACTTCGAAGCCAAAAACCCATCTAAAGGCTCGATTTAGGAAAAACTAGTTGCAAAGACTTAGTTTTTGCGCGAAATGACCTTATAAGGGTTGTTGGAGCTCCAAACGAGTCTCTATGACTTATTATAATATATTATACGTTCAAATACTGATTTAGGATCAAAACAAGTTTGCAAGAATCACTTCGGGGACAAAAAACCATTTCAAAGCTCGATTTAGGCCAAACTAGTTATAACGACTTAGTTTTAGCGCGAGTTGAGTTTTTAACTGTTGTTGGACCTCAAAATGAGTCCCTACGAATTATATTAATGTATTATATCTTCAAATACTGATTTGGGATCACAACAACTTGGCTAGAGTTACTTCGGAGCCAAAATACCTATTTTAGGGTTCGATTTAGGCAAACTAGTTATAAGGACTTAGTTTTTGCGCGAGGTGAGTTTTTAAGTGTTGTTGGAGCTCAAAATGAGTCCCTAAGACTTATTATAATATATTATATTAAAATACATATTTAGGACCTAACCAACTTTGCTAGATTCACTTCGGAGACAAAAACCCATCTAAAGGCTCGATTTAGGGAAAACTAGTTACAAAGACTTAGTTTTTTGCGCGAGTTAGTTTTTTGCGCGAAGTGACCTTATAAGGCTTGTTGGAGCACCAAACCAGTCTCTAAGACTTATTATAATATATTATACGTTCAAATACTCATTTAGGATCAAAACAAGTTTCCTAGAGTCACTTCGGAACCAAAAAACCAGTTTAAAAGCTCGTTTTGGCAAAACTAGCAATAAGGACTTAGTTTTTGCGCGAGGTGAGTTTTTAAGTGTTGTTGGAGCTCAAAATGAGTCCCTAACATGTATTATAATATATTATATTAAAATACACATTTAGGACCTAAACAATTTCCCTAGATTAATTTCGGAACCAAAAACCCATATAAAGGTTCGATTTAGGGAAAACTAGTTACAAAGACTTAGTTTTTGCGCGAAGTGACCTTATAAGGGTTGTTGGAGCTCCAAACGAGTCTCTATGACTTATTATAATATATTATATGTTCACATACTGATTTAGGATCAAAAGAAGTTTGCAAGAATCACTTCGGGGCAAAAAAACCCGTTTAAAAGCTCGATTCAGGCAAAACTGGTTATGAGGACTTAGTTTTAGCGCGAGTTGAGTTTTTAAGTATTGTTGGAGCTCAAAATCAGTCCCTATGACTTATATTAATATATTATATGTTCAAATACTGATTTGGGATCACAACAACTTGGCTAGAGTCACTTCGGAGCCAAAATACCCATTTTAGGGCTCGATTTAGGCAAACTAGTTATAAGGACTTAGTTTTTGCGCGAGGTGAGTTATTAAGTGTTGTTGGAGCTCAAAATGAGTCCCTAAGACTTATTATGATAAATTATATTAAAATACATATTTAGGACCTAACGAACTTTGCTAGATTCACTTCGGAGCCAAGAACTCATCTAATGGCTCGATTTAGAGAAAACTAGTTACAAAGACTTAGTTTTTGCGCGAAGTGACCTTATAAGGCTTGTTGGAGCTACAAACGAGTCTCTACGACTTATTATAATATATTATATGTTCAAATACTGATTTAGGATCAAAACAAGTTTGCAAGAATCACTTCGGTGCCCAAAAACCCGTTTAAAAGCTCGATTTAGGCCCATCTAAAGGCTCGATTTAAGGAAAACTAGTTACAAAGACTTAGTTTTTGCGCGAAATGACCTTATAAGGGTTGTTGGAGCTCCAAACGAGTCTCTATGACTTATTATAATATATTATACGTTCAAATACTGATTTAGGATCAAAACAAGTTTGCAAGAATCACTTCGGGGACAAAAAACCATTTCAAAGCTCGATTTAGGCCAAACTAGTTATAACGACTTAGTTTTAGCGCGAGTTGAGTTTTTAACTGTTGTTGGACCTCAAAATGAGTCCCTACGAATTATATTAATGTATTATATCTTCAAATACTGATTTGGGATCACAACAACTTGGCTAGAGTTACTTCGGAGCCAAAATACCCATTTTAGGGTTCGATTTAGGCAAACTAGTTATAAGGACTTAGTTTTTGCGCGAGGTGAGTTTTTAAGTGTTGTTGGAGCTCAAAATGAGTCCCTAAGACTTATTATAATATATTATATTAAAATACATATTTAGGACCTAACCAACTTTGCTAGATTCACTTCGGAGACAAAAACCCATCTAAAGGCTCGATTTAGGGAAAACTAGTTACAAAGACTTAGTTTTTTGCGCGAAGTGACCTTATAAGGCTTGTTGGAGCACCAAACCAGTCTCTAAGACTTATTATAATATATTATACGTTCAAATACTCATTTAGGATCAAAACAAGTTTCCTAGAGTCACTTCGGAACCAAAAAACCAGTTTAAAAGCTCGTTTTGGCAAAACTAGCAATAAGGACTTAGTTTTTGCGCGAGGTGAGTTTTTAAGTGTTGTTGGAGCTCAAAATGAGTCCCTAACATGTATTATAATATATTATATTAAAATACACATTTAGGACCTAAACAATTTCCCTAGATTAATTTCGGAACCAAAAACCCATATAAAGGTTCGATTTAGGGAAAACTAGTTACAAAGACTTAGTTTTTGCGCGAAGTGACCTTATAAGGGTTGTTGGAGCTCCAAACGAGTCTCTATGACTTATTATAATATATTATATGTTCACATACTGATTTAGGATCAAAAGAAGTTTGCAAGAATCACTTCGGGGCAAAAAAACCCGTTTAAAAGCTCGATTCAGGCAAAACTGGTTATGAGGACTTAGTTTTAGCGCGAGTTGAGTTTTTAAGTATTGTTGGAGCTCAAAATCAGTCCCTATGACTTATATTAATATATTATATGTTCAAATACTGATTTGGGATCACAACAACTTGGCTAGAGTCACTTCGGAGCCAAAATACCCATTTTAGGGCTCGATTTAGGCAAACTAGTTATAAGGACTTAGTTTTTGCGCGAGGTGAGTTATTAAGTGTTGTTGGAGCTCAAAATGAGTCCCTAAGACTTATTATGATAAATTATATTAAAATACATATTTAGGACCTAACGAACTTTGCTAGATTCACTTCGGAGCCAAGAACTCATCTAATGGCTCGATTTAGAGAAAACTAGTTACAAAGACTTAGTTTTTGCGCGAAGTGACCTTATAAGGCTTGTTGGAGCTACAAACGAGTCTCTACGACTTATTATAATATATTATATGTTCAAATACTGATTTAGGTTCAAAACAAGTTTGCAAGAATAACTTCGGGGCCAAAAAACCCATTTAAAAGCTCGATTTAGGCCAAACTAGTTATAAGAACATAGTTTTAGCGCGAGTTGAGTTTTTAAGTGTTGTTGGAGCTCAAAATGAGTCCCTACGAATTATATTAATGTATTATATCTTCAAATACTGATTTGGGATCACAACAACTTGGCTAGAGTCACTTCGGAGCCAAAATACACATTTTAGGGCTCGATTTAGGCAAACTAGTTTTAAGGACTTAGTTTTTGCGCGAGGTGAGTTTTTAAGTGTTGTTGGAGCTCAAAATGAGTCCCTAAGACTTATTATAATATATTATATTAAAATACATATTTAGGACCTAACCAACTTTGCTAGATTCACTTCGGAGCCAAAAACCCATCTAAAGGCTCGATTTAGGGAAAACTAGTTACAAAGACTTAGTTTTTTGCGCGAAGTGACCTTATAAGGCTTGTTGGAGCACCAAACAAGTCTCTAAGACTTATTACAATATATTATACGTTCAAATACTCATTTAGGATCAAAACAAGTTTGCTAGAGTTACTTCGGAACCAAAAAACCAGTTTAAAAGCTCGTTTAGGCAAAACTAGAAAGAAGGACTTAGTTTTTGCGCGAGGTGAGTTTTTAAGTGTTGTTGGAGCTCAAAATGAGTCCCTAACACGTATTATAATATATTATATTAAAATACACATTTAGGACCTAAACAATTTCCCTAGATTAACTTCGGAACCAAAAAACCATATAAAGGCTCGATTTAGGGAAAACTAGTTACAAAGACTTAGTTTTTGCGCGAACAGACCTTATAAGGCTTGTTGGAGCTCCAAATGAGTCTCTATGACTTATTATAATATATTATATGTTCAAATACTGATTTAGGATCCAAACAAGTCTGCAAGAATCTCTTCGGGGCCAAAAAACCATTTAAAAGCTCGATTTAGGCCAAACTAGTTATAAGGACTTAGTTTTAGCGCGAGTTGAGTTTTTAAGTGTTGTTGGAGCTCAAAATGAGTCCCTACGAATTATATTAATGTATTATATCTTCAAATACTGATTTGGGATCACAACAACTTGGCTAGAGTCACTTCGGAGCCAAAATACCCATTTTAGGGTTCGATTTAGGCAAACTAGTTATAAGGACTTAGTTTTTGCGCGAGGTGAGTTTTTAAGTGTTGCTGGAGCTCAAAATGAGTCCCTAAGACTTATTATAATATATTATATTAAAATACATATTTAGGACCTAACCAACTTTGCTAGCTTCACTTCAGAGCCAAAAACCCATCTAAAGGCTCGATTTAGGGAAAACTAGTTACAAAGACTTAGTTTTTTGCGCGAAGTGACCTTATAAGGCTTGTTGGAGCACCAAACAAGTCTCTAAGACTTATTATAATATATTATACGTTCAAATACTCATTTAGGATTAAAACAAGTTTGCTAGAGTCACTTCGGAACCAAAAAACCAGTTTAAAAGCTCGTTTAGGCAAAACTAGTAATAAGGACTTAGTTTTTGCACGAGGTTAGTTTTTAAGTGTTGTTGGAGCTCAAAATGAGTCCCTAACACGTATTATAATATATTATATCAAAATACACATTTAGGACCTAAAAAACTTCGCTAGATTTACATCGGAGCCAAGAACCCATCTAAAGGCTCGATTTAGGGAAAACTAGTTACAAGGACTTAGTTTTTGCGCGAAGTGACCTTATAAGGCTTGTTGGAGCTCCAAACGAGTCTCTATGACTTATTATAATATATTATATGTTCAAATACTGATTTAGGATCAAAACAAGTTTGCAAGAATAACTTCGGGGCCAAAAAACCCATTTAAAAGCTCGATTTAGGCCAAACTAGTTATAAGGACTTAGTTTTAGCGCGAGTTGAGTTTTTAAGTGTTGTTGGAGCTCAAAATGAGTCCCTACGAATTATATGAATGTATTATATCTTCAAATACTGATTTGGGATCACAACAACTTGGCTAGAGTCACTTCAGAGCCAAAATACCCATTTTAGGGTTCGATTTAGGCAAACTAGTTATAAGGACTTAGTTTTTGCGCGAGGTGAGTTTTTAAGTGTTGTTGGAGCTCAAAATGAGTCCCTAAGACTTATTATAATATATTATATTAAAATACATATTTAGGACCTAACCAACTTTGCTAGATTCACTTCGGAGCCAAAAATCCATCTAAAGGCTCGATTTAGGGAAAACTAGTTACAAAGACTTAGTTTTTTGCGCGAAGTGACCTTATAAGGCTTGTTGGAGCACCAAACGAGTCTCTAAGACTTATTATAATATATTATACGTTCAAATACTCATTTAGGATCAAAACAAGTTTGCTAGAGTCACTTCGGAACCAAAAAACCAGTTTCAAAGCTCGTTTAGGCAAAACTAGTAATAAGGACTTAGTTTTTGCACGAGGTGAGTTTTTAAGTGTTGTTGGAGCTCAAAATGAGTCCCTAAGACGTATTATAATATATTATTTTAAAATACACATTTAGGACCTGAACAACTTCGCAAGATTTACATCGGAGCCAAGAATCCATCTAAAGTCTCGATTTAAGGAAAACTAGTTACAAAGACTTCGTTTTTGCGCGAAGTGACCTTATAAGGCTTGTTGGAGCGCCAAACGAGTCTCTATGACTTATTATAATATATTATATGTTCAAATACTGATTTAGGATCAAAACAAGTTTGCAAGAATAACTTCGGGGCCAAAAAACCCATTTAAAAGCTCGATTTAGGCCAAACTAGTTATAAGGACTTAATTTGTTGGGAATGTGCCCATAAGGCCAAACTATTTTTTTAAACATTTGTTGAAATTAATAAAAGAAGTATTTATTTTCTAGTTTGAGTGTTTTATACTTGATAAAAATGAATATTCATAAGTCCATAATATATTATATAAACCATAATATTATTGTGTAAGTGTATTATACAAAAGAGGATTAATATTATGGATAATATATTTAAAGATGTCCGTAATTAGGTCAAGAATTGGATAACTTGACTGGTAATTATAAATGTGATCCACTCACATTATGAATGTAAAAATTTTATCCGAATTTTTAGTGTTGAGGCACTTAGTGGATACATTTTATATAATTTGATTATATAGGACAGGACCAGACGTTATTTTAAGGTCTTTTAGTAAGTACCGTAATAAAGACCTACATGTACGTCATAAGATGATCATATGAATATCAACCTTAATCCTGAGTGTTCACAAACTCTTTGTTTGTGTCAATGGATTTTTTGATTTGTTCGTTAAAGCCCAATTTAGATAATGGGCCTAATACTTACTTTTCGGAGGCCCGGAAGCACAAATAATTGAGAATGTGTTTTACACATACGGAATCCATAACTTTCTCAAAGAGAAAGATTAAATGATCCCCTTAAGTGTCGGTTTCTGGAACTGAACGGTTTGAGCGCTCTAATTTATAATAAGTTATAAATTAACCGTTCACTGGTGGAACCGATGGTACTTAAGGATCGGGAAATAATTAGAGGGGCAAAACGGTAATTTATCCAGCTCTAATGATGGATCATTATGGAGGGTTGAATTTCATGAAATGATTATATCGATGGACTGATAAATGTTTTGAGTAAATTACTCTGTAATTTCAAGAGTTCAATTCCGAGTTTATAGTGGAATAATTTCGGGATTAATAAATTGAATAATTATTTTATTCAATTTATTGGAGCTTGAAATTATAGGTCCATGGTCCCCAATTCGTCTTTGAGTATTGAGAATTGATAATTAATAATAATTAATTAGATTAATTATTTAATTTCTTACACTTAGTATTATTATTTAATTAAATGGTTTAATATATGAATTTTAGATTGTCTAAAAATCATGTAATAATAATAATACATTTGAGGGAATACCATAAGGAGTAAAATTCTTATGGTGTGGGTGCATGCCACTTGAGATTATTAAAAGAGGAAAAAGAATTTTTAATAATAAGATTATTAAAAATATCACATGTAATAAATATCAAATTAATTAATTAGATTAATTAAAATTCAAATATTAGATATTTATTGATATCCATCTATTAAAGGAGGGAGAAGAATAGGGATTAGAATTCCCTTATATATTTATGATTATTTAAATAAATATGATTATTTAAATAATTATTTATTTATAATATATATTCATATACGTATGTATTATATATATATATATATATATATATATAGAAGGTTTGACTTTTCAAACCTGTAAGCTGTGGGAGGATCCGATTTACTCACTTTATATATATATATATATATATATATATATATATATAAGTCAAAAAGAAAAACATCAAGACCGTGCCGTGTATATATATAGTGTATATATATATATGGGTTATATATATAAAGGTTTTAAATTCAAAACCGTGTGAATTTTTTTT
This sequence comes from Boehmeria nivea var. tenacissima, assembly GCA_018132145.1. Taxonomy (NCBI): domain Eukaryota; kingdom Viridiplantae; phylum Streptophyta; class Magnoliopsida; order Rosales; family Urticaceae; genus Boehmeria; species Boehmeria nivea. The sequence continues at coordinate 3,281,723 of CM030880.1, forward strand.
GGCAACTAAAAATATACAGTGATGGTTTATACAAGTATTATTTGTAAGATTAATACCACTAATTATTTGAAGATAATTTTGGGTTATTAATCAGGATTTGATTCGATCAAATTAATTTGTCATTATTTCACCAATTGTCAACTGTTGATATTTAGAGAATATAAATGTGTTATATGGTAAAGGAAAAGGAATACTAAGCTTTTGTCAGACAAATTCTCTTCTAAGAGAAAAATTTTACGTGAAAAATTTTCTCTACCTCTTCCTCTCTCAATAGTCTCTCCCTTCCTCTTTTGCTTAGAATATTTCATAGTGTAAGAAAATTTAGAGCCCACTCTCTAGTTCAATTTTCTGCTAAAGAATCGAATTGGAAGACTACGGTTTCAAAGCACCAAATAGCCCAGACCGATAAACTCGTGCCAAACGTATTCCATTAGCCCCACCTTGGCGGTTTTGGCACGTACGGTGTTTTGAAGATTTAAGCACTTCCATAATTTCGTCTCGGTAAAAATCTATATCTCTATTTCAATTAATATATGTTTAATTGTTGTTTGATTGAATTCATATTATTATCACGTTAGATTTTGTGAAAATCTTGATCCGTATTGCATGTGTAAATTGTTTACTATTTGATTCAACTTAAATTGTTTAAATTGAAATTAATTTTTTTTTATAATTCCGCTGCGCAATGTAGTCCGATTACCAACAAGTGGTATCAGAGCGGTCGTGATTAATAATATGAAATCAATAGTTTTTTTTTATTTATGAAATCTTGATTACATGTATTTAGGAATAGGCGCATTGAATATTTATTATCATGAGATGAATTTTGTTTTGTTAATTGTTTGATGTATGGCATGGAGTTGGTCGTTAATTATATGGTCCTTTGGAAATTTTATTTTTTTGATTAGATCAAAAATTTGTTCGCCCTAATTACCATGGGTTAGGAATTTCTGTATTTTTTTTTGTTGTTCTGAAAATTTTGTTATATCCCACAGAGGCGTTAATTTAAAAAAAAAAAAAAACTAGACGCACCAAATTTTTTTTGGTTTCCTGAGCCTTTTGTGAAGGAAGCCCAAATTGGACTTGGTTTTGAAGCTGGCCCTATACACCATTCAGCAAGTGTCAAAGCCCATTATGGGCTGTTTGTGCAGTGGCTCAAATGAAGAAGTTTTTGAAAACTAGTCATCCTTCCTACGTGAAGAATTGAAGATCCAAGAAGATTTATTTTTAATTTTTAGATTGTAAATAATTCCAAAGGACCCGGTCAATTCCATTTATTTTATATTTTATTTAATTATTTTATTTGGTAAAATAATAAATGTCCATGCATATTCACATGTCATTTAGACTAGGTGCGCCTATTCATTACATTATAACATGTCATAGATCATGGTTTATTTGTTTAATATATGTTTTTATTTTAATTAGACTATAATTGACATAATTAAATATATATCATGATATTTATTTATTATTTAATTTTGACTAAAATTATTTTGGTTAAAATTAGATAATGGGTTATTCATTAGTAATTCTATTTATAAATTGTTAGGAATAGAATTAAATGAATAAATCATATGATCAAAAGTGGTTTGTGAAATATGATTATCATTCTTGAATGGGTTCAATATGGGTACTTAAAATAAAAAGAAATTATGTTTCTTAATTTGATATTTTAAATAACCTAGATAAACATTAGATGTTAAAATTAATTTGATTAATTATTCTAGATTATTTAAATCTCAAAATTGATAAATGTTATCTAAAGAAAATACAATTTTTTTTATATTGAGTAATCTAAAAGGTCTCCACCGTTAGTTTAGCACCGTGAGGATTGAAATGGCGCCTCGAGACGCTTTGATTCCGTCCTCCCTACGGAGGGTGTCCATTTTAATTCAATATCAAGGCTAGACTTCTTATGATAGATTTTAAGATGTACTCCAAGATTGACCTACCCTACGGCGGCACTCTTGGGTTAAGTCCGAAAAGTCGAAATGGTGGGTCTTACTCAAAAGGATATGAGATCAAATGTGTTGATTATATCTTTGACCAAACTATAAACTTCGATAGTTAATGATCATGAAATTAAAAGTAAATAGAATGATTATTAATCAAGAACGTCTTGGTTTAACTAAGTGTATGGTATTTCCTACCCTACGGCGGCGTGTCATGCATGGCTAGTTGAATTATCGAGGAATGTTAAACTAGGTTTTGTATTTTCCTGTGCATTCACGCATCACGTTTAATATTCCAAATTATACAAATATATGAATGTTCATTTCAAACAGTTGATTATATTTATTTCTTTTATTCAGCAAAATGATTTCCAATCCAATTACGTCTCTTTTGGCAAACAATATTTTGACTGGGGATAACTATCAGAAATGGAAAAGTAACATTAACATTGTGCTGGTAAGTGAGAATATAAAGCATGTTCTCACAGAAGGCTGCCCACCACCACCTACTGCGAATGCCCCCCGTGCGACGAGGGACGCATTTGAAGATTGGCGTAAGGCTAATAATAAGGCAAAGGGCTACATGTTAGCTTCTATGTCTGAATCCCTCCGGACTAAATTGGAAGAAAAGATAACTACAGCTGAAATAATGGAAAGTCTCCAAGAAATGTTCGGGAGACAATCTGAGCATGCACGTCATGAGGCGACTAGGAAGTACACCAATGCCCGCATGCAATCTGGGACACATGTCCGTGACCATGTCATGAGGATGACAAATTATTTCACTGAAGCTGAACTTCATGGGGCAACATTAGATGAGCCCACTCAAGTGAGCATAATTCTGAACTCGCTGCCGAACGAATTCTTGCCGTTCACTAGCAACTACATAATGAATAAGCTGACTTATGGGATGACTCAACTTCTCAATGAATTGCAAACTTTTGAGTCAATCTGTGGAACTACGAAGAAGAAGCAAGAGGCAAACGTTGCCAGTAGCTCTAATTCAAAGAAGAAGAAAGCTCAAAAGCCAAAGGGTGGTAAGAAAGGTGGACAAGCTCTTGGAGCTAAAAAGTTCAAGAAAAATTACAACAAACCCCAACCCCAGAAAAAGAAGAAGGACAAGAAAGGAAAGTGTTTTCATTGTGATGTGGAAGGGCATTGGAAGCGCAATTACCCTAAGTACCTCGCTGAGTTAGCCGAGGAACGTAGGAACCGAGGTAAATAAGATTTACACGTTTTAGAAAATTGTTTAATAGAGGATGAGTCCTCTTGGATTGTTGATTCGGGATCAACTAACCATGTTTGTACTTCTTTGCAGCTACTTGATTCCTACCAAGAGCTTGCTGAAGGGGAGCTGACTATGAAGGTTGGCAATGGGGCGTCCGTTTCAGCTAGAGCAGTGGGAGTTGCCCGTTTAAAATTTCCGTTTAATAAATTTCTGTTATTGAAGGATATTTTATATATTCCTGGGTTTTCTAGGAATCTTATTTCAGTTTCCAAACTTCATGAACAATTGTTTGCTATTTCATTTGCTAATAATTCAATTGTGATTTCCAAAAATGGTTTGGATATTTGTCATGCATGTTTGGAAAATAGGCTTTATTTCCTTAGACCTGCTTATCAAATATGTTTGAATACTGAAATGTTTAAAGTAGCTAATCCTAAGTCCAACAAGAAACAAAAACTTAATAGTGATGATGAAACATATCTATGGCACATAAGATTAGGCCATATTAACTTGGAAAGAATTAACAGGCTAACAAAGGAAGGTCCTTTGAGGGAACTAAGAGTTGGAACTCTACCAGTTTGTGAATCTTGCCTAGAAGGTAAGATGACTAGAAGGCCTTTTTCCGCTAAGGGAGAGAGAGCAAAAGAACCATTAGAGTTAGTACATACCGACGTGTGTGGACCGTTGAATGTACAAGCTCGAGGTGGTTATGAATATTTTGTCACATTTATTGATGACTTTTCAAGGTATGGATATGTTTATCTTATGCAACGAAAATCTGAGACTTTTGGAAAGTTTAAAGAATTTGTTGCAGAAGCCGAAAAACAATTAGGCAAATCACTTAAGACACTTAGGTCTGATCGAGGTGGAGAGTACTTGGATAATGAATTCAAAGATTTCTTGATAGAGAATGGGATTCTCTCATATTTGACGGCTCCTAACACTCCAGAACAAAATGGGGTTGCAGAGAGAAGGAACCGAACATTGTTGGATATGGTAAGATCCATGATTAGTTATTTGTCTTTACCGTTGTCATTCTGGGGCTATGCCCTACAAACTGCGGTGCATATTTTGAATGTTGTACCGTCAAAATCAATCCCTAAGACCCCACTGGAATTATGGAATGGGCGTAAACCAAGTTTGCGTCACTTTCGTATTTGGGGGTGTCCTGCTCATGTATTGAAAGGGAAAACTGGAAAATTGGAACCACGGACAGAAGTGTGTTTGTTCGTAGGATATCCTAAAGGCACTAGAGGGGGTTTATTTTATAGTCCGAAAGATAAGAAAGTATTTGTATCGACAAATGCTACTTTTCTTGAAAATGACTATATGACAAACTTCAAACCTCGAAGTAAAGTGATACTCGAGGAAATGTTACACGGTCCGATACCTCCACGACCAACAACAGTTGATAATCATGGGATAGAAGAAACCACAGTTCCTGATCAAGTCACTATAGTACCTAGACGTAGTGGGAGGGAAATTAGATTACCATCTCGCTATAGACAAGAGATTGAAGCAAATGTTGTTACAGATACCAATGAAGAAGATCCATTGACATATAAGGATGCAATGGTAGATTGTGATAAGGAACAATGGCAAGAAGCCATGAACCAAGAAATGGAGTCCATGTACTCTAACTCTGTCTGGGAACTTGTAGATCCACCTGAAGAAGTCAGGCCCATAGGATGTAAATGGATCTATAAGAGAAAGAGAGGAGCAGATGGGAAAGTATAGACTTTTAAAGCTCGATTGGTGGCTAAGGGTTATACCCAAAGAGAGGGTATTGACTATGAAGAGACATACTCTCCTGTCGCCATGTTGAAATCCATAAGGATCCTCTTATCCATTGCTGCCAACTTAGACTATGAAATTTGGCAGATGGATGTCAAGACAGCCTTTTTAAATGGCAATCTTGAAGAAAGCATATATATGGTGCAACCAGAAGGTTTCATGGCAAAAGGCCAAGAACAGAAAGTCTGTAAGCTATTAAAGTCCATTTATGGACTTAAACAAGCTTCAAGGTCATGGAACATAAGATTTGATGAGACTATCAAAACTTATGGTTTCAAACAAAATGAAGATGAGCCTTGTATGTACAAGCTCATCAAAGAAAGTAGTGTGGTTTTCTTAATCCTTTACGTTGATGATATCCTACTTATTGGGAATGATGCAGGAGTATTATCAAGTGTAAATGAATGGCTGAGTAAACAATTTCAAATGAAGGATTTGGGAGAAGCAAGTTATGTTCTTGGGATCCAGATCATTAGGGATAGAAAGAACAGACTTTTGGCTCTATCACAAGCATCTTATATAGATAAGGTGCTAACACGTTTCTCAATGCAACATTCCAAGAAGGGTCTTTTACCAACCCGACACGGAGTAGTTCTTTCTAAGGAACATTGTCCTAAAACACCGCAAGAGGAGGAGGACATGAGACGTGTTCCCTAGGCTTCGGCATTTGGAAGCCTAATGTACGCAATGTTGTGTACTAGGCCAGACATCTGTTATGCCGTAGGAATAGTGAGCAGATATCAGTCAAACCCTGGTAAAGAACATTGGATTGCCGTTAAACATATTCTAAAGTACTTACGAAGGACTAGAAACTATATGCTTATTTATTCGGGTGGTGACTTGAAACCCATTGGTTATACTGATTCTGATTTCCAATCAGATAGGGACTCAAGAAAGTCGACGTCCGGATCAGTATTCACTCTTGGTGGTGGAGCTGTGATTTGGAGAAGCATAAAGCAATCCAGCATTGCAGATTCTACCATGAAAGCTGAATATATAGCTGCTTGTGAAGCTGCTAAAGAATCAGTCTGGCTTAGAAAATTTTGTACTGATTTGGAAATTGTTCCAGAAATGAATGAAGCCATAACACTTTACTGTGACAACAGTGGAGCAGTGGCTAATTCAAAAGAACCAAGAAGTCACAAGAGGGGTAAGCATATTGAAAGGAAATACCATTTGATTCAAGAAATCGTACATCGAGGAGACGTGAACGTTATGAAGATAGCGTCAGAGAACAACCTTGCTGATCCTTTTACAAAGACACTGGCGGAAAAGACTTTCAACCGCCACTTAGAAGGAATGGGTTTAAAGGAAATGTCTCACATGCTTTAGGGCAAGTGGGAGTTTGTTGGGAATGTGCCCATAAAGCATTATCGTAATGTTTTATTTTATTTTTGTAAACATTTGTTGAAATTAATAAAAGAAGTATTTATTTTCTAGTTTGAGTGTTTTATACTTGATAAAAATGAATATTCATAAGTCCATAATATATTATATAAACCATAATATTATTGTGTAAGTGTATTATACAAAAGAGGATTAATATTATGGATAATATATTTAAAGATGTCCGTAATTAAGTCAAGAATTGGACAACTTGACTGGTAATTATAAATGTGATCCACTCACATTATGAATGTAAAAATTTTATCCGAATTTTTAGTGTTGAGACACTTAGTGGATACATTTTATATAATTTGATTATATAGGACAGGACCAGACGTTATTTTAAGGTCTTTTAGTAAGTACCGTAATAAAGACCTACATGTACGTCATAAGATGATCATATGAATATCAACCTTAATCCTGAGTGTTCACAAACTCTTTGTTTGTGTCAATGGATTTTTTGATTTGTTCGTTAAAGCCCAATTTAGATAATGGGCCTAATACTTACTTTTCGGAGGCCCGGAAGCACAAATAGTTGAGAATGTGTTTTACAAATACGGAATCCATAACTTTCTCAAAGAGAAAGATTAAATGATCCCCTTAAGTGTCGGTTTCTGGAACTGAACGGTTTGAGCGCTCTAATTTATAATAAGTTATAAATTAACCGTTCACTGGTGGACCCGATGGCACTTAAGGATCGAGAAATAATTAGAGGGGCAAAACGGTAATTTATCCAGCTCTAATTATGGATCATTATGGAGGGTTGAATTTCATGAAATGATTATATCGATGGACTGATAAATGTTTTGAGTAAATTACTCTGTAATTTCAAGAGTTCAATTCCGAGTTTATAGTGGAATAATTTCGGGATTAATAAATTGAATAATTATTTTATTCAATTTATTGGAGCTTGAAATTATAGGTCCATGGTCCCCAATTCGTTTTTGAGTATTGAGAATTGATAATTAATAATAATTAATTAGATTAATTATTTAATTTCTTACACTTAGTATTATTATTTAATTAAATGGTTTAATATATGAATTTTAGATTGTCTAAAAATCATGTAATAATAATAATACATTTGAGGGAATACCATAAGGAGTAAAATTCTTATGGTGTGGGTGCATGCCACTTGAGATTATTAAAAAAGGAAAAAGAATTTTTAATAATAAGATTATTAAAAATATCACATGTAATAAATATCAAATTAATTAATTAGATTAATTAAAATTCAAATATTAGATATTTATTGATATCCATCTATTAAAGGAGGGAGAAGAATAGGGATTAGAATTCCCTTATATTTATGATTATTTAAATAAATATGATTATTTAAATAATTATTTATTTATAATATATATTCATATACGTATGTATTATATATATATATAGAAGGTTTGACTTTTCAAACCTGTAAGCTGTGGGAGGATCCGATTTACTCACTTTATATATATATATATATATAGAGTAAATTCCATATATATCTCTTGTGTTTAGGCGAAATTCCACGACTTTCCCTTGCGTTTGTCAAAATTCCAAAACCTCCCTTTAGTTATTAAATTCATACCATAATTATACCTTTCATTGACCAATTGACTGAATTTTTTCTAAAATACCTATAACACCCTCATTGCCAGGTATACTATCCTTATGAAGAATTGACATGTAGACTATCCCAATTAATGTCCCTATATAAAACTACGTCGTTTTGGTGTAGTGAACAATAAATCTATTGGAATCCCCTTTATTCTAACATCCAAACAAGGTTCAATGTTTTTTTTTTTTTTTGAAAAAAAAACAACAACAACAACCTTCTAGTCTGCGCAACCGCCTCCAACCCCGACAATATCCCAACCTGCAAACTCCGGCAGCCATCAAACCCCGACCTTCGAACCCCAAACCCCAACCTTTGCCTTCATCCTCGACCCACACCCTCTGCCTTCGCCTTTGCCTCCGCCCCTGAACCCACGACCTCTACCTTCGACCCACAACCACCGACCCCTTACCTCCACCTTCGTCTCCGCCCTCAAACCCCGACTGCCCCCGCATATAGACCCCCAACCTCCGAGCTTTCGACAAACCGTCAACCTCCAAAACCCATCGCGACAAACCCCAACCTCCGACCCCTCCTCCGATAAACTCCAAAATAGATTTTCAAAAAAAAAATTGCAAATGAATTTTTCTGGTTACCCCGACCCCCGACCCAGCCCAAATCCCGACCTCTGACCTCCGACCTCCGACTCCGCGCATACCCCGACCCCAAACCAACCCAAACCCTGACCTTCGACGTCCACCTCCGAGCGACCCCCAACCTCCAGACCTCGACATCTGACCTCTGCCTCCGGGCGTATTCTGACCCCCGAGCTCCCCCTCCGCACGACACCTGATCTCCGAACCCCACCTCTGAGCCCCAGCCCAAACCTTCGAACCCCTCCTCTGCTACGACCCCCGACTCTACGACCATCGAACTCCGCCTCCGCCTCCGACTCTAAACCCCAACCGTTAACTTTTTTTTTATATATATTAAGGATAGAAGGTGAATTAATTTTTTTATTTTTTATTTTGGAGTTTGTTTGGTTACAGAGAATGATTTATTCATATTCAATATTAATTATTTTAGTTGGGGTAATTTAGACATTTTGTATTCATTGTTTGACTAAAAGTCAAGACAAGGTATAACTATGGTTCTAATTAAAAAATTAAAGGGAGGTTTTAGAATTTTAACAAACGCAAGGGAAGGTCGTGGAATTTCGCCTAAACACGGGGGATATATATGGAATTTACTCATATATATATATATATATATAAGTCAAAAAGAAAAACATCAAGACCGTGCCGTGTATATATATAGTGTGTATATATATATATATAGGTTATATATATAAAGGTTTTGAATTCAAAACCGTGTGAATTTTTTTTGGCAACTAATAATATACGGTGATGGTTTATACAAGAATTATTTGTAAGATTAATACCACTAATTATTTGAAGATAATTTTGGGTCATTAATCAGGATTTGATTCGATCAAATTAATTGGTCATTATTTCACCAATTGTCAACTGTTGATATTTAGAGAATATAAATGTGTTATATGGTAAAGGAAAAGGAATACTAAGCTTTTGTCAGACAAATTCTCTTCTAAGAGAAAAATTTTACGTGAAAAATTTTCTCTACCTCTTCCTCTCTCAATAGTCTCTCCCTTCCTCTTTTGCTTAGAATATTTCATAGTGTAAGAAAATTTAGAGCCCACTCTCTAGTCCAATTTTCTGCTAAAGAATCGAATTGGAAGACTACGGTTTCAAAGCACCAAATAGCCCGGACCGATAAACTCGTGCCAAACGTATTCCATTAGCCCCACCTTGGCGGTTTGGCACGTACGGTGTTTTGAAGATATAAGCACTTCCATAATTTCGTCTCGGTAAAAATCTATATCTCTATTTCAATTAATATATGTTTAATTGTTGTTTGATTGAATTCATATTATTATCACGTTAGATTTTGTGAAAATCTTGATCCGTATTGCATGTGTAAATTGTTTACTATTTGATAGGACCTAAACAACTTCGCTAGATTTACATCGGAGCCAAGAACCCATCTAAAGGCTCGATTTAAGGAAAACTAGTTACAAAGACTTAGTTTTTGCGCGAAGTGACCTTATAAGGCTTGTTGGAGCTCCAAACGAGTCTCTATGACTTATTCTAATATATTATATGTTCAAATACTGATTTAGGATCAAAACAAGTTTGCAAGAATCACTTCGGGGCCAAAAAACCCGTTTAAAAGCTCGATTTAGGCAAAACTGGTTATGAGGACTTCGTTTTAGCGCGAGTTGAGTTTTTAAGTATTGTTGGAGCTCAAAATGAGTCCCTATGAATTATATTAATGTATTATATGTTCAAATACTGATTTGGGATCACAACAACTTGGCTAGAGTCACTTCGGAGCCAAAATACCCATTTTAGGGCTCGATTTAGGCAAACTGGTTATAAGGACTTAGTTTTTGCACGAGGTGAGTTATTAAGTGTTGTTGGAGCTCAAAATGAGTCCCTAAGACTTATTATGATAAATTATATTAAAATACATATTTAGGACCTAACGAACTTTGCTAGATTCACTTCGGATCCAAAAACCCATCTAAAGGCTCGATTTAGGGAAAACTAGTTACAAAGACTTAGTTTTTTGCGCGAAGTGACCTTATGAGGCTTGTTGGAGCACCAAACGAGTCTCTAAGACCTATTATAATATATTATACGTTCAAATACTCATTTAGGATCAAAACAAGTTTGCTAGAGTCACTTCGGAACCAAAAAACCAGTTTAAAAGCTCGTTTAGGCAAAACTAGTAATAAGGACTTAGTTTTTGCGCGAGGTGAGTTTTTAAGTGTTGTTGGAGCTCAAAATGAGTCCCTAAGACGTATTATAATATATTATATTAAAATACACATTTAGGACCTAAACAACTTCGCTAGATTTACATCGGAGCCAAGAACCCATCTAAAGGCTCGATTTAGGGAAAACTAGTTACAAAGACTTACTTTTTGCGCGAAGTGACCTTATAAGGCTTGTTGGAGCTCCAAACGAGTCTCTATGACTTATTATAATATATTATATGTTCAAATACTGATTTAGGATCAAAACAAGTTTGCAAGAATAACTTCCGGGCCAAAAAACCCATTTAAAAGCTCGACTTAGGCAAAACTAGTTATAAGGACTTAGTTTTAGCGCGAGTTGAGTTTTTAAGTGTTGTTGGAGCTCAAAATGAGTCCCTACGAATTATATTAATGTATTATATCTTCAAATACTGATTTGGGATCACAACAACTTGGCTAGAGTCACTTCGAGCTAAAATACCCATTTTAGGGTTCGATTTAGGCAAACTAGTTATAAGGACTTAGTTTTTGCGTGAGGTGAGTTTTTAAGTGTTGTTGGAGCTCAAAATGAGTCCCTAACACGTATTATAATATATTATATTAAAATACACATTTAGGACCTAAACAATTTCCCTAGATTAACTTCGGAACCAAAAACCCTTATAAAGGCTCGATTTAGGGAAAACTAGTTACAAAGACTTAGTTTTTGCGCGAAGTGACCTTATAAGGATTGTTGGAGCTCCAAACAAGTCTCTATGACTTATTATAATATATTATATGTTCAAATACTGATTTAGGATCAAAACAGGTTTGCAAGAATCACTTCGGGGCCAAAAAACCATTTAAAAGCTCGATTTAGGCCAAACTAGTTATAAGGACTTAGTTTTAGCGCGAGTTGAGTTTTTAAGTGTTGTTGGAGCTCAAAATGAGTCCCTACGAATTATATTAATGTATTATATCTTCAAATACTGATTTGGGATCACAACAACTTGGCTAGAGTCACTTCGGAGACAAAATACCCATTTTAGGGTTCGATTTAGGCAAACTAGTTATAAGGACTTAGTTTTTGCGCGAGGTAAGTTTTTAAGTGTTGTTGGAGCTCAAAATGAGTCCCTAAGACTTATTATAATATATTATATTAAAATACATATTTAGGACCTAACCAACTTTGCTAGATTCACTTCGGAGCAAAAAACCCATCTAAAGGCTCGATTTAGGAAAAACTAGTTACAAAGACTTAGTTTTTTGCGCGAAGTGACCTTATAAGGCTTGTTGGAGCACCAAACAAGTCTCTAAAACTTATTATAATATATTATACGTTCAAATACTCATTTAGGATCAAAACAAGTTTGCTAGAGTCACTTCGGAACCAAAAAACCAGTTTAAAAGCTCGCTTAGGCAAAACTAGTAATAAGGACTTAGTTTTTGCACGAGGTGAGTTTTTAAGTGTTGTTGGAGCTCAAAATGAGTCCCTAAGACGTATTATAATATATTATATTAAAATACACATTTAGGACCTAAACAACTTCGCTAGATTTACATCGGAGCCAAGAACCCATCTAAAGGCTCGATTTAAGGAAAACTAGTTACAAAGACTTAGTTTTTGCACGAAGTGACCTTATAAGGCTTGTTGGAGCTCCAAAAGAGTCTCTATGACTTATTATAATATATTATATGTTCAAATACTGATTTAGGATCAAAACAAGTTTGCAAGAATAACTTCGGGGCCAAAAAACCTATTTAAAAGCTCGATTTAGGCAAAACTAGTTATAAGGACTTAGTTTTAGCGCGAGTTGAGTTTTTAAGTGTTGTTGGAGCTCAAAATGAGTCCCTACGAATTATATTAGTGTATTATATCTTCAAATACTGATTTGGGATCCCAACAACTTGGCTAGAGTCACTTCGGAGCCAAAATACCCATTTTAGGGTTCGATTTAGGCAAACTAGTTATAAGGACTTAGTTTTTGCGCGAGGTGAGTTTTTAAGTGTTGTTGGAGCTCAAAATGAGTCCCTAAGACGTATTATAATATATTATATTAAAATACACATTTAGGACCTAAACAACTTCGCTAGAGTTACGTCGGAGCCAAGAACCCATCTAAAGGCTCGATTTAGGGAAAACTAGTTACAAAGACTTACTTTTTGCGCGAAGTGACCTTATAAGGCTTGTTGGAGCTCCAAACGAGTCTCTATGACTTATTATAATATATTATATGTTCAAATACTGATTTAGGATCAAAACAAGTTTGCAAGAATAACTTCTGGGCCAAAAAACCCATTTAAAAGCTCGATTTAGGCAAAACTAGTTATAAGGACTTAGTTTTAGCGCGAGTTGAGTTTTTAAGTGTTGTTGGAGCTCAAAATGAGTCCCTACGAATTATATTAATGTATTATATCTTCAAATACTGATTTGGGATCACAACAACTTGGCTAGAGTCACTTCGAGCTAAAATACCCATTTTAGGGTTCGATTTAGGCAAACTAGTTATAAGGACTTAGTTTTTGCGCGAGGTGAGTTTTTAAGTGTTGTTGGAGCTCAAAATGAGTCCCTAACACGTATTATAATATATTATATTAAAATACACATTTAGGACCTAAACAATTTCCCTAGATTAACTTCGGAACCAAAAACCCTTATAAAGGCTCGATTTAGGGAAAACTAGTTACAAAGACTTAGTTTTTGCGCGAAGTGACCTTATAAGGCTTGTTGGAGCTCCAAACAAGTCTCTATGAGTTATTATAATATATTATATGTTCAAATACTGATTTAGGATCAAAACAAGTTTGCAAGAATCACTTCGGGGCCAAAAAACCATTTAAAAGCTCGATTTAGGCCAAACTAGTTATAAGGACTTAGTTTTAGCGCGAGTTGAGTTTTTAAGTGTTGTTGGAGCTCAAAATGAGTCCCTACGAATTATATTAATGTATTATATCTTCAAATACTGATTTGGGATCACAACAACTTGGCTAGAGTCACTTCGGAGACAAAATACCCATTTTAGGGTTCGATTTAGGCAAACTAGTTATAAGGACTTAGTTTTTGCGCGAGGTAAGTTTTTAAGTGTTGTTGGAGCTCAAAATGAGTCCCTAAGACTTATTATAATATATTATATTAAAATACATATTTAGGACCTAACCAACTTTGCTAGATTCACTTCGGAGCAAAAAACCCATCTAAAGGCTCGATTTAGGGAAAACTAGTTACAAAGACTTAGTTTTTTGCGCGAAGTGACCTTATAAGGCTTGTTGGAGCACCAAACAAGTCTCTAAGACTTATTATAATATATTATACGTTCAAATACTCATTTAGGATCAAAACAAGTTTGCTAGAGTCACTTCGGAACCAAAAAACCAGTTTAAAAGCTCGTTTAGGCAAAACTAGTAATAAGGACTTAGTTTTTGCAGGAGGTGAGTTTTTAAGTGTTGTTGGAGCTCAAAATGAGTCCCTAAGACGTATTATAATATATTATATTAAAATACACATTTAGGACCTAAACAACTTCGCTAGATTTACATCGGAGCCAAGAACCCATCTAAAGGCTCGATTTAAGGAAAACTAGTTACAAAGACTTAGTTTTTGCACGAAGTGACCTTATAAGGCTTGTTGGAGCTCCAAAAGAGTCTCTATGACTTATTATAATATATTATATGTTCAAATACTTATTTAGGATCAAAACAAGTTTGCAAGAATAACTTCGGGGCCAAAAAACCTATTTAAAAGCTCGATTTAGGCAAAACTAGTTATAAGGACTTAGTTTTAGCGCGAGTTGAGTTTTTAAGTGTTGTTGGAGCTCAAAATGAGTCTCTACGAATTATATTAATGTATTATATCTTCAAATACTGATTTGGGATCACAACAACTTGGCTAGAGTCACTTCGGAGCCGAAATACCCATTTTAGGGTTCGATTTAGGCAAACTGGTTATAAGGACTTAGTTTTTGCGCGAGGTGAGTTTTTAAGTGTAGTTGGAGCTCAAAATGAGTCCCTAACACGTATTATAATATATTATATTAAAATACACATTTAGGACCTAAACAATTTCCCTAGATTAACTTCGGAACCAAAAACCCTTATAAAGACTCGATTTAGGGAAAACTAGTTACAAAGACTTAGTTTTTGCGCGAAGTGACCTTATAAGGCTTGTTGGAGCTCCAAACGAGTCTCTATGACTTATTATAATATATTATATGTTCAAATACTGATTTAGGATCAAAACAAGTTTGCAAGAATCACTTCGGGGCCAAAAAACCATTTAAAAGCTCGATTTAGGCCAAACTAGTTATAAGGACTTAGTTTTAGCGCGAGTTGAGTTTTTAATTGTTGTTGGAGCTCAAAATGAGTCCCTACGAATTATATTAATGTATTATATCTTCAAATACTGATTTGGGATCACAACAACTTGGCTAGAGTCACTTCGGAGCCAAAATACCCATTTTAGGGTTCGATTTAGGCAAACTAGTTATAAGGACTTAGTTTTTTCGCGAGGTGAGTTTTTAAGTGTTGTTGGAGCTCAAAATGAGTCCCTAACACGTATTATAATATATTATATTAAAATACACATTTAGGACCTAAACAATTTCCCTAGATTAACTTCGGAACCAAAAACCCTTATAAAGGCTCGATTTAGGGAAAACTAGTTACAAAGACTTTGTTTTTGCGCGAAGTGACCTTATAAGGCTTGTTGGAGCTCCAAACGAGTCTCTATGACTTATTATAATATATTATATGTTCAAATACTGATTTAGGATCAAAACAAGTTTGCAAGAATCACTTCGGGGCCAAAAAACCATTTAAAAGCTCGATTTAGGCCAAACTAGTTATAAGGACTTAGTTTTAGCGTGAGTTGAGTTT
Organism: Boehmeria nivea var. tenacissima; assembly: GCA_018132145.1. Lineage (NCBI taxonomy): Eukaryota > Viridiplantae > Streptophyta > Magnoliopsida > Rosales > Urticaceae > Boehmeria > Boehmeria nivea. The sequence goes on from CM030880.1 coordinate 3,297,310, forward strand.
TTAAGTGTTGTTGAAGCTCAAAATGAGTCCCTACGAATTATATTAATGTATTATATCTTCAAATACTGATTTGGGATCACAACAACTTGGCTAGAGTCACTTCGGAGACAAAATACCCATTTTAGGGTTCGATTTAGGCAAACTAGTTATAAGGACTTAGTTTTTGCGCGAGGTAAGTTTTTAAGTGTTGTTGGAGCTCAAAATGAGTCCCTAAGACTTATTATAATATATTATATTAAAATACATATTTAGGACCTAACCGACTTTGCTAGATTCACTTCGGAGCCAAAAATCCATCTAAAGGCTCGATTTAGGGAAAACTAGTTACAAAGAATTAGTTTTTTGCGCGAAGTGACCTTATAAGGCTTGTTGGAGCACCAAACGAGTTTCTAAGACTTATTATAATATATTATACATTTAAATACTCATTTAGGATCAAAACAAGTTTGCTAGAGTCACTTCGGAACCAAAAAACCAGTTTAAAAGCTCGTTTAGGCAAAACTAGTAATAAGGACTTAGTTTTTGCACGAGGTGAGTTTTTAAGTGTTGTTGGAGCTCAAAATGAGTCCCTAAGACGTATTATAATATATTATATTAAAATACACATTTAGGACCTAAACAACTTCGCTAGATTTACATCGGAGCCAAGAACCCATCTAAAGGGTCGATTTAAGGAAATCTAGTTACAAAGACTTAGTTTTTGCACGAAGTGACCTTATAAGGCTTGTTGGAGCTCCAAACGAGTCTCTATGACTTATTATAATATATTATATGTTCAAATACTGATTTAGGATCAAAACAAGTTTGCAAGAATAACTTCGGGGCCAAAAAACCTATTTAAAAGCTCGATTTAGGCAAAACTAGTTATAAGGACTTAGTTTTAGCGCGAGTTGAGTTTTTAAGTGTTGTTGGAGCTCAAAATGAGTCCCTACGAATTATATTAATGTATTATATCTTCAAATACTGATTTGGGATCACAACAACTTGGCTAGAGTCACTTCGGAGCCAAAATACCCATTTTAGGGTTCGATTTAGGCAAACTAGTTATAAGGACTTAGTGTTTGCGCGGGGTGAGTTTTTAAGTGTTGTTGGAGCTCAAAATGAGTCCCTAACACGTATTATAATATATTATATTAAAATACACATTTAGGACCTAAACAATTTCCCTAGATTAACTTCGGAACCAAAAACCCTTATAAAGGCTCGATTTAGGGAAAACTAGTTACAAAGACTTAGTTTTTGCGCGAAGTGACTTTATAAGGCTTGTTGGAGCTCTAAACGAGTCTCTATGACTTATTATAATATATTATATGTTCAAATACTGATTTAGGATCAAAACATGTTTGCAAGAATCACTTCGGGGCCAAAAAACCATTTAAAGGCTCGATTTTGGCCAAACTAGTTATAAGGACTTAGTTTTAGCGCGAGTTGAGTTTTAAGTGTTGTTGGAGCTCAAAATGGGTCCCTACGAATTATATTAATGTATTATATCTTCAAATACTGATTTGGGATCACAACAACTTGGCTAGAGTCGCTTCGGAGACAAAATACCCATTTTAGGGTTCAATTTAGGCAAACTAGTTATAAGGACTTAGTTTTTGCGCGAGGTAAGTTTTTAAGTGTTGTGGGAGCTCAAAATGAGTCCCTAAGACTTATTATAATATATTATATTAAAATACATATTTAGGACCTAACCAACTTTGCTAGATTCACTTCGGAGCCAAAAATCCATCTAAAGGCTCGATTTAGGGAAAACTAGTTACAAAGACTTAGTTTTTTGCGCGAAGTGACCTTATAAGGCTTGTTGGAGCACCAAACGAGTTTCTAAGACTTATTATAATATATTATACATTTAAATACTCATTTAGGATCAAAACAAGTTTGCTAGAGTCACTTCGGAACCAAAAAACCAGTTTAAAAGCTTGTTTAGGCAAAACTAGTAATAAGGACTTAATTTTTGCGTGAGGTGAGTTTTTAAGTGTTGTTGGAGCTCAAAATGAGTCCCTAAGACGTATTATAATATATTATATTAAAATACACATTTAGGACCTAAACAACTTCGCTAGATTCACTTCGGAGCCAAAAACCCATCTAAAGGCTCGATTTAGGAAAAACTAGTTACAAAGACTTAGTTTTTGCGCGAAGTGACCTTATAAGGCTTGTTGGAGCTCCAAACGAGTCTCTAAGACTTATTATAATATATTATATGTTCAAATACTGATTTAGGTTCAAAACAAGTTTGCAAGAATCACTTCGGGGCCAAAAAACCCGTTTAAAAGCTCGATTTAGGCCAAACTAGTTATAAGGACTTAGTTTTAGCGCGAGTTGAGTATTTAAGTGTTGTTGGAGCTCAAAATGAGTCGCTAAGACTTATTATAATTTATTATATTAAAATACACATTTATGACCTAAACAACTTCGCTAGATTCACTTCGGAGCCAAAAACCCATCTAAAGGCTCGATTTAGGGAAAACGAGTTACAAAGACTTAGTTTTTTGCGCGAAGTGACCTTATAAGGCTTGTTGGAGCACCAAACGAGTCTCTAAGACCTATTATAATATATTAGACGTTCAAATACTCATTTAGGATCGAAACAAGTTTGCTAGAGTCACTTCAAAACCAAAAAACCAGTTTAAAAGTTCGTTTAGGCAAAACTAGTAATAAGGACTTAGTTTTTGCGCGAGGTGAGTTTTTAAGTGATGTTGGAGCTCAAAATGAGTCCCTAAGACGTATTATAATATATTATATTAAAATACACGTTTAGGACCTAAAGAACTTCGCTAGATTTACATCGGAGCCAAGAACCCATCTAAAGGCTCGATTTAAGGAAAACTAGTTACAAAGACTTAGTTTTTGCACGAAGTGACCTTATAAGGCTTGTTGGAGCTCCAAACGAGTCTCTAAGACCTATTATAATATATTAGACGTTCAAATACTCATTTAGGATCAAAACAAGTTTGCTAGAGTGACTTCGGAACCAAAAAACCAGTTTAAAAGCTCGTTTAGGCAAAACTAGTAATAAGGACTTAGTGTTTGCGCGAGGTAAGTTTTTAAGTGATGTTGGAGCTCAAAATGAGTCCCTAAGACGTATTATAATATATTATATTAAAATACACATTTAGGACCTAAACAACTTCGCTAGATTTACATCGGAGCCAAGAACCCATCTAAAGGCTCGATTTAAGGAAAACTAGTTACAAAGACTTAGTTTTTGCACGAAGTGACCTTATAAGGCTTGTTGGAGCTCCAAACGTGTCTCTATGACTTATTATAATATATTATATGTTCAAATACTGATTTAGGATCAAAATACCCATTTTAGGGTTCGATTTAAGCAAACTAGTTATAAGGACTTAGTTTTTGCGCGAGGTAAGTTTTTAAGTGTTGTTGGAGCTCAAAATGAGTCCCTAAGACTTATTATAATATATTATATTAAAATACATATTTAGGACCTAACGAACTTTGCTAGATTCACTTCGGAGCCAAAAACCCATCTAAAGGCTCGATTTATGGAAAACTAGTTACAAAGACTTAGTTTTTTGCGCGAAGTGACCTTATAAGGCTTGTTGGAGCACCAAACGAGTCTCTAAGACCTATTATAATATATTAGACGTTCAAATACTCATTTAGGATCAAAACAAGTTTGCTAGAGTGACTTCGGAACCAAAAAACCAGTTTAAAAGCTCGTTTAGGCAAAACTAGTAATAAGGACTTAGTGTTTGCGCGAGGTGAGTTTTTAAGTGATGTTGGAGCTCAAAATGAGTCCCTAAGACGTATTATAATATATTATATTAAAATACACATTTAGGACCTAAACAACTTCGCTAGATTTACATCGGAGCCAAGAACCCATCTAAAGGCTCGATTTAAGGAAAACTAGTTACAAAGACTTAGTTTTTGCACGAAGTGACCTTATAAGGCTTGTTGGAGCTCCAAACGTGTCTCTATGACTTATTATAATATATTATATGTTCAAATACTGATTTAGGATCAAAACAAGTTTGCAAGAATAACTTCGGGGCCAAAAAACCCATTTAAAAGCTCGATTTAGGCCAAACTAGTTATAAGGACTTAGTTTTAGCGCGAGTTGAGTTTTTAAGTGTTGTTGGAGCTCAAAATGAGTCCCTACGAATTATATTAATGTATTATATCTTCAAATACTAATTTGGGATCACAACAACTTGGCTAGAGTCACTTCGGAGCCAAAATACCCATTTTAGGGTTCGATTTAGGCAAACTTGTTATAAGGACTTAGTTTTTGCGCGAGGTGAGTTTTTAAGTGTTGTTGGAGCTCAAAATGAGTCCCTAACACGTATTATAATATATTATATTAAAATACACATTTAGGACCTAAACAATTTCCCTAGATTAACTTCGGAACCAAAAACCCTTATAAAGGCTCGATTTAGGGAAAACTAGTTACAAAGACTTAGTTTTTGCACGAAGTGACCTTATAAGGCTTGTTGGAGGTCCAAACGAGTCTCTATGACTTATTAAAATATATTATATGTTCAAATACTGATTTAGGATCAAAACAAGTTTGCAAGAATAACTTCGGGGCCAAAAAACCCATTTAAAAGTTCGATTAGGCCAAACTAGTTATAAGGACTTAGTTCTAGCGCGAGTTGAGTTTTTAAGTGTTGTTGGAGCTCAAAATGAGTCCCTACGAATTATATTAATGTTTTATATGTTCAAATACTAATTTGGGATCACAACAACTTGGCTAGAGTCACTTCGGAGACAAAATACCCATTTTAGGGTTCGATTTAAGCAAACTAGTTATAAGGACTTAGTTTTTGCGCGAGGTAAGTTTTTAAGTGTTGTTGGAGCTCAAAATGAGTCCCTAAGACTTATTATAATATATTATATTAAAATACATATTTAGGACCTAACGAACTTTGCTAGATTCACTTCGGAGCCAAAAACCCATCTAAAGGCTCGATTTATGGAAAACTAGTTACAAAGACTTAGTTTTTTGCGCGAAGTGACCTTATAAGGCTTGTTGGAGCACCAAACGAGTCTCTAAGACCTATTATAATATATTAGACGTTCAAATACTCATTTAGGATCAAAACAAGTTTGCTAGAGTCACTTCGGAACCAAAAAACCAGTTTAAAAGCTCGTTTAGGCAAAACTAGTAATAAGGACTTAGTGTTTGCGCGAGGTGAGTTTTTAAGTGATGTTGGAGCTCAAAATGAGTCCCTAAGACGTATTATAATATATTATATTAAAATACACATTTAGGACCTAAACAACTTCGCTAGATTTACATCGGAGCCAAGAACCCATCTAAAGGCTCGATTTAAGGAAAACTAGTTACAAAGACTTAGTTTTTGCACGAAGTGACCTTATAAGGCTTGTTGGAGCTCCAAACGTGTCTCTATGACTTATTATAATATATTATATGTTCAAATACTGATTTAGGATCAAAACAAGTTTGCAAGAATAACTTCGGGGCCAAAAAACCCATTTAAAAGCTCGATTTAGGCCAAACTAGTTATAAGGACTTAGTTTTAGCGCGAGTTGAGTTTTTAAGTGTTGTTGGAGCTCAAAATGAGTCCCTACGAATTATATTAATGTATTATATCTTCAAATACTAATTTGGGATCACAACAACTTGGCTAGAGTCACTTCGGAGCCAAAATACCCATTTTAGGGTTCGATTTAGGCAAACTTGTTATAAGGACTTAGTTTTTGCGCGAGGTGAGTTTTTAAGTGTTGTTGGAGCTCAAAATGAGTCCCTAACACGTATTATAATATATTATATTAAAATACACATTTAGGACCTAAACAATTTCCCTAGATTAACTTCGGAACCAAAAACCCTTATAAAGGCTCGATTTAGGGAAAACTAGTTACAAAGACTTAGTTTTTGCACGAAGTGACCTTATAAGGCTTGTTGGAGGTCCAAACGAGTCTCTATGACTTATTAAAATATATTATATGTTCAAATACTGATTTAGGATCAAAACAAGTTTGCAAGAATAACTTCGGGGCCAAAAAACCCATTTAAAAGTTCGATTAGGCCAAACTAGTTATAAGGACTTAGTTCTAGCGCGAGTTGAGTTTTTAAGTGTTGTTGGAGCTCAAAATGAGTCCCTACGAATTATATTAATGTTTTATATGTTCAAATACTAATTTGGGATCACAACAACTTGGCTAGAGTCACTTCGGAGACAAAATACCCATTTTAGGGTTCGATTTAAGCAAACTAGTTATAAGGACTTAGTTTTTGCGCGAGGTAAGTTTTTAAGTGTTGTTGGAGCTCAAAATGAGTCCCTAAGACTTATTATAATATATTATATTAAAATACATATTTAGGACCTAACGAACTTTGCTAGATTCACTTCGGAGCCAAAAACCCATCTAAAGGCTCGATTTATGGAAAACTAGTTACAAAGACTTAGTTTTTTGCGCGAAGTGACCTTATAAGGCTTGTTGGAGCACCAAACGAGTCTCTAAGACCTATTATAATATATTAGACGTTCAAATACTCATTTAGGATCAAAACAAGTTTGCTAGAGTCACTTCGGAACCAAAAAACCAGTTTAAAAGCTCGTTTAGGCAAAACTAGTAATAAGGACTTAGTGTTTGCGCGAGGTGAGTTTTTAAGTGATGTTGGAGCTCAAAATGAGTCCCTAAGACGTATTATAATATATTATATTAAAATACACATTTAGGACCTAAACAACTTCGCTAGATTTACATCGGAGCCAAGAACCCATCTAAAGGCTCGATTTAAGGAAAACTAGTTACAAAGACTTAGTTTTTGCACGAAGTGACTTTATAAGGCTTGTTGGAGCTCCAAACGTGTCTCTATGACTTATTATATTATATTATATGTTCAAATACTGATTTAGGATCAAAACGAGTTTGCAAGAATAACTTCGGGGCCAAAAAACCCATTTAAAAGCTCGATTTAGGCCAAACTAGTTATAAGGACTTAGTTTTAGCGCGAGTTGAGTTTTTAAGTGTTGTTGGAGCTCAAAATGAGTCCCTACGAATTATATTAATGTATTATATCTTCAAATACTAATTTGGGATCACAACAACTTGGCTAGAGTCACTTCGGAGCCAAAATACCCATTTTAGGGTTCGATTTAGGCAAACTTGTTATAAGGACTTAGTTTTTGCGCGAGGTGAGTTTTTAAGTGTTGTTGGAGCTCAAAATGAGTCCCTAACACGTATTATAATATATTATATTAAAATACACATTTAGGACCTAAACAATTTCCCTAGATTAACTTCGGAACCAAAAACCCTTATAAAGGCTCGATTTAGGGAAAACTAGTTATAAAGACTTAGTTTTTGCGCGAAGTGACCTTATAAGGCTTGTTGGAGCTCCAAACGAGTCTCTATGACTTATTATAATATATTATATGTTCAAATACTGATTTAGGATCAAAACAAGTTTGCAAGAATCACTTCGGGGCCAAAAAACCATTTAAAAGCTCGATTTAGGCCAAACTAGTTATAAGGACTTAGTTTTAGCGCGGGTTGAGTTTTTAAGTGTTGTCGGAGCTCAAAATGAGTCCCTACGAATTATATTAATGTATTATATCTTCAAATACTGATTTGGGATCACAACAACTTGGCTAGAGTCACTTCGGAGCCAAAATACCCATTTTAGGGCTCGATTTAGGCAAACTAGTTATAAGGACTTAGTTTTTGCGCGAGGTGAGTTTTTAAGTGTTGTTGGAGCTCTAAATGAGTCCCTAAGACTTATTATAATATATTATATTAAAATACATATTTAGGACCTAACCAACTTTGCTAGATTCACTTCGGAGCCAAAAACCCATCTAAAGGCTCGATTTAGGAAAAACTAGTTACAAAGACTTAGTTTTTTGTGCGAAGTGACCTTACAAGGCTTGTTGGAGCACCAAACAAGTCTCTAAGACTTATTATAATATATTATACGTTCAAATACTCATTTAGGATCAAAACAAGTTTGCTAGAGTCACTTCGGAACCAAAAAACCAGTTTAAAAGCTCGTTTAGGCAAAACTAGTAATAAGGACTTAGTTTTAGCGCGGGTTGAGTTTTTAAGTATTGTTGGAGCTCAAAATGAGTCCCTACGATTTATATTAATGTATTATATGTTCAAATACTGATTTGGGGTCACAACAACTTGGCTAGAGTCACTTCGGAGCCAAAATACCCATTTTAGGGTTCGATTCAGGCAAACTAGTTATAAGAAATTAGTTTTTGCGCGAGGTGAGTTATTAAGCGTTGTTGGAGCTCAAAATGAGTCCCTAAGACTTATTATGAAAAATTATATTAAATACATATTTAAGACCTAACGAACTTTGCTAGATTCACTTCGGAGCCAAAAACCCATCTAAAGGCTCGATTTAGGGAAAACTAGTTACAAAGACTTAGTTTTTTTGGCGAAGTGACCTTATAAGGCTTGTTAGAGCACCAAACGAGTCTCTAAGACTTATTATAATATATTATACGTTCAAATACTCATTTACGATCAAAACAAGTTTGCTAGAGTCACTTCGGAACCAAAAAACCAGTTTAAAAGCTCGTTTAGGCAAAACTAGTAATAAGGACTTAGTTTTTGCGCGAGGTGAGTTTTTAAGTGTTGTTGCAGCTCAAAAAGAGTACCTAAGACGTATTATAATATATTATATTAAAATACACATTTAGGACCTAAACAACTTCGCTAGATTTACATCGGAGCCAAGAACCCATCTAAAGGCTCGATTTAGGGAAAACTAGTTACAAAGACTTAGTTTTTTGTGCGAAGTGACCTTATAAGGCTTGTTGGAGCACCAAACAAGTCTCTAAGACTTATTATAATATATTATACGTTCAAATACTCATTTAGGATCAAAACAAGTTTGCTAGAGTCACTTCGGAACCAAAAAACCAGTTTAAAAGCTCGTTTAGGCAAAACTAGTAATAAGGACTTAGTTTTAGCGCGGGTTGAGTTTTTAAGTATTGTTGGAGCTCAAAATGAGTCCCTACGATTTATATTAATGTATTATATGTTCAAATACTGATTTGGGATCACAAAAACTTGGCTAGAGTCACTTCGGAGCCAAAATACCCATTTTAGGGCTAGATTTAGGCAAACTAGTTATAAGGACTTAGTTTTTGCGCGAGGAGAGTTATTAAGCGTTGTTGGAGCTCAAAATGAGTCCCAAAGATTTATTATGATAAATTATATTAAAATACATATTTAAGACCTAACGAACTTTGCTAGATTCACTTCGGAGCCAAAAACCCATCTAAAGGCTCGATTTAGGGAAAACTAGTTGCAAAGACTTAGTTTTTTGCGCGAAGTGACCTTATAAGGCTTGTTGGAGCACCAAACGAGTCTCTAAGACCTATTATAATATATTTTACGTTCAAATACTCATTTAGGATCAAAACAAGTTTGCTAGAGTCACTTCGGAACAAAAAAACCAGTTTAAAAGCTCGTTTAGGCAAAACTAGTAATAAGGACTTAGTTTTTGCGCGAGGTGAGTTTTTAAGTGTTGTTGGAGCTCAAAATGAGTCCCTAAGACGTATTATAATATATTATATTAAAATACACATTTAGGACCTAAACAACTTCGCTAGATTTACATCGGAGCCAAGAACCCATCTAAAGGCTCGATTTAGGGAAAACTAGTTACAAAGACTTAGTTTTTGCGCGAAGTAACCTTATAAGGCTTGTTGGAGCTCCAAACGAGTCTCTATGACTTATTATAATATATTATATGTTCAAATACTGATTTAGGATCAAAACAAGTTTGCAAGAATAACTTCGGGGCCAAAAAACCCATTTAAAAGCTCGATTTAGGCCAAACTAGTTATAAGGACTTAGTTTTAGCGCGAGTTGAGTTTTTAAGTGTTGTTGGAGCTCAAAATGAGTCCCTACGAATTATATTAATGTATTATATCTTCAAATACTGATTTGGGATCACAACAACTTGGCTAGAGTCACTTCGGAGCCAAAATACCCATTTTAGGGCTCGATTTAGGCAAACTAGTTATAAGGACTTAGTTTTTGCGCGAGGTGAGTTATTAAGTGTTGTTGGAGCTCAAAATGAGTCCCTAAGATTTATTATGATAAATTATATTAAAATACATATTTAGGACCTAACGAACTTTGCTAGATTCACTTCGGAGCCAAAAACCCATCTGAAGGCTCGATTTAGGGAAAACTAGTTGCAAAGACTTAGTTTTTTGCGCGAAGTGACCTTATAAGGCTTATTGGAGCACCAAACGAGTCTCTAAGACCTATTATAATATATTATACGTTCAAATACTCATTTAGGATCAAAACAAGTTTGCTAGAATCACTTCGGAACCAAAAAACCAGTTTAAAAGCTCGTTTAGGCAAAACTAGTAATAAGGACTTAGTTTTTGCGCGAGGTGAGTTTTTAAGTGTTGTTGGAGCTCAAAATGAGTCCCTAACACGTATTATAATATATTATATTAAAATACACATTTAGGACCTAAACAACTTCCCTAGATTAACTTCGGAACCAAAAACCCATATAAAGGCTCGAATTAGGGAAAACTAGTTACAAAGACTTAGTTTTTGCGCGAAGTGACCTTATAAGGCTTGTTGGAGCTCCAAACGAGTCTCTAAGACTTACTATAATATATTATATATACAAATACTGATTTAGGATCAAAACAAGTTTGCAAGAATCACTTCGGGGCCAAAAAATCCGTTTAAAAGCTCGATTTAGGCAAAACTGGTTATGAGGACTTAGTTTTAGCGAGGGTTGAGTTTTTAAGTATTGTTGGAGCTCAAAATGAGTCCCTACGAATTATATTAATGTATTATATGTTCAAATACTAATTTGGGATCACAACAACTTGGCTAGAGTCACTTCGGAGCCAAAATACCCATTTTAGGGCTCGATTCAGGCAAACTAGTTATAAGGACTTAGTTTTTGCGCGAGGTGAGTTATTAAGCGTTGTTGGAGCTCAAAATGAGTCCCTAAGACTTATTATGAAAAATTATATTAAATACATATTTAAGACCTAACGAACTTTGCTAGATTCACTTCGGAGCCAAAAACCCATCTAAAGGCTCGATTTAGGGAAAACTAGTTACAAAGACTTAGTTTTTTGCACGAAGTGACCGTATAAGGCTTGTTAGAGCACCAAACGAGTCTTTAAGACTTATTATAATATATTATACGTTCAAATCCTCATTTAGGATCAAAACAAGTTTGCTAGAGTCACTTCGGAACCAAAAAACCAGTTTAAAAGCTCGTTTAGGCAAAACTAGTAATAAGGACTTAGTTTTTGCGCGAGGTGAGTTTTTAAGTGTTGTTGGAGCTCAAAATGAGTCCCTAAGACGTATTATAATATATTATATTAAAATACACATTTAGGACCTAAACAACTTCGCTAGATTTACATCGGAGCCAAGAACCCATCTAAAGGCTCGATTTAAGGAAAACTAGTTACAAAGACTTAGTTTTTGCACGAAGTGAACTTATAAGGCTTGTTGGAGCTCCAAACGAGTCTCTATGACTTATTACAATATATTATATGTTCAAATACTGATTTAGGATCAAAACAAGTTTGCAAAAATCACTTCGGGGCCAAAAAACCCGTTTAAAAGCTCGATTTAGGCAAAACAGGTTATAAGGACTTAGTTTTAGCGCGAGTTGAGTTTTTAAGTATTGTTGGAGCTCAAAATGAGTCCCTATGAATTATATTAATATATTATATGTTCAAATACTGATTTGGGATCACAAAAACTTGGCTAGAGTCACTTCGGAGCCAAAATACCCATTTTAGGGCTAGATTTAGGCAAACTAGTTATAAGGACTTAGTTTTTGCGCGAGGTGAGTTATTAAGTGTTGTTGGAGCTCAAAATGAGTCCCTAAGATTTATTATGATAAATTATATTAAAATACATATTTAGGACCTAACGAACTTTGCTAGATTCACTTCGGAGCCAAAAACCCATCTAAAGGCTTGATTTAGGGAAAACTAGTTGCAAAGACTTAGTTTTTTGCGCGAAGTGACCTTATAAGGCTTGTTGGAGCACCAAACGAGTCTCTAAGACCTATTATAATATATTTTACGTTCAAATACTCATTTAGGATCAAAACAAGTTTGCTAGAGTCACTTCGGAACAAAAAAACCAGTTTAAAAGCTCGTTTAGGCAAAACTAGTAATAAGGACTTAGTTTTTGCGCGAGGTGAGTTTTTAAGTGTTGTTGGAGCTCAAAATGAGTCCCTAAGACGTATTATAATATATTATATTAAAATACACATTTAGGACCTAAACAACTTCGCTAGATTTACATCGGAGCCAAGAACCCATCTAAAGGCTCGATTTAGGGAAAACTAGTTACAAAGACTTAGTTTTTGCGCGAAGTGACCTTATAAGGCTTGTTGGAGCTCCAAACGAGTCTCTATGCCTTATTATAATATATTATATGTTCAAATACTGATTTAGGATCAAAACAAGTTTGCAAGAATCACTTCGGGGCCAAAAAACCCGTTTAATAGCTCGATTTAGGCAAAGCTGGTTATGAGGACTTAGTTTTAGCGCGGGTTGAGTTTTTAAGTATTGTTGGAGCTCAAAATGAGTCCCTACGAATTATATTAATGTATTATAAGTTCAAATACTGATTTGGGATCACAACAACTTGGCTAGAGTCACTTCAAAGCCAAGATACCCATTTTAGGGCTCGATTCAGGCAAACTAGTTATAAGGACTTAGTTTTTGCGCGAGGTGAGTTATTAAGCGTTGTTGGAGCTCAAAATGAGTCCCTAAGACTTATTATGAAAAATTATATTAAATACATATTTAAGACCTAACGAACTTTGCTAGATTCACTTCGGAGCCAAAAACCCATCTAAAGGCTCGATTTAGGGAAAACTAGTTACAAAGACTTAGTTTTTTGCGCGAAGTGACCGTATAAGGCTTGTTAGAGCACCAAACGAGTCTTTAAGACTTATTATAATATATTATACGTTCAAATCCTCATTTAGGATCAAAACAAGTTTGCTAGAGTCACTTCGGAACCAAAAAACCAGTTTAAAAGCTCGTTTAGGCAAAACTAGTAATAAGGACTTAGTTTTTGCGCGAGGTGAGTTTTTAAGTGTTGTTGGAGCTCAAAATGAGTCCCTAAGACGTATTATAATATATTATATTAAAATACACATTTAGGACCTAAACAACTTCGCTAGATTTACATCGGAGCCAAGAACCCATCTAAAGGCTCGATTTAAGGAAAACTAGTTACAAAGACTTAGTTTTTACACGAAGTGAACTTATAAGGCTTGTTGGAGCTCCAAACGAGTCTCTATGACTTATTACAATATATTATATGTTCAAATACTGATTTAGGATCAAAACAAGTTTGCAAAAATCACTTCGGGGCCAAAAAACCCGTTTAAAAGCTCGATTTAGGCAAAACTGGTTATAAGGACTTAGTTTTAGCGCGAGTTGAGTTTTTAAGTATTGTTGGAGCTCAAAATGAGTCCCTATGAATTATATTAATATATTATATGTTCAAATACTGATTTGGGATCACAAAAACTTGGCTAGAGTCACTTCGGAGCCAAAATACCCATTTTAGGGCTAGATTTAGGCAAACTAGTTATAAGGACTTAGTTTTTGCGCGAGGTGAGTTATTAAGTGTTGTTGGAGCTCAAAATGAGTCCCTAAGATTTATTATGATAAATTATATTAAAATACATATTTAGGACCTAACGAACTTTGCTAGATTCACTTCGGAGCCAAAAACCCATCTAAAGGCTCGATTTAGGGAAAACTAGTTGCAAAGACTTAGTTTTTTGCGCGAAGTGACCTTATAAGGCTTGTTGGAGCACCAAACGAGTCTCTAAGACCTATTATAATATATTTTACGTTCAAATACTCATTTAGGATCAAAACAAGTTTGCTAGAGTCACTTCGGAACAAAAAAACCAGTTTAAAAGCTCGTTTAGGCAAAACTAGTAATAAGGACTTAGTTTTTGCGCGAGGTGAGTTTTTAAGTGTTGTTGGAGCTCAAAATGAGTCCCTAAGACGTATTATAATATATTATATTAAAATACACATTTAGGACCTAAACAACTTCGCTAGATTTACATCGGAGCCAAGAACCCATCTAAAGGCTCGATTTAGGGAAAACTAGTTACAAAGACTTAGTTTTTGCGCGAAGTAACCTTATAAGGATTGTTGGAGCTCCAAACGAGTCTCTATGACTTATTATAATATATTATATGTTCAAATACTGATTTAGGATCAAAACAAGTTTGCAAGAATAACTTCGGGGCCAAAAAACCCATTTAAAAGCTCGATTTAGGCCAAACTAGTTATAAGGACTTAGTTTTAGCGCGAGTTGAGGTTTTTAAGTGTTATTGGAGCTCAAAATGAGTCCCTACGAATTATATTAATGTATTATATCTTCAAATACTGATTTGGGATCACAACAACTTGGCTAGAGTCACTTCGGAGCCAAAATACCCATTTTAGGGCTCGATTTAGGCAAACTAGTTATAAGGACTTAGTTTTTGCGCGAGGTGAGTTATTAAGTGTTGTTGGAGCTCAAAATGAGTCCCTAAGATTTATTATGATAAATTATATTAAAATACATATTTAGGACCTAACGAACTTTGCTAGATTAACTTCGGAGCCAAAAACCCTTCTGAAGGCTCGATTTAGGGAAAACTAGTTGCAAAGACTTAGTTTTTTGCGCGAAGTGACCTTATAAGGCTTATTGGAGCACCAAACGAGTCTCTAAGACCTATTATAATATATTTTACGTTCAAATACTCATTTAGGATCAAAACAAGTTTGCTAGAGTCACTTCGGAACCAAAAAACCAGTTTAAAAGCTCGTTTAGGCAAAACTAGTGATAAGGACTTAGTTTTTGCGCGAGGTGAGTTTTTAAGTGTTGTTGGATCTCAAAATGAGTCCCTAAGACGTATTATAATATATTATATTAAAATACACATTTAGGACCTAAACAACTTCGCTAGATTTACATCGGAGCCAAGAACCCATCTAAAGGCTCGATTTAGGGAAAACTAGTTACAAAGACTTAGTTTTTGCGCGAAGTGACCTTATAAGGCTTGTTGGAGCTCCAAACGAGTCTCTATGCCTTATTATAATATATTATATGTTCAAATACTGATTTAGGATCAAAACAAGTTTGCAAGAATCACTTCGGGGCCAAAAAACCCGTTTAATAGCTCGATTTAGGCAAAGCTGGTTATGAGGACTTAGTTTTAGCGCGGGTTGAGTTTTTAAGTATTGTTGGAGCTCAAAATGAGTCCCTACGAATTATATTAATGTATTATAAGTTCAAATACTGATTTGGGATCACAACAACTTGGCTAGAGTCACTTCAAAGCCAAGATACCCATTTTAGGGCTCGATTCAGGCAAACTAGTTATAAGGACTTAGTTTTTGCGCGAGGTGAGTTATTAAGCGTTGTTGGAGCTCAAAATGAGTCCCTAAGACTTATTATGAAAAATTATATTAAATACATATTTAAGACCTAACGAACTTTGCTAGATTCACTTCGGAGCCAAAAACCCATCTAAAGGCTCGATTTAGGGAAAACTAGTTACAAAGACTTAGTTTTTTGCGCGAAGTGACCGTATAAGGCTTGTTAGAGCACCAAACGAGTCTTTAAGACTTATTATAATATATTATACGTTCAAATCCTCATTTAGGATCAAAACAAGTTTGCTAGAGTCACTTCGGAACCAAAAAACCAGTTTAAAAGCTCGTTTAGGCAAAACTAGTAATAAGGACTTAGTTTTTGCGCGAGGTGAGTTTTTAAGTGTTGTTGGAGCTCAAAATGAGTCCCTAAGACGTATTATAATATATTATATTAAAATACACATTTAGGACCTAAACAACTTCGCTAGATTTACATCGGAGCCAAGAACCCATCTAAAGGCTCGATTTAAGGAAAACTAGTTACAAAGACTTAGTTTTTGCACGAAGTGAACTTATAAGGCTTGTTGGAGCTCCAAACGAGTCTCTATGACTTATTACAATATATTATATGTTCAAATACTGATTTAGGATCAAAACAAGTTTGCAAAAATCACTTCGGGGCCAAAAAACCCGTTTAAAAGCTCGATTTAGGCAAAACTGGTTATAAGGACTTAGTTTTAGCGCCAGTTGAGTTTTTAAGTATTGTTGGAGCTCAAAATGAGTCCCTATGAATTATATTAATATATTATATGTTCAAATACTGATTTGGGATCACAAAAACTTGGCTAGAGTCACTTCGGAGCCAAAATACCCATTTTAGGGCTAGATTTAGGCAAACTAGTTATAAGGACTTAGTTTTTGCGCGAGGTGAGTTATTAAGTGTTGTTGGAGCTCAAAATGAGTCCCTAAGATTTATTATGATAAATTATATTAAAATACATATTTAGGACCTAACGAACTTTGCTAGATTCACTTCGGAGCCAAAAACCCATCTAAAGGCTCGATTTAGGGAAAACTAGTTGCAAAGACTTAGTTTTTTGCGCGAAGTGACCTTATAAGGCTTGTTGGAGCACCAAACGAGTCTCTAAGACCTATTATAATATATTTTACGTTCAAATACTCATTTAGGATCAAAACAAGTTTGCTAGAGTCACTTCGGAACAAAAAAACCAGTTTAAAAGCTCGTTTAGGCAAAACTAGTAATAAGGACTTAGTTTTTGCGCGAGGTGAGTTTTTAAGTGTTGTTGGAGCTCAAAATGAGTCCCTAAGACGTATTATAATATATTATATTAAAATACACATTTAGGACCTAAACAACTTCGCTAGATTTACATCGGAGCCAAGAACCCATCTAAAGGCTCGATTTAGGGAAAACTAGTTACAAAGACTTAGTTTTTGCGCGAAGTAACCTTATAAGGATTGTTGGAGCTCCAAACGAGTCTCTATGACTTATTATAATATATTATATGTTCAAATACTGATTTAGGATCAAAACAAGTTTGCAAGAATAACTTCGGGGCCAAAAAACCCATTTAAAAGCTCGATTTAGGCCAAACTAGTTATAAGGACTTAGTTTTAGCGCGAGTTGAGGTTTTTAAGTGTTATTGGAGCTCAAAATGAGTCCCTACGAATTATATTAATGTATTATATCTTCAAATACTGATTTGGGATCACAACAACTTGGCTAGAGTCACTTCGGAGCCAAAATACCCATTTTAGGGCTCGATTTAGGCAAACTAGTTATAAGGACTTAGTTTTTGCGCGAGGTGAGTTATTAAGTGTTGTTGGAGCTCAAAATGAGTCCCTAAGATTTATTATGATAAATTATATTAAAATACATATTTAGGACCTAACGAACTTTGCTAGATTAACTTCGGAGCCAAAAACCCTTCTGAAGGCTCGATTTAGGGAAAACTAGTTGCAAAGACTTAGTTTTTTGCGCGAAGTGACCTTATAAGGCTTATTGGAGCACCAAACGAGTCTCTAAGACCTATTATAATATATTTTACGTTCAAATACTCATTTAGGATCAAAACAAGTTTGCTAGAGTCACTTCGGAACCAAAAAACCAGTTTAAAAGCTCGTTTAGGCAAAACTAGTGATAAGGACTTAGTTTTTGCGCGAGGTGAGTTTTTAAGTGTTGTTGGATCTCAAAATGAGTCCCTAAGACGTATTATAATATATTATATTAAAATACACATTTAGGACCTAAACAACTTCGCTAGATTTACATCGGAGCCAAGAACCCATCTAAAGGCTCGATTTAGGGAAAACTAGTTACAAAGACTTAGTTTTTGCGCGAAGTAACCTTATAAGGCTTGTTGGAGCTCCAAACGAGTCTCTATGACTTATTATAATATATTATATGTTCAAATACTGATTTAGGATCAAAACAAGTTTGCAAGAATAACTTCGGGGCCAAAAAACCCATTTAAAAGCTCGATTTAGGCCAAACTAGTTATAAGGACTTAGTTTTAGCGCGAGTTGAGGTTTTTAAGTGTTATTGGAGCTCAAAATGAGTCCCTACGAATTATATTAATGTATTATATCTTCAAATACTGATTTGGGATCACAACAACTTGGCTAGAGTCACTTCGGAGCCAAAATACCCATTTTAGGGCTCGATTTAGGCAAACTAGTTATAAGGACTTAGTTTTTGCGCGAGGTGAGTTATTAAGTGTTGTTGGAGCTCAAAATGAGTCCCTAAGATTTATTATGATAAATTATATTAAAATACATATTTAGGACCTAACGAACTTTGCTAGATTAACTTCGGAGCCAAAAACCCTTCTGAAGGCTCGATTTAGGGAAAACTAGTTGCAAAGACTTAGTTTTTTGCGCGAAGTGACCTTATAAGGCTTATTGGAGCACCAAACGAGTCTCTAAGACCTATTATAATATATTTTACGTTCAAATACTCATTTAGGATCAAAACAAGTTTGCTAGAGTCACTTCGGAACCAAAAAACCAGTTTAAAAGCTCGTTTAGGCAAAACTAGTGATAAGGACTTAGTTTTTGCGCGAGGTGAGTTTTTAAGTGTTGTTGGATCTCAAAATGAGTCCCTACGACGTATTATAATATATTATATTAAAATACACATTTAGGACCTAAACAACTTCGCTAGATTTACATCGGAGCCAAGAACCCATCTAAAGGCTCGATTTAGGGAAAACTAGTTACAAAGACTTAGTTTTTGCGCGAAGTAACCTTATAAGGCTTGTTGGAGCTCCAAACGAGTCTCTATGACTTATTATAATATATTATATGTTCAAATACTGATTTAGGATCAAAACAAGTTTGCAAGAATAACTTCGGGGCCAAAAAACCCATTTAAAAGCTCGATTTAGGCCAAACTAGTTATAAGGACTTAGTTTTAGCGCGAGTTGAGGTTTTTAAGTGTTATTGGAGCTCAAAATGAGTCCCTACGAATTATATTAATGTATTATATCTTCAAATACTGATTTGGGATCACAACAACTTGGCTAGAGTCACTTCGGAGCCAAAATACCCATTTTAGGGCTCGATTTAGGCAAACTAGTTATAAGGACTTAGTTTTTGCGCGAGGTGAGTTATTAAGTGTTGTTGGAGCTCAAAATGAGTCCCTAAGATTTATTATGATAAATTATATTAAAATACATATTTAGGACCTAACGAACTTTGCTAGATTAACTTCGGAGCCAAAAACCCTTCTGAAGGCTCGATTTAGGGAAAACTAGTTGCAAAGACTTAGTTTTTTGCGCGAAGTGACCTTATAAGGCTTATTGGAGCACCAAACGAGTCTCTAAGACCTATTATAATATATTTTACGTTCAAATACTCATTTAGGATCAAAACAAGTTTGCTAGAGTCACTTCGGAACCAAAAAACCAGTTTAAAAGCTCGTTTAGGCAAAACTAGTGATAAGGACTTAGTTTTTGCGCGAGGTGAGTTTTTAAGTGTTGTTGGATCTCAAAATGAGTCCCTAAGACGTATTATAATATATTATATTAAAATACACATTTAGGACCTAAACAACTTCGCTAGATTTACATCGGAGCCAAGAACCCATCTAAAGGCTCGATTTAGGGAAAACTAGTTACAAAGACTTAGTTTTTGCGCGAAGTAACCTTATAAGGCTTGTTGGAGCTCCAAACGAGTCTCTATGACTTATTATAATATATTATATGTTCAAATACTGATTTAGGATCAAAACAAGTTTGCAAGAATAACTTCGGGGCCAAAAAACCCATTTAAAAGCTCGATTTAGGCCAAACTAGTTATAAGGACTTAGTTTTAGCGCGAGTTGAGTTTTTAAGTGTTGTTGGAGTTAAAAATGAGTCCCTACGAATTATATTAATGTATTATATCTTCAAATACTGATTTGGGATCACAACAACTTGGCTAGAGTCACTTCGGAGCCAAAATACCCATTTTAGGGCTCGATTTAGGCAAACTAATTAAAAGGACTTAGTTTTTGGGCGAGGTGAGTTTTTAAGTGTTGTTGGAGCTCAAAATGAGTCCCTAAGACTTATTATGAAAAATTATATTAAAATACATATTTAAGACCTAACGAACTTTGATAGATTCACTTCGGAGCCAAAAACCCAGCTAAAGGCTCGATTTAGGGAAAACTAGTTACAAAGACTTAGTTTTTTGCGCGAAGTGCCTTATAAGGCTTGTTAGAGCACCAAACGAGTCTCTAAGACTTATTATAATATATTATACGTTCAAATACTCATTTAGGATCAAAACAAGTTTGCTAGAGTCACTTCGGAACCAAAAAACCAGTTTAAAAGCTCGTTTGGGCAAAACTAGTAATAAGGACTTAGTTTTTGCGCGAGGTGAGTTTTTAAGTGTTGCTGGAGCTCAAAATGAGTCCCTAACACGTATTATAATATATTATATTAAAATACACATTTAGGACCTAAACAAATTCCCTAGATTAACTTCGGAACCAAAAACCCATATAAAGGCTCGAATTAGGGAAAACTAGTTACAAAGACTTAGTTTTTGCGCGAAGTGTTATAAGGCTTGTTGGAGCTCCAAACGAGTCTCTATGCCTTATTATAATATATTATATGTTCAAATACTGATTTAGGATCAAAACAAGTTTGCAAGAATCACTTCGGGGCCAAAAAACCCGTTTAATAGCTCGATTTAGGCAAAACTGGTTATGAGGACTTAGTTTTAGCGCGGGTTGAGTTTTTAAGTATTGTTGGAGCTCAAAATGAGTCCCTACGAATTATATTAATGTATTATAAGTTCAAATACTGATTTGGGATCACAACAACTTGGCTAGAGTCACTTCAAAGCCAAGATACCCATTTTAGGGCTCGATTCAGGCAAACTAGTTATAAGGACTTAGTTTTTTCGCGAGGTGAGTTATTAAGCGTTGTTGGAGCTCAAAATGAGTCCCTAAGACTTATTATGAAAAATTATGTTAAAATACATATTTAAGACCTAACGAACTTTGCTAGATTCACATCGGAGCCAAAAACCCATCTAAAGGCTCGATTTAGGGAAAACTAGTTACAAAGACTTAGTTTTTTGCGCGAAGTGACCGTATAAGGCTTGTTAGAGCACCAAACGAGTCTCTAAGACTTATTATAATATATTATACGTTCAAATACTCATGTAGGATCAAAACAAGTTTGATAGAGTCACTTCGAAACCAAAAAACCAGTTTAAAAGCTCGTTTAGGCAAAACTAGTAATAAGGACTTAGTTTTTGCGCGAGGTGAGTTTTTAGGTGTTGTTGCAGCTCAAAATGAGTCCCTTAGACGTATTATAATATATTATATTAAAATACACATTTAGGACCTAAACAACTTCACTAGATTTACATCGGAGCCAAGAACCCATCTAAAGGCTCGATTTAGGGAAAACTAGTTACAAAGACTTAGTTTTTGCACAAAGTGACCTTATAAGGCTTGTTTGACCTCCAAACGAGTCTCTATGACTTATTATAATATATTATATCTTCAAATACTGATTTAGGATCAAAACAAGTTTGCAAAAATCACTTCGGGGCCAAAAAATCCATTTAAAAGCTCGATTTAGGCCAAACTAGTTATAAGGACTTAGTTTTAGCGCGAGTTGAGTTTTTAAGTATTGTTGGAGCTCAAAATGAGTCCCTACGAATTATATTAATGTATTATATCTTCAAATACTGATTTGGAATCACAACAACTTGGCTAGAGTCACTTCGGAGCCAAAATACCAATTTTGGGACTCGATTTAGGCAAACTAGTTATAAGGACTTAGTTTTTGCGCGAGGTGAGTTTTTAAGTGTTGTTCGAGCTCAAAATGAGTCCCTAAGATTTATTATGATAAATTATATTAAAATACATATTTAGGACCTAACCAACTTTGCTAGATTCACTTCGGAGCCAAAAACCCATCTAAAGGCTCGATTTAGGGAAAACTAGTTGCAAAGACTTAGTTTTTTGCGCGAAGTGACCTTATAAGGCTTGTTGGAGCATCAAACGAGTCTCTAAGACATATTATAATATATTATACATTCAAATACTCATTTAGGATCAAAACAAGTTTGCTAGAGTCACTTCGGAACCAAAATACCCATTTTAGGGCTCGATTTAGGCAAACTAGATATAAGGACTAAGTTTTTGCGCGAGGTGAGTTTTTAAGTGTTATTGGAGCTCAAAATGAGTCCCTAAGACTTATTATAATATATTATATTAAAATACATATTTAGGACCTAACCAACTTTCCTAGATTCACTTCGGAGCCAAAAACCCATCTAAAGGCTCGATTTAGGGAAAACTAGTTACAAAGACTTAGTTTTTTGTGCGAAGTGACCTTATAAGGCTTGTTGGAGCACCAAACAAGTCTCTAAGACTTATTATAATATATTATACGTTCAAATACTCATTTAGGATCAAAACAAGTTTGCTAGAGTCACTTCGGAACCAAAAAACTAGTTTAAAAGCTCGTTTAGGCAAAACTAGTAATAAGGACTTAGTTTTTGCACGAGGTGAGTTTTTAAGTGTTGTTGGAGCTCAAAATGAGTCCCTAACACGTATTATAATATATTATATTAAAATACACATTTAGGACCTAAACAACTTCCCTAGATTAACTTCGGAACCAAAAACCCATATAAAGGCTCGAATTAGGGAAAACTAGTTACAAAGACTTAGTTTTTGCGCGAAGTGACCTTATAAGGCTTGTTGGAGCTCCAAACGAGTCTCTAAGACTTACTATAATATATTATATTTACAAATACTGATTTAGGATCAAAACAAGTTTGCAAGAATCACTTCGGGGCCAAAAAATCGGTTTAAAAGCTCGATTTAAGCAAAACTGGTTATGAGGACTTAGTTTTAGCGCGGGTTGAGTTTTTAAGTATTGTTGGAGCTCAAAATGAGTCCCTACGAATTATATTAAAGTATTATATGTTCAAATACCGATTTGGGATCACAACAACTTGGCTAGAGTCACTTCGGAGCCAAAATACCCATTTTAGGGCTCGATTTAGGCAAACTAGTTATAAGGACTTAGTTTTTGCGCGAGGTGAGTTATTAAGTGTTGTTGGAGCTCAAAACGAGTCCCTAAGACTTATTATGATAAATTATATTAAAATACATATTTAGGACCTAATGAACTTTGCTAGATTCACTTCGGAGCCAAAAACCCATCTAAAGGCTCGATTTAGGGAAAACTAGTTACAAAGACTTAGTTTTTTGCGCGAAGCGACCTTATAAGGCTTGTTGGAGCACCAAACGACTCTCTAAGACTTATTATAATATATTATACGTTTAAATACTCATTTAGGATCAAAACAAGTTTGCTAGAGTCACTTCGGAACCAAAAAACCAGTTTAAAAGCTCGTTTAGGCAAAACTAGTAATAAGGACTTAGTTTTTGCGCGAGGTGAGTTTTTAGGTGTTGTTGCAGCTCAAAATGAGTCCCTTAGACGTATTATAATATATTATATTAAAATACACATTTAGGTCCTAAACAACTTCACTAGATTTACATCGGAGCCAAGAACCCATCTAAAGGCTCGATTTAGGGAAAACTAGTTACAAAGACTTAGTTTTTGCACGAAGTGACCTTATAAGGCTTGTTTGAGCTCCAAACGAGTCTCTATGACTTATTATAATATATTATATCTTCAAATACTGATTTAGGATCAAAAGAAGTTTGCAAAAATCACTTCGGGGCCAAAAAATCCATTTAAAAGCTCGATTTAGGCCAAACTAGTTATAAGGACTTAGTTTTAGCGCGAGTTGAGTTTTTAAGTTTTGTTGGAGCTCAAAATGAGTCCCTACGAATTATATTAATGTATTATATCTTCAAATACTGATTTGGAATCACAACAACTTGGCTAGAGTCACTTCGGAGCCAAAATACCCATTTTAGGGCTCGATTTAGGCAAACTAGTTATAAGGACTTAGTTTTTGCGCGAGGTGAGTTTTTAAGTGTTATTGGAGCTCAAAATGAGTCCCTAAGACTTATTATAATATATTATATTAAAATACACATTTAGGACCTGAACAACTTCGCTAGATTTACATCGGAGCCAAGAACCCATCTGAAGGCTCGATTTAGGGAAAACTAGTTACAAAGACTTAGTTTTTGCGCGAAGTGACCTTATAAGGCTTGTTGGAGCTCCAAACGAGTCTCTATGACTTATTATAATATATTATATGTTCAAATACTGATTTAGGATCAAAACAAGTTCGCAAGAATCACTTCGGGGCCAAAAAACCCATTTAAAAGCTCGATTTAGGCCAAACTAGTTATAAGGACTTAGTTTTAGCGCGAGTTGAGTTTTTAAGTGTTGTTAGAGCTCAAAATGAGTCCCTACGAATTATATTAATGTATTATATCTTCAAATACTGATTTGGGATCACAACAACTTGGCTAGAGTCACTTCGGAGCCAAAATACCAATTTTGGGACTCGATTTAGGCAAACTAGTTATAAGGACTTAGTTTTTGCGCGAGGTGAGTTTTTAAGTGTTGTTGGAGCTCAAAATGAGTCCCTAAGATTTATTATGATAAATTATATTAAAATACATATTTAGGACCTAACCAACTTTGCTAGATTCACTTCGGAGCCAAAAACCCATCTAAAGGCTCGATTTAGGGAAAACTAGTTGCAAAGACTTAGTTTTTTGCGCGAAGTGACCTTATAAGGCTTGTTGGAGCATCAAACGAGTCTCTAAGACCTATTATAATATATTATACATTCAAATACTCATTTAGGATCAAAACAAGTTTGCTAGAGTCACTTCGGAACCAAAATACCCATTTTAGGGCTCGATTTAGGCAAACTAGATATAAGGACTAAGTTTTTGCGCGAGGTGAGTTTTTAAGTGTTATTGGAGCTCAAAATGAGTCCCTAAGACTTATTATAATATATTATATTAAAATACATATTTAGGACCTAACCAACTTTCCTAGATTCACTTCGGAGCCAAAAACCCATCTAAAGGCTCGATTTAGGGAAAACTAGTTACAAGGACTTAGTTTTTTGTGCGAAGTGACCTTATAAGGCTTGTTGGAGCACCAAACAAGTCTCTAAGACTTATTATAATATATTATACGTTCAAATACTCATTTAGGATCAAAACAAGTTTGCTAGAGTCACTTCGGAACCAAAAAACCAGTTTAAAAGCTCATTTAGGCAAAACTAGTAATAAGGACTTAGTTTTTGCGCGAGGTGAGTTTTTAAGTGTTGTTGGAGCTCAAAATGAGTCCCTAACACGTATTATAATATATTATATTAAAATACACATTTAGGACCTAAACAACTTCCCTAGATTAACTTCGGAACCAAAAACCCATATAAAGGTTCGAATTAGGGAAAACTAGTTACAAAGACTTAGTTTTTGCGCGAAGTGACCTTATAAGGCTTGTTGGAGCTCCAAACGAGTCTCTAAGACTTACTATAATATATTATATTTACAAATACTGATTTAGGATCAAAACAAGTATGCAAGAATCACTTCGGGGCCAAAAAACCGGTTTAAAAGCTCGATTTAAGCAAAACTGGTTATGAGGACTTAGTTTTAGCGCGGGTTGAGTTTTTAAGTATTGTTGGAGCTCAAAATGAGTCCCTACGAATTATATTAAAGTATTATATGTTCAAATACCGATTTGGGATCACAACAACTTCGCTAGAGTCACTTCGGAGCCAAAATACCCATTTTAGGGCTCGATTTAGGCAAACTAGTTATAAGGACTTAGTTTTTGCGCGAGGTGAGTTATTAAGTGTTGTTGGAGCTCAAAATGAGTCCCTAAGACTTATTATGATAAATTATATTAAAATACATATTTAGGACCTAATGAACTTTACTAGATTCACTTCGGAGCCAAAAACCCATCTAAAGGCTCGATTTAGGGAAAACTAGTTACAAAGACTTAGTTTTTTGCGCGAAGCGACCTTATAAGGCTTGTTGGAGCACCAAACGACTCTCTAAGACTTATTATAATATATTATACGTTTAAATACTCATTTAGGATCAAAACAAGTTTGCTAGAGTCACTTCGGAACCAAAAAACCAGTTTAAAAGCTCGTTTAGGCAAAACTAGTAATATGGACTTAGTTTTTGCGCGAGGTGAGTTTTTAAGTGTTGTTGGAGCTCAAAATGAGTCCCTAAGACGTATTATAATATATTATATTAAAATACACATTTAGGACCTAAACAACTTCGCTAGATTTACATCGGAGCCAAGAACCCATCTAAAGGCTCGATTTAGGGAAAACTAGTTACAAAGACTTAGTTTTTGCGCGAAGTGACCTTATAAGGCTTGTTTGAGCTCCAAACGAGTCTCTATGACTTATTATAATATATTATATGTTCAAATACTGATTTAGATCAAAACAAGTTTGCAAGAATCACTTCGGGGCCAAAAAATCCATTTAAAAGCTCGATTTAGGCCAAGCTAGTTATAAGGACTTAGTTTTAGCGCGAGTTGAGTTTTTAAGTGTTGTTGGAGCTCAAAATGAGTCCCTACGAATTATATTAATGTATTATATGTTCAAATACTGATTTGGGATCACAACAACTTGGCTAGAGTCACTTCGGAGCCAAAATACCCATTTTGGGACTCGATTTAGGCAAACTAGTTATAAGGACTTAGTTTTTGCGCGAGGTGAGTTTTTAAGTGTTGTTGGAGCTCAAAATGAGTCCCTAAGACTTATTATAATATATTATATTAAAATACATATTTAGGACCTAACCAACTTTGCTAGATTCACTTCGGAGCCAAAAACCCATCTAAAGGCTCGATTTGGGGAAAACTAGTTACAAAGACTTAGTTTTTTGCGCGAAGTGACCTTATAAGGCTTGTTGGAGCACCAAACGAGTGTCTAAGACTTATTATAATATATTATACGTTCAAATACTCATTTAGGATCAAAACAAGTTTGCTAGAGTCACTTCGGAACCAAAAAACCAGATTAAATGCTCGTTTAGGCAAAACTATTAATGAGGACTTAGTTTTTGCGCGAGGTGAGTTTTTAAGTGTTGTTGCAGCTCGCTAGATTCACATCGGAGCCAAAAACCCATCTAAAGGCTCGATTTAGGGAAAACTAGTTACAAAGACTTAGTTTTTGCGCGAAGTGACCTTATAAGGCTTGTTGGAGCTCCAAATGAGTCTCTAAGACTTACTATAATATATTATATGTACAAATACTGATTTAGGATCAAAACAAGTTTGCAAGAATCACTTCGGGGCCAAAAAACCCGTTTAAAAGCTCGATTTAGGAAAAATGAGTTATGAGGACTTAGTTTTAGCGCGAGTTGAGTTTTTAAGTATTGTTGGAGCTCAAAATGAGTCCCTACGAATTATATTAATGTCTTATATGTTCAAATACTGATTTGGGATCACAACAACTTGGCTAGAGTCACTTCGGAGCCAAAATACCCATTTTAGGGCTCGATTTAGGCAAACTAGTTATAAGGAATTAGTCTTTGCGCGAGGTGTGTTTTTAAGTGTTGTTGGAGCTCACAATGAGTCCCTAAGACTTATTATAATATATTATATTAAAATACATATTTAGGACCTAACCAACTTTGCTAGATTCACTTCGGAGCCAAAAACCCATCTAAAGGCTCGATTTAGGGAAAACTAGGTACAAAGACTTAGTTTTTTGCGCGAACTGACCTTATAAGGCTTGTTGGAGCACCAAACGAGTCTCTAAGGCTTATTATAATATATTATACATTCAAATACTCATTTAGGATCAAAATAAGTTGGCTAGAGTCACTTCGGAACCAAAAAACCAGTTTAAAAGCTCGTTTAGGCAAAACTATTAATAAGGACTTAGTTTTTGCGCGAGGTGAGTTTTTAAGTGTTGTTGCAGCTCAAAATGAGTCCCTAAGACGTATTATAATATATTATATTAAAATACACATTTAGGACCTAAACAACTTCGCTAGATTCACTTCGAAGCCAAAAACCCATCTAAAGGCTCGATTTAGAAAAACTAGTTACAAAGACTTAGTTTTTGCGCGAAGTGACCTTATAAGGCTTGTTGGAGCTCCAAACGAGTCTCTATGACTTATTATAATATATTATATGTTCAAATACTGATTTAGGATCAAAACAAGTTTGCAAGAATCACTTCGGGGCCAAAAAACCCATTTAAAAGCTCGGTTTAGGCCAAACTAGTTATAAGGACTTAGTTTTAGCGCGAGTTGAGTTTTAAGTGTTGTTGGAGCTCAAAATGAGTCCCTATGAATTATATTAATGTATTATATCTTCAAATACTGATTTGGGATCACAACAACTTGGCTAGAGTCACTTCGGAGCCAAAATACCCATTTTACGGCTCGATTTAGGCAAACTAGTTATAAGAACTTAGTTTTTGCGCGAGGTGAGTTTTTAAGTGTTGTTGGAGCTCAAAATAAGTCCCTAAGACTTATTATAATATATTATATTAAAATACACATTTAGGACCTAAACAACTTCGCTAGATTCACTTCGAAGCCAAAAACCCATCTAAAGGCTCGATTTAGGGAAAACTAGTTACAAAGACTTAGTTTTTGCGCGAAGTGACCTTATAAGGCTTGTTGGAGCTCCAAACGAGTCTCTATGACTTATTATAATATATTATATGTTCAAATACTGATTTAGGATCAGAACAAGTTTGCAAGAATCAATTCGGGGCCAAAAAACCCATTTAAAAGCTCGGTTTAGGCCAAACTAGTTATAAGGACTTAGTTTTAGCGCGAGTTGAGTTTTAAGTGTTGTTGGAGCTCAAAATGAGTCCCTACGAATTATATTAATGTATTATATCTTCAAATACTGATTTGGGATCACAACAACTTGGCTAGAGTCACTTCGGAGCCAAAATACCCATTTTAGGGCTCGATTTAGGCAAACTAGTTATAAGGACTTTGTCTTTGTGCGAGGTGAGTTTTTAAGTGTTGTTGGAGCTCAAAATGAGTCCCTAAGACTTATTATAATATATTATATTAAAATATACATTTAGGACCTAAACAACTTCGCTAGATTCACTTCGGAGCCAAAAACCCATCTAAAGGCTCGATTTTAGGAAAAGTAGTTACAAAGACCTAGTTTTTGCGCGAAGTGACCTTATAAGGCTTGTTGGAGCTCCAAACGAGTCTCTAAGACTTACTATAATATATTATATGTACAAATACTGATTTAGGATCAAAACAAATTTACAAAAATCACTTCGGGGCCAAAAAACCCGTTTAAAAGCTCGATTTAGGCAAAACTAGTTATGAGGACTTAGTTTTTGCGCGAGTTGAGTTTTTAAGTATTGTTGGAGCTCAAAATGAGTCCCTACGAATTATATTAATGTATTATATGTTCAAATACTGATTTGGGATCACAACAACTTGGCTAGAGTCACTTCGGAGCCAAAATACCCATTTAAGGGCTCGATTTAGGCAAACTAGTTATAAGGACTTAGTCTTTGCACGAGGTGAGTTTTTAAGTGTTGTTGGAGCTCAAAATGAGTCCCTAAGACTTATTATAATATATTATATTAAAATACATATTTAGGACCTAACCAACTTTGCTAGATTCACTTCGGAGCCAAAAACCCATCTAAAGGCTCGATTTAGGGAAAACTAGGTACAAAGACTTTGTTTTTTGCGCGAACTGACCTTATAAGGCTTGTTGGAGCACCAAACGAGTCTCTAAGACTTATTATAATATATAATACATTCAAATACTCATTTAGGATCAAAACAAGTTTGCTAGAGTCACTTCAGAACCAAAAAACTAGTTTAAAAGCTCGTTTAGGCAAAACTATTAATAAGGACTTAGTTTTTGCGCGAGGTGAGTTTTTAAGTGTTGTTGCAGCTCAAAATGAGTCCCTAAGACGTATTATAATATATTATATTAAAATACACATTTAGGACCTAAACAACTTCGCTAGATTCACTTCGAAGCCAAAAACCCATCTAAAGGCTCGATTTAGAAAAACTAGTTACAAAGACTTAGTTTTTGCGCGAAGTGACCTTATAAGGCTTGTTGGAGCTCCAAACGAGTCTCTAAGACTTACTATAATATATTATATGTACAAATACTGATTTAGGATCAAAACAAGTTTGCAAGAATCACTTCGGGGCCAAAAAACCCGTTTAAAAGCTCGATTTAGGAAAAACTAGTTATGAGGACTTAGTTTTAGCGCGAGTTGAGTTTTTAAGTATTGTTGGAGCTCAAAATGAGTCCCTACGAATTATATTAATGTATTATATGTTCAAATACTGATTTGTGATCACAACAACTTGGCTAGAGTCACTTCGGAGCCAAAATACCCATTTTAGGGCTTGATTTAGGCAAACTAGTTATAAGGACTTAGTCTTTGTGCGA
Source organism: Boehmeria nivea var. tenacissima (assembly GCA_018132145.1). Classification (NCBI taxonomy): domain Eukaryota; kingdom Viridiplantae; phylum Streptophyta; class Magnoliopsida; order Rosales; family Urticaceae; genus Boehmeria; species Boehmeria nivea. The sequence goes on from CM030880.1 coordinate 3,327,539, forward strand.
GGTGAGTTTTTAAGTGTTGTTGGAGCTCAAAATGAGTCCTTAAGACTTATTATAATATATTATATTAAAATACATATTTAGGACCTAACCAACTTTGCTAGATTCACTTCGGAGCCAAAAACCCATCTAAAGGCTCGATTTAGGGAAAACTAGGTCAAAGACTTAGTTTTTTGCGCGAACTGACCTTATAAGGCTTGTTGGAGCACCAAACGAGTCTCTAAGACTTATTATAATATATTATACATTCAAATACTCATTTAGGATCAAAACAAGTTTGCTAGAGTCACTTCGGAACCAAAAAACCAGTTTAAAAGCTCGTTTAGGCAAAACTATTAATAAGGACTTAGTTTTTGCGCGAGGTGAGTTTTTAAGTGTTGTTGCAGCTCAAAATGAGTCCCTAAGACGTATTATAATATATTATATTAAAATACACATTTTGGACCTAAACAACTTCGCTAGATTCACATCGGAGCCAAAAACCCATCTAAAGGCTCGATTTAGGGAAAACTAGTTACAAAGACTTAGTTTTTGCGCGAAGGGACCTTATAAGGCTTGTTGGAGCTCCAAATGAGTCTTTATGACTTATTATAATATATTATATGTTCAAATACTGATTTAGGATCAAAACAAGTTTGCAAGAATCACTTCGGGGCCAAAAAACCCATTTAAAAGCTCGGTTTAGGCCAAACTAGTTATAAGGACTTAGTTTTAGCGCGAGTTGAGTTTTAAGTGTTTGTTGTGCTCAAAATGAGTCCCTACGAATTATATTAATGTATTATATCTTCAAATACTGATTTGGGATCACAACAACTTGGCTAGAGTCACTTCGGAGCCAAAATACCCATTTTAGGGCTCGATTTAGGCAAACTAGTTATAAGGACTTAGTCTTTGTGCAAGGTGTGTTTTTAAGTGTTGTTGGAGCTCACAATGAGTCCCTAAGACTTATTATAATATATTATATTAAAATACATATTTAGGACCTAACCAACTTTGCTAGATTCACTTCGGAGCCAAAAACCCATCTAAAGGCTCGATTTAGGGAAAACTAGGTACAAAGACTTTGTTTTTTGCGCGAACTGACCTTATAAGGCTTGTTGGAGCTCCAAACGAGTCTCTAAGACTTACTATAATATATTATATGTACAAATACTGATTTAGGATCAAAACAAGTTTGCAAGAATCACTTCGGGGCCAAAAAACCCGTTTAAAAGCTCGATTTAGGAAAAACTAGTTATGAAGACTTAGTTTTAGCGCGAGTTGAGTTTTTAAGTATTGTTGGAGGTCAAAATGAGTCCCTACTAATTATATTAATGTATTATATGTTCAAATACTGATTTGGGATCACAACAACTTGGCTAGAGTCACTTCGGAGCCAAAATACCCATTTTAGGGCTCGATTTAGGCAAACTAGTTATAAGGACTTAGTCTTTGTGCGAGGTGAGTTTTTAAGTGTTGTTGGAGCTCAAAATGAGTCCTTAAGACTTATTATAATATATTATATTAAAATACATATTTAGGACCTAACCAACTTTGCTAGATTCACTTCGGAGCCAAAAACCCATCTAAAGGCTCGATTTAGGGAAAACTAGGTCAAAGACTTAGTTTTTTGCGCGAACTGACCTTATAAGGCTTGTTGGAGCACCAAACGAGTCTCTAAGACTTATTATAATATATTATACATTCAAATACTCATTTAGGATCAAAACAAGTTTGCTAGAGTCACTTCGGAACCAAAAAACCAGTTTAAAAGCTCGTTTAGGCAAAACTATTAATAAGGACTTAGTTTTTGCGCGAGGTGAGTTTTTAAGTGTTGTTGCAGCTCAAAATGAGTCCCTAAGACGTATGATAATATATTATATTAAAATACACATTTTGGACCTAAACAACTTCGCTAGATTCACATCGGAGCCAAAAACCCATCTAAAGGCTCGATTTAGGGAAAACTAGTTACAAAGACTTAGTTTTTGCGCGAAGTGACCTTATAAGGCTTGTTGGAGCTCCAAATGAGTCTCTATGACTTATTATAATATATTATATGTTCAAATACTGATTTAGGATCAAAACAAGTTTGCAAGAATCACTTCGGGGCCAAAAAACCCATTTAAAAGCTCGGTTTGGGCCAAACTAGTTATAGGGACTTAGTTTTAGCACGAGTTGAGTTTTAAGTGTTGTTGGTGCTCAAAATGAGTCCCTACGAATTATATTAATGTATTATATCTTCAAATACTGATTTGGGATCACAACAACTTGGCTAGAGTCACTTCGGAGCCAAAATACCCATTTTAGGGCTCGATTTAGGCAAACTAGTTATAAGGACTTAGTCTTTGCGCAAGGTGTGTTTTTAAGTGTTGTTGGAGCTCACAATGAGTCCCTAAGACTTATTATAATATATTATATTAAAATACATATTTAGGACCTAACCAACTTTGCTAGATTCACTTCGGAGCCAAAAACCCATCTAAAGGCTCGATTTAGGGAAAACTAGGTACAAACACTTAGTTTTTTGCGCGAACTGACCTTATAAGGCTTGTTGGAGCTCCAAACGAGTCTCTAAGACTTACTATAATATATTATATGTACAAATACTGATTTAGGATCAAAACAAGTTTGCAAGAATCACTTCGGGGCCAAAAAACCCGTTTAAAAGCTCGATTTAGGAAAAACTAGTTATGAAGACTTAGTTTTAGCGCGAGTTGAGTTTTTAAGTATTGTTGGAGGTCAAAATGAGTCCCTACTAATTATATTAATGTATTATATGTTCAAATACTGATTTGGGATCACAACAACTTGGCTAGAGTCACTTCGGAGCCAAAATACCCATTTTAGGGCTCGATTTAGGCAAACTAGTTATAAGGACTTAGTCTTTGTGCGAGGTGAGTTTTTAAGTGTTGTTGGAGCTCAAAATGAGTCCTTAAGACTTATTATAATATATTATATTAAAATACATATTTAGGACCTAACCAACTTTGCTAGATTCACTTCGGAGCCAAAAACCCATCTAAAGGCTCGATTTAGGGAAAACTAGGTCAAAGACTTAGTTTTTTGCGCGAACTGACCTTATAAGGCTTGTTGGAGCACCAAACTAGTCTCTAAGACTTATTATAATATATTATACATTCAAATACTCATTTAGGATCAAAACAAGTTTGCTAGAGTCACTTCGGAACCAAAAAACCAGTTTAAAAGCTCGTTTAGGCAAAACTATTAATAAGGACTTAGTTTTTGCGCGAGGTGAGTTTTTAAGTGTTGTTGCAGCTCAAAATGAGTCCCTAAGACGTATGATAATATATTATATTAAAATACACATTTTGGACCTAAACAACTTCGCTAGATTCACATCGGAGCCAAAAACCCATCTAAAGGCTCGATTTAGGGAAAACTAGTTACAAAGACTTAGTTTTTGCGCGAAGTGACCTTATAAGGCTTGTTGGAGCTCCAAATGAGTCTCTATGACTTATTATAATATATTATATGTTCAAATACTGATTTAGGATCAAAACAAGTTTGTAAGAATCACTTCGGGGCCAAAAAACCCATTTAAAAGCTCGGTTTAGGCCAAACTAGTTATAAGGACTTAGTTTTAGCACGAGTTGAGTTTTAAGTGTTGTTGGTGCTCAAAATGAGTCCTTACGAATTATATTAATGTATTATATCTTCAAATACTGATTTGGGATCACAACAACTTGGCTAGAGTCACTTCGGAGCCAAAATACCCATTTTAGGGCTCGATTTAGGCAAACTAGTTATAAGGACTTAGTCTTTGCGCAAGGTGTGTTTTTAAGTGTTGTTGGAGCTCACAATGAGTCCCTAAGACTTATTATAATATATAATATTAAAAAACATATTTAGGACCTAACCAACTTTGCTAGATTCACTTCGGAGCCAAAAACCCATCTAAAGGCTCGATTTAGGAAAAACTAGGTACAAAGACTTAGTTTTTTGCGCGAACTGACCTTATAAGGCTTGTTGGAGCTCCAAACGAGTCTCTAAGACTTACTATAATATATTATATGTACAAATACTGATTTAGGATCAAAACAAGTTTGCAAGAATCACTTCGGGGCCAAAAAACCCGTTTAAAAGCTCGATTTAGGAAAAACTAGTTACGAAGACTTAGTTTTAGCGCGAGTTGAGTTTTTAAGTATTGTTGGAGGTCAAAATGAGTCCCTACTAATTATATTAATGTATTATATGTTCAAATACTGATTTGGGATCACAACAACTTGGCTAGAGTCACTTCGGAGCCAAAATACCCATTTTAGGGCTCGATTTAGGCAAACTAGTTATAAGGACTTAGTCTTTGTGCGAGGTGAGTTTTTAAGTGTTGTTGGAGCTCAAAATGAGTCCTTAAGACTTATTATAATATATTATATTAAAATACATATTTAGGACCTAACCAACTTTGCTAGATTCACTTCGGAGCCAAAAACCCATCTAAAGGCTCGATTTAGGGAAAACTAGGTCAAAGACTTAGTTTTTTGCGCGAACTGACCTTATAAGGCTTGTTGGAGCACCAAACTAGTCTCTAAGACTTATTATAATATATTATACATTCAAATACTCATTTAGGATCAAAACAAGTTTGCTAGAGTCACTTCGGAACCAAAAAACCAGTTTAAAAGCTCGTTTAGGCAAAACTATTAATAAGGACTTAGTTTTTGCGCGAGGTGAGTTTTTAAGTGTTGTTGCAGCTCAAAATGAGTCCCTAAGACGTATGATAATATATTATATTAAAATACACATTTTGGACCTAAACAACTTCGCTAGATTCACATCGGAGCCAAAAACCCATCTAAAGGCTCGATTTAGGGAAAACTAGTTACAAAGACTTAGTTTTTGCGCGAAGTGACCTTATAAGGCTTGTTGGAGCTCCAAATGAGTCTCTATGACTTATTATAATATATTATATGTTCAAATACTGATTTAGGATCAAAACAAGTTTGCAAGAATCACTTCGGGGCCAAAAAACCCATTTAAAAGCTCGGTTTAGGCCAAACTAGTTATAAGGACTTAGTTTTAGCACGAGTTGAGTTTTAAGTGTTGTTGGTGCTCAAAATGAGTCCCTACGAATTATATTAATGTATTATATCTTCAAATACTGATTTGGGATCACAACAACTTGGCTAGAGTCACTTCGGAGCCAAAATACCCATTTTAGGGCTCGATTTAGGCAAACTAGTTATAAGGACTTAGTCTTTGCGCAAGGTGTGTTTTTAAGTGTTGTTGGAGCTCACAATGAGTCCCTAAGACTTATTATAATATATAATATTAAAAAACATATTTAGGACCTAACCAACTTTGCTAGATTCACTTCGGAGCCAAAAACCCATCTAAAGGCTCGATTTAGGAAAAACTAGGTACAAAGACTTAGTTTTTTGCGCGAACTGACCTTATAAGGCTTGTTGGAGCTCCAAACGAGTCTCTAAGACTTACTATAATATATTATATGTACAAATACTGATTTAGGATCAAAACAAGTTTGCAAGAATCACTTCGGGGCCAAAAAACCCGTTTAAAAGCTCGATTTAGGAAAAACTAGTTATGAAGACTTAGTTTTAGCGCGAGTTGAGTTTTTAAGTATTGTTGGAGGTCAAAATGAGTCCCTACTAATTATATTAATGTATTATATGTTCAAATACTGATTTGGGATCACAACAACTTGGCTAGAGTCACTTCGGAGCCAAAATACCCATTTTAGGGCTCGATTTAGGCAAACTAGTTATAAGGACTTAGTCTTTGTGCGAGGTGAGTTTTTAAGTGTTGTTGGAGCTCAAAATGAGTCCTTAAGACTTATTATAATATATTATATTAAAATACATATTTAGGACCTAACCAACTTTGCTAGATTCACTTCGGAGCCAAAAACCCATCTAAAGGCTCGATTTAGGGAAAACTAGGTCAAAGACTTAGTTTTTTGCGCGAACTGACCTTATAAGGCTTGTTGGAGCACCAAACTAGTCTCTAAGACTTATTATAATATATTATACATTCAAATACTCATTTAGGATCAAAACAAGTTTGCTAGAGTCACTTCGGAACCAAAAAACCAGTTTAAAAGCTCGTTTAGGCAAAACTATTAATAAGGACTTAGTTTTTGCGCGAGGTGAGTTTTTAAGTGTTGTTGCAGCTCAAAATGAGTCCCTAAGACGTATGATAATATATTATATTAAAATACACATTTTGGACCTAAACAACTTCGCTAGATTCACATCGGAGCCAAAAACCCATCTAAAGGCTCGATTTAGGGAAAACTAGTTACAAAGACTTAGTTTTTGCGCGAAGTGACCATATAAGGCTTGTTGGAGCTCCAAATGAGTCTCTATGACTTATTATAATATATTATATGTTCAAATACTGATTTAGGATCAAAACAAGTTTGCAAGAATCACTTCGGGGCCAAAAAACCCATTTAAAAGCTCGGTTTAGGCCAAACTAGTTATAAGGACTTAGTTTTAGCACGAGTTGAGTTTTAAGTGTTGTTGGTGCTCAAAATGAGTCCCTACGAATTATATTAATGTATTATATCTTCAAATACTGATTTGGGATCACAACAACTTGGCTAGAGTCACTTCGGAGCCAAAATACCCATTTTAGGGCTCGATTTAGGCAAACTAGTTATAAGGACTTAGTCTTTGCGCAAGGTGTGTTTTTAAGTGTTGTTGGAGCTCACAATGAGTCCCTAAGACTTATTATAATATATAATATTAAAATACATATTTAGGACCTAACCAACTTTGCTAGATTCACTTCGGAGCCAAAAACCCATCTAAAGGCTCGATTTAGGGAAAACTAGGTACAAAGACTTAGTTTTTTGCGCGAACTGACCTTATAAGGCTTGTTGGAGCTCCAAACGAGTCTCTAAGACTTACTATAATATATTATATGTACAAATACTGATTTAGGATCAAAACAAGTTTGCAAGAATCACTTCGGGGCCAAAAAACCCGTTTAAAAGCTCGATTTAGGAAAAACTAGTTATGAGGACTTAGTTTTAGCGCGAGTTGAGTTTTTAAGTATTGTTGGAGCTCAAAATGAGTCCCTACGAATTATACTAATGTATTATATGTCCAAATACTGATTTGGGATCACAACAACTTGGCTAGAGTCCCTTCGGACCCAAAATACCCATTTTAGGGCTCGATTTAGGCAAACTAGTTATAAGGACTTAGTCTTTGTGCGAGGTGAGTTTTTAAGTGTTGTTGGAGCTCAAAATGAGTCCTTAAGACTTATTATAATATATTATATTAAAATACATATTTAGGACCTAACCAACTTTGCTAGATTCACTTCGGAGCCAAAAACCCATCTAAAGGCTCGATTTAGGGAAAACTAGGTCAAAGACTTAGTTTTTTGCGCGAACTGACCTTATAAGGCTTGTTGGAGCACCAAACGAGTCTCTAAGACTTATTATAATATATTATACATTCAAATACTCATTTAGGATCAAAACAAGTTTGCTAGAGTCACTTCGGAACCAAAAAACCAGTTTAAAAGTTCGTTTAGGCAAAACTATTAATAAGGACTTAGTTTTTGCGCGAGGTGAGTTTTTAAGTGTTGTTGCAGCTCAAAATGAGTCCCTAAGACGTATGATAATATATTATATTAAAATACAAATTTTGGACATAAACAACGTCGCTAGATTCACATCGGAGCCAAAAACCCATCTAAAGGCTCGATTTAGGGAAAACTAGTTACAAAGACTTAGTTTTTGCGCGAAGTGACCTTATAAGGCTTGTTGGAGCTCCAAATGAGTCTCTATGACTTATTATAATATATTATATGTTCAAATACTGATTTAGGATCAAAACAAGTTTGCAAGAATCACTTCAGGGCCAAAAAACCCATTTAAAAGCTCGGTTTAGGCCAAACTAGTTATAAGGACTTAGTTTTAGCACGAGTTGAGTTTTAAGTGTTGTTGGTGCTCAAAATGAGTCCCTACGAATTATATTAATGTATTATATCTTCAAATACTGATTTGGGATCACAACAACTTGGCTAGAGTCACTTCGGAGCCAAAATACCCATTTTAGGGCTCGATTTAGGCAAACTAGTTATAAGGACTTAGTCTTTGCGCAAGGTGTGTTTTTAAGTGTTGTTGGAGCTCACAATGAGTCCCTAAGACTTATTATAATATATAATATTAAAATACATATTTAGGACCTAACCAACTTTGCTAGATTCACTTCGGAGCCAAAAACCCATCTAAAGGCTCGATTTAGGGAAAACTAGGTACAAAGACTTACTTTTTTGCGCGAACTGACCTTATAAGGCTTGTTGGAGCTCCAAACGAGTCTCTAAGACTTACTATAATATATTATATGTACAAATATTGATTTAGGATCAAAACAAGTTTGCAAGAATCACTTCGGTGCCAAAAAACCCGTTTAAAAGCTCGATTTAGGAAAAACTAGTTATGAGGACTTAGTTTTAGCGCGAGTTGAGTTTTTAAGTATTGTTGGAGCTCAAAATGAGTCCCTACTAATTATATTAATGTATTATATGTTCAAATACTGATTTGGGATCACAACAACTTTGCTAGAGTCACTTCGGAGCCAAAATACCCATTTTAGGGCTCGATTTAGGCAAACTAGTTATAAGGACTTAGTCTTTGTGCGAGGTGAGTTTTTAAGTGTTGTTGGAGCTCAAAATGAGTCCTTAAGACTTATTATAATATATTATATTAAAATACATAATTAGGACCTAACCAACTTTGCTAGATTTACTTCGGAGCCAAAAACCCATATAAAGGCTCGATTTAGGGAAAACTAGGTCAAAGACTTAGTTTTTTGCGCGAACTGACCTTATAAGGCTTGTTGGAGCACCAAACGAGTCTCTAAGACTTATTATAATATATTATACATTCAAATACTCATTTAGGATCAAAACAAGTTTGCTAGAGTCACTTCGGAACCAAAAAACCAGTTTAAAAGCTCGTTTAGGCAAAACTATTAATAAGGACTTAATTTTTGCGCGAGGTGAGTTTTTAAGTGTTGTTGCAGCTCAAAATGAGTCCCTAAGACGTATGATAATATATTATATTAAAATACACATTTTGGACCTAAACAACTTCGCTAGATTCACATCGGAGCCAAAAACCCATCTAAAGGCTCGATTTAGGGAAAACTAGTTACAAAGACTTAGTTTTTGCGCGAAGTGACCTTATAAGGCTTGTTGGAGCTCCAAATGAGTCTCTATGACTTATTATAATATATTATATGTTCAAATATTGATTTAGGATCAAAACAAGTTTGCAAGAATCACTTCGGGGCCAAAAAACCCATTTAAAAGCTCGGTTTAGGCCAAACTAGTTATAAGGACTTAGTTTTAGCACGAGTTGAGTTTTAAGTGTTGTTGGTGCTCAAACTGAGTCCCTACGAATTATATTAATGTATTATATCTTCAAATACTGATTTGGGATCACAACAACTTGGCTAGAGTCACTTCGGAGCCAAAATACCCATTTTAGGGCTCGATTTAGGCAAACTAGTTATAAGGACTTAGTCTTTGCGCAAGGTGTGTTTTTAAGTGTTGTTGGAGCTCACAATGAGTCCCTAAGACTTATTATAATATATAATATTAAAATACATATTTAGGACCTAACCAACTTTGCTAGATTCACTTCGGAGCCAAAAACCCATCTAAAGGCTCGATTTAGGGAAAACTAAGTACAAAGACTTAGTTTTTTGCGCGAACTGACCTTATAAGGCTTGTTGGAGCTCCAAACGAGTCTCTAAGACTTACTATAATATATTATATGTACAAATATTGATTTAGGATCAAAACAAGTTTGCAAGAATCACTTCGGTGCCAAAAAACCCGTTTAAAAGCTCGATTTAGGAAAAACTAGTTATGAGGACTTAGTTTTAGCGCGAGTTGAGTTTTTAAGTATTGTTGGAGCTCAAAATGAGTCCCTACTAATTATATTAATGTATTATATGTTCAAATACTGATTTGGGATCACAACAACTTTGCTAGAGTCACTTCGGAGCCAAAATACCCATTTTAGGGCTCGATTTAGGCAAACTAGTTATAAGGACTTAGTCTTTGTGCGAGGTGAGTTTTTAAGTGTTGTTGGAGCTCAAAATGAGTCCTTAAGACTTATTATAATATATTATATTAAAATACATAATTAGGACCTAACCAACTTTGCTAGATTCACTTCGGAGCCAAAAACCCATCTAAAGGCTCGATTTAGGGAAAACTAGGTCAAAGACTTAGTTTTTTGCGCGAACTGACCTTATAAGGCTTGTTGGAGCACCAAACGAGTCTCTAAGACTTATTATAATATATTATACATTCAAATACTCATTTAGGATCAAAACAAGTTTGCTAGAGTCACTTCGGAACCAAAAAACCAGTTTAAAAGCTCGTTTAGGCAAAACTATTAATAAGGACTTAGTTTTTGCGCGAGGTGAGTTTTTAAGTGTTGTTGCAGCTCAAAATGAGTCCCTAAGACGTATGATAATATATTATATTAAAATACACATTTTGGACCTAAACAACTTCGCTAGATTCACATCGGAGCCAAAAACCCATCTAAAGGCTCGATTTAGGGAAAACTAGTTACAAAGACTTAGTTTTTGCGCGAAGTGACCTTATAAGGCTTGTTGGAGCTCCAAATGAGTCTCTATGACTTATTATAATATATTATATGTTCAAATACTGATTTAGGATCAAAACAAGTTTGCAAGAATCACTTCGGGGCCAAAAAACCCATTTAAAAGCTCGGTTTAGGCCAAACTAGTTATAAGGACTTAGTTTTAGCACGAGTTGAGTTTTAAGTGTTGTTGGTGCTCAAACTGAGTCCCTACGAATTATATTAATGTATTATATCTTCAAATACTGATTTGGGATCACAACAACTTGGCTAGAGTCACTTCGGAGCCAAAATACCCATTTTAGGGCTCGATTTAGGCAAACTAGTTATAAGGACTTAGTCTTTGCGCAAGGTGTGTTTTTAAGTGTTGTTGGAGCTCACAATGAGTCCCTAAGACTTATTATAATATATAATATTAAAATACATATTTAGGACCTAACCAACTTTGCTAGATTCACTTCGGAGCCAAAAACCCATCTAAAGGCTCGATTTAGGGAAAACTAGGGACAAAGACTTAGTTTTTTGCGCGAACTGACCTTATAAGGCTTGTTGGAGCTCCAAACGAGTCTCTAAGACTTATTATAATATATTATACATTCAAATACTCATTTAGGATCAAAACAAGTTTGCTAGAGTCACTTCGGAACCAAAAAACCAGTTTAAAAGCTCGTTTAGGCAAAACTATTAATAAGGACTTAGTTTTTGCGCGAGGTGAGTTTTTAAGTGTTGTTGCAGCTCAAAATGAGTCCCTAAGACGTATGATAATATATTATATTAAAATACACATTTTGGACCTAAACAACTTCGCTAGATTCACATCGGAGCCAAAAACCCATCTAAAGGCTCAATTTAGGGAAAACTAGTTACAAAGACTTAGTTTTTGCGCGAAGTGACCTTATAAGGCTTGTTGGAGCTCCAAATGAGTCTCTATGACTTATTATAATATATTATATGTTCAAATACTGATTTAGGATCAAAACAAGTTTGCAAGAATCACTTCGGGGCCAAAAAACCCATTTAAAAGCTCGGTTTAGGCCAAACTAGTTATAAGGACTTAGTTTTAGCACGAGTTGAGTTTTAAGTGTTGTTGGTGCTCAAAATGAGTCCCTACGAATTATATTAATGTATTATATCTTCAAATACTGATTTGGGATCACAACAACTTGGCTAGAGTCACTTCGGAGCCAAAATACCCATTTTAGGGCTCGATTTAGGCAAACTAGTTATAAGGACTTAGTCTTTGCGCAAGGTGTGTTTTTAAGTGTTGTTGGAGCTCACAATGAGTCCCTAAGACTTATTATAATATATAATATTAAAATACATATTTAGGACCTAACCAACTTTGCTAGATTCACTTCGGAGCCAAAAACCCATCTAAAGGCTCGATTTAGGGAAAACTAGGGACAAAGACTTAGTTTTTTGCGCGAACTGACCTTATAAGGCTTGTTGGAGCTCCAAACGAGTCTCTAAGACTTACTATAATATATTATATGTACAAATACTGATTTAGGATCAAAACAAGTTTGCAAGAATCTCTTCGGGGCCAAAAAACCCGTTTAAAAGCTCGATTTAGGAAAAACTAGTTATGAGGACTTAGTTTTAGCGCGAGTTGAGTTTTTAAGTATTGTTGGAGCTCAAAATGAGTCCCTACGAATTATACTAATGTATTATATGTTCAAATACTGATTTGGGATCACAACAACTTGGCTAGAGTCACTTCGGACCCAAAATACCCATTTTAGGGCTCGATTTAGGCAAACTAGTTATAAGGACTTAGTCTTTGTGCGAGGTGAGTTTTAAAGTGTTGTTGGAGCTCAAAATGAGTCCTTAAGACTTATTATAATATATTATATTAAAATACATATTTAGGACCTAACCAACTTTGCTAGATTCACTTCGGAGCCAAAAACCCATCTAAAGGCTCAATTTAGGGAAAACTAGGTCAAAGACTTAGTTTTTTGCGCGAACTGACCTTACAAGGCTTGTTGGAGCACCAAACGAGTCTCTAAGACTTATTATAATATATTATACATTCAAATACTCATTTAGGATCAAAACAAGTTTGCTAGAGTCACTTCGGAACCAAAAAACCAGTTTAAAAGCTCGTTTAGGCAAAACTATTAATAAGGACTTAGTTTTTGCGCGAGGTGAGTTTTTAAGTGTTGTTGCAGCTCAAAATGAGTCCCTAAGACGTATAATAATATATTATATTAAAATACACATTTTGGACCTAAACAACTTCGCTAGATTCACATCGGAGCCAAAAACCCATCTAAAGGCTCGATTTAGGGAAAACTAGTTACAAAGACTTAGTTTTTGCGCGAAGTGACCTTATAAGGCTTGTTGGAGCTCCAAACGAGTCTCTAAGATTTATTATAACATATTATATATTCAAACACTGATTTAGGATCAAAACAAGTTTGCAAGAATCACTTCGGGGCCAAAAAACCCGTTTAAAAGCTCGATTTAAGCCAAACTAGTTATAAGGACTTAGTTTTAGCGCGAGTTGAGTTGTTAAGTGTTGTTGCAGCTCAAAATGAGTCCCTACGAATTATATTAATGTATTATATGTTCAAAAACTCATTTCGGATGACAACAACTTGGCTAGAGTCACTTCGGAGCCAAAATACCCATTTTAGTGCTCGATTTAGGCAAACTAGTTATAAGGACTTAGTTTTTAAGCGAGGTGAGTTTTTATGGGTTGTTGGAGCTCAAAATTAGTCCCTAAGACGTATTATAATATATTATATTAAAATACACATTTAGGACCTAAACAACTTCGCTAGATTCACTTCGGAGCCAAAAACCCATCTAAAGGCTCGATATAGGGAAAACTAGTTACAAAGACTTAGTTTTTGCGCGAAGTGACCTTATAAGGCTTGTTGGAGCTCCAAACGAGTCTCTAAGACTTATTATAATATATTATATGTTCAAACACTGATTTAGGAACAAAACAAGTTTGCAAGAATCACTTCAGGGCCAAAAAACCCGTTTAAAAGCTCGATTTAGGCCAAACTAGTTATAAGGACTTAGTTTTAGCGCGAGTTGAGCTTTTAAGTGTTGTTGGAGCTCAAAATGAGTCCCTATGACTTCTTAAAATATATTATATTAAAATACACATTTAGGACCCAAACAACTTCGCTATATTTACTTCGGAGCCAAAAACCCATCTAAAGGCTCGAGTTAGGAAAAACTAGTTACAAAGACTTAGTTTTTGCGCGAAGTGACCTTATAAGGCTTGTTGGAGCTCCAAACGAGTCTCTAAGACTTATTATAATATATTATATGTTCAAACACTGATTTTAGGATCAAAGCAAGTTTTCAAGAATCACTTCGGGGCCAAAAAACCCGTTTAAAAGCTCGATTTAGGCCAAACAAGTTATAAGGACTTAATTTTAGCGCGAGTCGAGTTTTTAAGCGTTGTTGGAGCTCAAAATGAGTCCCTACGAATTATATTAATGTATTATATGTTCAAATACTGATTTGGGATCACAACAACTTGGCTAGAGTCACTTCGGAGCCAAAATACCCATTTTAGGGCTCGATTTAGGCAAACTAGTTATAAGGACTTAGTTTTTGCGCGAAGTGATTTTTTAAGTGTTGTTGGAGCTCAAAATGAGTCCCTAAGACTTATTATAATATATTATATTAAAATATACATTTAGTACCTAAACAACTTCGCGGATTAACTTCGGAGCCAAAAACCCATCTAAAGGCTCGATTTATGAAAAACTAATTACAAAGACTTAGTTTTTGCGCGAAGTGACCTTATAAGGCTTGTTGGAGCTCCAAACGAGTCTCTAAGACTTATTATAATATATTATATGTTCAAATACTGACTTGGGATCAAAACAAGTTTGCAAGAATCACTTCGGGGCCAAAAAACCCGTTTAAAAGCTCGATTTAGGCCAAACTAGTTATGGGGACTTAGTTTTAGCACGAGTTGAGGTTTTAAGTGTTGTTGAAGCTCTCCCAGCAAAAAAAAAAGTGTTGTTGAAGCTCATACTGAGTCCCTGAGACAATATATTATATTAAAATACACATTTAGGATCTAAACAACTTCGCTAGATTTACTTCGGAGCCAAAAACCCATCTAAAGGCTCGATTTAGGAAAAACTAGTTACAAAGGCTTAGTTTTTGCGCGAGGTGACCTTACCTTATAAGGCTTGTTGGAGCTCCAAACGAGTCTCTAAGACTTATTATAATATATTATATGTTCAAACACTGATTTAGGATCAAAGCAAGTTGGCAAGAATCACTTCGGGGCAAAAAAACTCGTTTAAAAGCTCGATTTAGGCCAAACTAGTTATAAGGACTAAGTTTTAGCGCGAGTTAAGTTTTTAAGTGTTGTTGGAGGTCAAAATGAGTCCCTACGAATTATATTAATGTATTATATGTTCAAATACTGATTTCGGATCACAACAACTTGGCTAGAGTCACGTCGGAGCCAAAATACCCATTTTAGGGCTCTATATAGGCAAACTAGTTATAAGGACTTAGTTTTTAAGCGAGGTGAGTTTTTAAGTGTTGTTGGAGCTCAAAATGAGTCCCTAAGACGTATTATAATATATTATATTAAAATACACATTTAGGACCTAAACAACTTCGCTAGATTCACTTAG
Organism: Boehmeria nivea var. tenacissima; assembly: GCA_018132145.1. Lineage (NCBI taxonomy): Eukaryota > Viridiplantae > Streptophyta > Magnoliopsida > Rosales > Urticaceae > Boehmeria > Boehmeria nivea. The sequence goes on from CM030880.1 coordinate 3,342,758, forward strand.
GAGCTAAAAACCCATCTAAAGGCTCGATATAGGGAAAACTAGTTACAAAGACTTAGTTTTTGCGCGAAGTGACCTTATAAGGCTTGTTGGAGCTCCAAACGAGTCTCTAAGACTTATTATAATATATTATATGTTCAAATACTGATTTAGGATCAAAACAAGTTTGCAAGAATCACTTCGGGGCCAAAAAACCCGTTTAAAAGCTCGATTTAGGCCAAACTAGTTATAAGGACTTAGTTTTAGCGCGAGTTGAGTTTTTAAGTGTTGTTGGAGCTCAAAATGAGTCCCTATGAATTGTATTAATGTATTATATGTTCAAATACTGATTTGGGATCACAACAACTTGGCTAGAGTCACTTCAGAGCCAAAATACCCATTTTAGGGCTCGATTTAGGCAAACTAGTTATAAGGACTTAGTTTTTGCGCGAAGTGATTTTTTAAGTATTGTTGGAGCTCAAAATGAGTCTCTAAGACTTATTATAATATATTATATTAAAATATACATTTAGGACCTAAACAACTTCGCTAGATTATCTTCGGAGCCAAAAAACCATCTAAAGGCTCGATTTAGGAAAAACTAGTTACCTAGACTTAGTTTTTGTGCGAAGTGAACTTATAAGGCTTGTTGGAGCTCCAAACGAGTCTCTATGACTTATTATAATATATTATATGTTCAAACACTGATTTAGGATCAAAGCAAGTTGGCAAGAATCACTTCGGGGCAAAAAAACTCGTTTAAAAGCTCGATTTAGGCCAAACTAGTTATAAGGACTTAGTTTTAGCGCGAGTTGAGTTTGTAAGTGTTGTTGGAGGTCAAAATGAGTCCCTACGAATTATATTAATGTATTATATGTTCAAATACTGATTTCAGATCACAACAACTTGGCTAGAGTCACGTCGGAGCCAAAATACCCATTTTAGGGCTCTATTTAGGCAAACTAGTTATAAGGACTTAGTTTTTAAGCGAGGTGAGTTTTTAAGTGTTGTTGGAGCTCAAAATGAGTCCCTAAGACGTATTATAATATATTATATTAAAATACACATTTAGGACCTAAACAACTTCGCTAGATTCACTTAGTAGCCAAAAACCCATCTAAAGGCTCGATATAGGGAAAACTAGTTACAAAGACTTAGTTTTTGCGCGAAGTGACCTTATAAGGCTTGTTGGAGCTCCAAACGAGTCTCTAAGACTTATTATAATATATTATATGTTCAAATACTGATTTAGGATAAAAACAAGTTTGCAAGAATCACTTCGGGGCCAAAAAACACGTTTAAAAGCTCGATTTAGGCCAAACTAGTTATAAGGACTTAGTTTTAGCGCGAGTTGAGTTTTTAAGTGTTGTTGGAGGTCAAAATGAGTCCCTATGAATTATATTAATGTATTATATGTTCAAATACTGATTTGGGATCACAACAACTTGGCTAGAGTCACTTCAGAGCCAAAATACCCATTTTAGGGCTCGATTTAGGCAAACTAGTTATAAGGACTTAGTTTTTGCGCGAAGTGATTTTTTAAGTATTGTTGGAGCTCAAAATGAGTCTCTAAGACTTATTATAATATATTATATTAAAATATACATTTAGGACCTAAACAACTTCGCTAGATTATCTTCGGAGCCAAAAAACCATCTAAAGGCTCGATTTAGGAAAAACTAGTTACAAAGACTTAGTTTTTGCGCGAAGTGAACTTATAAGGCTTGTTGGAGCTCCAAACGAGTCTCTAAGACTTATTATAATATAATATATGTTCAAACACTGATTTAGGATCAAAGCAAGTTGGCAAGAATCACTTCGGGGCCAAAAAAACCCGTTTAAAAGCTCGATTTAGGCCAAACTAGTTATAAGGACTTAGTTTTAGCGCGAGTTGAGTTTTTAAGTGTTTTTGGAGGTCAAAATGAGTCCCTACGAATTATAATAATGTATTATATGTTCAAATACTGATTTCGGATCACAACAACTTGGCTAAAGTCACGTCGGAGCCAAAATACCCATTTTAGGGCTCTATTTAGGCAAACTAGTTATAAGGACTTAGTTTTTAAGCGAGGTGAGTTTTTAAGTGTTGTTGGAGCTCAAAATGAGTCCCTAAGACGTATTATAATATATTATATTAAAATACACATTTAGGACCTAAACAACTTCGCTAGATTCACTTCGGAGCCAAAAACCCATCTAAAGGCTCGATAAAGGGAAAACTAGTTACAAAGACTTAGTTTTTGCGCGAAGTGACCTTATAAGGCTTGTTGGAGCTCAAAACGAGTCTCTAAGACTTATTATAATATATTATATGTTCAAATACTGATTTAGGATCAAAACAAGTTTGCAAGAATCACTTCGGGGCCAAAAAACCCGTTTAAAAGCTCGATTTAGGCCAAACTAGTTATAAGGACTTAGTTTTAGCGCGAGTTGAGTTTTTAAGTGTTGTTGGAGCTCAAAATGAGTCCCTACGAATTATATTAATGTATTATATGTTCAAATACTGATTTGGGATCACAACAACTTGGCTAGAGTCACTTCGGAGCCAAAATACCCATTTTAGGGCTCGATTTAGGCAAACTAGTTATAAGGACTTAGTTTTTGCGCGAAGTGATTTTTTAAGTATTGTTGGAGCTCAAAATGAGTCTCTAAGACTTATTATAATATATTATATTAAAATATACATTTAGGACCTAAACAACTTCGCTAGATTACCTTCGGAGCCAAAAAACCATCTAAAGGCTCGATTTAGGAAAAAGTAGTTACAAAGACTTAGTTTTTGCGCGAAGTGACCTTATAAGGCTTGTTGGAGCTCCAAACGAATCTCTAAGACATATTATAATATATTATATGTTCAAACACTGATTTAGGATCAAAGCAAGTTGGCAAGAATCACTTCGGGGCCAAAAAAACCCGTTTAAAAGCTCGATTTAGGCCCAACTAGTTATAAGGACTTAGTTTTAGCGCGAGTTGAGTTTTTAAGTGTTGTTGGAGGTCAAAATGAGTCCCTACGAATTATATTAATGTATTATATGTTCAAATACTGATTTCGGATCACAACAACTTGGCTAGCGTCACTTCGGTGCCAAAATACCCATTTTAGGGCTCGATTTAGGCAAACTAGTTATAAGGACTTAGTTTTTAAGCGAGGTGAGTTTTTAAGTGTTGTTGGAGCTCAAAATGAGTCCCTAAGACGTATTATATTATATTATATTAAAATACACATTTAGGACCTAAACAACTTCGCTAGATTCACTTCGGAGCCAAAAACCCATCTAAAGGCTCGATAAAGGGAAAACTAGTTACAAAGACTTAGTTTTTGCGCGAAGTGACCTTATAAGGCTTGTTGGAGCTCAAAACGAGTCTCTAAGACTTATTATAATATATTATATGTTCAAATACTGATTTAGGATCAAAACAAGTTTGCAAGAATCACTTCGGGGCCAAAAAACCCGTTTAAAAGCTCGATTTAGGCCAAACTAGTTATAAGGACTTAGTTTTAGCGCGAGTTGAGTTTTTAAGTGTTGTTGGAGCTCAAAATGAGTCCCTACGAATTATATTAATGTATTATATGTTCAAATACTGATTTGGGATCACAACAACTTGGCTAGAGTCACTTCGGAGCCAAAATACCCATTTTAGGGCTCGATTTAGGCAAACTAGTTATAAGGACTTAGTTTTTGCGCGAAGTGATTTTTTAAGTATTGTTGGAGCTCAAAATGAGTCTCTAAGACTTATTATAATATATTATATTAAAATATACATTTAGGACCTAAACAACTTCGCTAGATTACCTTCGGAGCCAAAAAACCATCTAAAGGCTCGATTTAGGAAAAAGTAGTTACAAAGACTTAGTTTTTGCGCGAAGTGACCTTATAAGGCTTGTTGGAGCTCCAAACGAGTCTCTAAGACATATTATAATATATTATATGTTCAAACACTGATTTAGGATCAAAGCAAGTTGGCAAGAATCACTTCGGGGCCAAAAAAACCCGTTTAAAAGCTCGATTTAGGCCCAACTAGTTATAAGGACTTAGTTTTAGCGCGAGTTGAGTTTTTAAGTGTTGTTGGAGGTCAAAATGAGTCCCTACGAATTATATTAATGTATTATATGTTCAAATACTGATTTCGGATCACAACAACTTGGCTAGCGTCACTTCGGTGCCAAAATACCCATTTTAGGGCTCGATTTAGGCAAACTAGTTATAAGGACTTAGTTTTTAAGCGAGGTGAGTTTTTAAGTGTTGTTGGAGCTCAAAATGAGTCCCTAAGACGTATTATATTATATTATATTAAAATACACATTTAGGACCTAAACAACTTCGCTAGATTCACTTCGGAGCCAAAAACCCATCTAAAGGCTCGATATAGGGAAAACTAGTTACAAAGATTTAGTTTTTGCGCGAAGTGACCTTATAAGGCTTGTTGGAGCTCCAAACGAGTCTCTAAGACTTATTATAATATATTATATGTTTGAACACTGATTTAGGATCAAAATAAGTTTGCAAGAATCACTTCGGGGCCAAAAAACCCGTTTAAAAGCTCGATTTAGGCCAAACTAGTTATAAGGACTTAGTTTTAGCGCGAGTTGAGTTTTTAAGTGTTGTTGGAGCTCAAAATGAGTCCCTACGAATTATATTAATGTATTATATGTTCAAATACTGATTTCGGATCACAACAACTTGGCTAGAGTGTAACGCCCCTATGTGGGGGTTAGAGTTTAAGAGTGAAAATAGTTATTTAAAACATTAGATTTAAAGTTTAAAACACATGTCATAAACGCGTCAAACGGTTTTCCTCGGGGAATTAAAAAAATTTCAAACATACAAATACTTAGAAATAAACAACATAAATTCCACAGTTTAGTGTAGCACCAAGTATAAGAAAAATAAAAGCAACATGACCAGTCATCACTGGATAAGCACCAAGAGTCCAATTAAACTCGTACAGTCATCCAAAAATAGTAAGATTATTACATTCACAAAGTTAATACCGTAAGGGATTTGAAATCCAAGATTAACTTTCGTCCAACGCTCCAATTACTTCCCGTCACGAACATTATACTGAACTCCGCCTGAGGGGGGAAAAATAAAGGGTGAGCTACACGCCCAGTAGGGAAACAATTACTCACTTTTCGGTTTTACCGGTTTTATTTTAAAAATAAACCTGCATGGTTAGAGTTTACAAAATAATAACATATATATATATATATATATATATATATAATTTCATTAGTGTGTATAATATGGATGTTTTCCTTTTCTCTTTCTAAAATCATATCAAAATAACAAACTGATATAAAACGTAATAAACATCCAAATCATCAACCCACATGTGGCACGAGGGCCCACTAACGTGGACTGGCCAACCTCATACCATGATTCACCCCGTGAGGACTCGATACCTCCCGGACCTAGCCTACGCAGTAACTAGCGGCACGTGCACTGTGCCGATGTGAATCCCATGTGAATAAATAATTTCAACACACATTAACTTTCTCATTTTCCAACAACCATGCAGTAATTCATAAATAATCATGCCATTAAAAAACAACAACCAACTTTTCACAAGTGATACATAAATATATAACAAAATAATATAATTTTAGTTTCCATTTTCTTTCCAATTTACCGTTTATTTGCAAAACATCTCACGAAAAGTGAGTAATAGAATCCCTACCTCTTTGGACCAACCAAAAGGCCAGCAATTCCCGCTAAATTTCTCCCGTTTCCGCATCGGAAAGAAACTTTGAGTCGACCAAACTTCCTGCTCAAATAGAATTTGGTTAAACCGTGTTCAGTAGTGCGTTTAGGAGATCGAAACGATGTCCGAGAGATCGCTTACCCAATTTTGCCGGAAAGTTGACCGGTCAACGCCGGAGTCAACAGCGGTCAACGGCGGCCCGCGGTGGCGAATCCGACAAGTGACGACTGGGCTTTGAAGCTCTCGACTCTCCAAACACCGTGGCGGTGGCCGTTTTCCCAAAATCTTCCCGAGGTAACCGGGATCTAAGCCGGAAGTTTAAAAATCCCGTTTTTCGGCGAAGCTCTGGCGACGTCCTTCCTGGTGGAATTTGGCCACAATAATTTACAGACTTGTAGTACTCTTCACAAGGAATCCAATGCAACAAGAATCACGTCAATCGGAGTTCGGACGGAAAAGTTACGGCTCTCCAAAGTTCTGGCAACTAAATACTCCGCCGTGGTTTTCTCCAAACTTTGCCTTCGATTTTCGGCGAGCCACGCTATCCCTGAGGTCGGACGGTGGGTCCTCGGTGTTCCCCGCCACTTGCACTTCGATTCTCCGGTGGCGGCTTACTCCGACCCTCACCGTGATGGCCGGAAAACATGCACAAATGTGGCACGGTGGAGGGGGGCGAAAATGGGTTTGAGTGAGAGAGAGAACGAGGAAGTGAGGGAAGAAGGAGAGAGAAAGGCTTTAATGGGCTGAAAATTATTCCAAAAGTTGTGTTTTTAACCCCCAAACTCTGAAAATTTATAAAAATCCCCACAAAATAATTTTTCATTACAAATTAATCCAAAAATAAAATTTTGGGCTTTACAATACCACCCCCCTTAAGAAATTTCGCCCCGAAATTACAACACATCAAATCACAGGAAAGGATGGGAAAAACATTCTAACATCTCCGACTCGAGCTCCCATATAGCTTCATGCACTCTATGGTGTTGTCATAAAACATTGACCAACGGAATTTCATGTCTGCGCAAAGCTTTCACTTTATACCCGAACAAGACACACCGCGTTTTGGGGTTACCTTTAGAACGACAAAATCACCTACCATAAACTCTATGGGTCGCATTCTTATATCAGCATAACTCTTTTGGCGATTTTGTGCGACTCAAAGACGGTCGCGGATAATCCTGACTTTATCGGTGGTCTCTTGTATCAACTCTGGCCCAAGCGCCAGACGTTCTTCCGCCTCCGTCCAACACAATAGAGATCTACAAGGCCAATGCTTCATAGGGAGCCATCCCTATACTAGCTTGGTAACTGTTATTGTAGGAAAATTCCACCAACGGTAAATGTTCAATCCAAACCCCTCCAAAAATTTGAGGTGAACCTGGAAATCCTATCCGATATAATAGAAACTAGCACACCATGCAGTCTTAACTATGTACTGAATATATAAATGACTCAACTTAGAAATTGGGTAATCTATCCTGATTGGAAGAAATCAAGCTGTCTTAGTCAATCCATCCACAACCACCCAAACAGCATCGTGCTTCTGACGTGTCTGAGGTAAGCCAGTAACAAAATCCATAGTCACATGGTTCTACTTCTGCTCAAGAATAGGCAAGGTTTGAAGAGTTCCACCTCATTTTTGATGTTCCACCTTAACTTGCTGACAAACCATACACTTGAAAACGAATTGGGCTACATTGCGTTTCATCCCACGCCATCATATACTGACACTTAAGGTCTTTGTACCTTTTGGTACTTCCATACATCGAGAATCTAGAGCGGTGAGCTTCACTTATTACATGCTCCCTAAGGTAAGGGTCCACAGGCACTACAAGTTTCCCATTGTAAAGGAGAAACCCGTCATGTCCTACCTTCCATTTGTCTATCTACTCTCCGTTCTGAAACTAATTCCAAATTTTACGGAGTTCTTCATCTTGCCATTTGCCTTGTTTCACCTGCTGGAAAGATGGGGTAGCTACTATCTTGCAAACATACGCTCGATCGCCCTCATGACAAAATTACAAATTAAACTCCTCAATCGTTACATGTTTTTCCAATTTTCTAAAACTATACTTGCAACTATCCCTCGATTCTTTCGACTGAGAGCATCTGTGACGACATTTGCCTTACTGAGGTGATATTGGGAATCGAACACGTAGTCCTCCATGTACTCAACCTACCTTCGTTGTCTCAGATTGAGGTCTCTTTGGGTAAACAAATACTTGAGACTCTGATGATCAGTGTACAGTTCGAATCTAGCACCATAAGGGTAACACCTCTAAATTTTTAAGGCAAATATTACCGCAGCTAACTCTAGATCGTGAGTAGGATAATTTTTCTCATGTGGCTTGAGTTGTCTCGATGCGTTAGCAATTACTTGCCCATGTTGTATTAAGATACAACCTAACTCACTTCTAGAAGCATCAGTATGAACTGTATAAGATTCATCACAATTGGCCACCACCAAAACATATGCGCTAGTAAGTTGACACTTTAGTTCCTCAAATCCCCTTTCACAATCATTATCCCATACAAACTTAACATTCTCCTTTGTACGTCTCGTCATTGGGGCGGCTATTCGAGAAAAGTTTTCAACAATCGCCTATAATATCCTGCCAATCCAGGAAAGCTTCGGATTTCTGACACATTCTTTGGACGCTCAAAAAAGAGACACACTAAAACGCATGAACCCTTTCTCTAACAACTTGTCCAAATGCTTCCTCAACTCAACTAACTCGGCAGGAGCCATGCGATATGGAGGGATGGAAACAAGAGAGATACCGGGAATCAAATCAATGCAAAACTCAATCTCTCTATCCAGTGGAAAGTCTGACAACTCGTTTGGAAAAACATCCCAGAAACTTTCCACCACATCAACAAGAGAGGGACTCGTAGTACCAACTCTCCATCGAGTGCAAAGATTATTCCCAAACACTCTAAATTCTTCTTACTCCCTACGCATACCTTGAGTAAAGGATAAGGAGTTATAATTCCTGACTTAGCTAAGTACTCGATGAGTTGTCCGTCATTGGTGATAAGAATAATTCGCCGCCTAAAACAATCTACTGTTTGGTATTTGGACAACCAATCCATACTTAAGATGACATCAACCCACCTATAGGTATAACAAAAAGATTTGTAAAAAGCTTGGGGTTTTCAATAACCACACAACGAGACATACATATCATCTAGACCTTGCCCACTCCGCCCATCGGCGTAGTAAGTAACAATGGAGAGGTAGATTAATTCATTTCTAATTGCAAACTAGTACAAAATGACATAGACAATAAAGAGTGGGTATAACCAGTATCGAACAATACATGAGCCCAAGAATTAGAGACAAGAATCATATCATCCACAACAGCATTCTTAGCACGAGCCCGGGTAACTGCATAAATTTGGCCCTAGGTCATCTCATTCCCATTGCCTTCTCTACCCCTGCTTCTATGTCCATTGCTTGAACTAGCACATCCCACTTTATGATGACCACCTTGACCTTCAGACGCCATCTGAGCAAAAGGTGTGGCTTGATTTTGTTAGAAACCCGATCCTTTAAGTTGTGGCTGATAGTAGTACTGTAGAAGATGTCCTCTCGATTGTGGTGTCATAAAACCAAGATTTTGTAGAGCCTGTTGTAGAAATCGATAGGTCGGGACTGCCTACTTTGATTTTCCTAAGACACTGAACCAATTTGACTTCCTTGTTGCCCTTCTCCATCCAACAAAGTTTGTTGTCGCCTTAGGTGATACTCATTTACGATGACCCGCTTGACCACAAGAGTAGCAAGCATAGGGGAAATGAACACTTCCAGAAGATCCACTACTGCCACTAGTAGTATTTCCTTGCGATCCTTGCCCTTGCATTGACACCCTTTTTTTTTTTTTTGGTGCCAGAGTTCTTGTCCTTCTTCCTTTCTTCCATCTTCCGCAAGATGTCATTTTCTATGCGCTGTGCAGTAGAAAATAACTGATGGAATTTTGTAAAGGAGGAGGTCGTTAACTGAGATCGAAAGTTTGGTCCTAACACTTCTCTGAACTTGATACACCGTGAAATGAGATTAGGCACCACGCTAGGATCGTATTGAGAAAGATTGATGAAGCGAGCATGATATTCAACTACTGTCATATCCTCCTGGACTAGCCAACTGAACTGAGCTATCATCATAAGTTTGTGGGCCTCGGGAATGTAATTTTCTCTGAATAGTCATTCGAACTCATCCCAAGTAAGATTGTTAGTGTCATGATATTCCTCTTGCAGCTCCCACTATTCTAACGCCGAACCCCGCAACAAAATACTACAAATTCAACTTGAAAATTTTCTAGCACCACCGCTAGTCTGAAGGTTCGCATAACCTCCTTCAATCATCTACCAGCCGCTTCGGGATCATATTCCCTCTCAAAAAGGAGCAAGAGTCGCCTTAAAGAATCGTCCTAAGGCATCATCCTCTTGTCTACAATTATGCACCCTAGGAGCTCGTGGGGCATTACCAAACACATATCTAACATCTGGACCTCGTCCCGCAATTGCTTGCCCTATTCCTCCACCTCGAATTCTAGGTGGCATTTTACTTTGACTGTAGAGAATTTTATCCAAAAATTTTCTTTCCAATGACAAGGCCATGTTTTTAAAATTTAAAAAGCAAATGAAATAAATAAGAAAATGGTGCTACACTCCCAAGGTTTACCGAACCTCAGCTCTGATACCAAATCTGTAACGCCCCTATGTGGGGGTTAGAGTTTAAGAGTGAAAATAGTTATTTAAAACATTAGATTTAAAGTTTAAAACACATGCCATAAACGCGTCAAACGGTTTTCCCCGGGGAATTAAAAAATTTCAAACATACAAATACTTAGAAATAAACAACATAAATTCCACAGTTTAGTGTAGCACCAAGTATAAGAAAAATAAAAGCAACATGACCAGTCATCATTGGATAAGCACCAAGAGTCCAAATAAACTCGTACAGTCATCCAAAAATAGTAAGATTATTACAATCAAAAAGTTAATACTGTTAGGAATTTGAAATCCAAGATTAACTTTCGTCCAACGCTCTAATTACTTCCCGTCAGGAACATTATACTGAACTCCGCCTGAGGGGGGAAAATAAAGGGTGAGCTACACGCCCAGTAGAGAAACAATTACTCACTTTTCGGTTTTACCGGTTTTATTTTGAAACTAAACCTGCATGGTTAGAGTTTACAAAATAATAACATATTTATATATATATATATATATAATTTCATTAGTGTGTATAATATGGATGTTTTCCTTTTCTCTTTCTAAAATCATATCAAAATCACAAACTGATATAAAACGTAATAAACATCCAAATCATCAACCCACATGTGGCACGAGGGCCCACTAACGTGGACTGGCCAACCTCATACCATGACTCACCCCGTGAGGACTCGAAACCTCCCGGACCTAGCCTGCGCAGTAACTAGCGGCACGTGCACTGTGCCGATGTGAATCCCATGTGAATAAATAATTTCAACACACATTAACTTTCTCATTTTCCAACAACCATGCAGTAATTCATAAATAATCATGCCATTACAAAACAACAACCAACTTTTCACAAGTGATACATAAATATATAACAAAATAATATAATTTTAGTTTCCATTCTCTTTCCAATTTACCGTTTATTTGCAAAACATCTCACGAAAAGCGAGTAATAGAATCCCTACCTCTTTGGACCAACCAAAAGGTCAGCAAAATCTACGGATCACCAATTCCCGCTAATTTTCTCCCGTTTCCGCGTCGGAAAGAAACTTTGAGTCGACCAAACTTCCTGCTCAAATAGAATTTGGTTAAACCGTGTTCACCATTGCGTTTAGGAGATCGAAACGATGTCCGAGAGATCGCTTACCCAATTTCGCCGGAAACTTGACCGGTCAACGCCGGAGTCAACAGCGGTCAACGGCGGCCCGCGGTGGCAAATCCGACAAGTGACGACTGGGCTTTGAAGCTCTCGACTCTCCGAACACCGTAGCGGTGGCCGTTTTCCCAAAATCTTCCCGAGGTAACCGGGATCTAAGCCGGAAGTTTAAAAATCCCGTTTTTCGGCGAAGCTCCGGCGATGTCCTTCCCGGTGGAATTTGGCCACAATAATTTACAGACTTGTAGTACTCTTCACAAGGAATCCAATGCAATAAGAATCATATAAAATCGGAGTTCGGACGGAAAAATTACGGCTCTCCAAAGTTCCGACAACTAAATACTCCGCCGTGGTTTTCTCCAAACTTTGCCTTCGATTTTTGGCGAGCCACGCTATCCCTGAGGTCGGACGGTGGGTCCTCGGTGTTCCCCGCCACTTGCACTTCGATTCGCCGGTGGCGGCTTACTCCGACCCTCACTGTGATGGCCGGAAAACATGCACAAATGTAGCACGGTGGAGGGGGGCGAAAATGGGTTTGAGTGAGAGAGAGAACGAGGAAGTGAGGGAAGAAGGAGAGAGAAAGGCTTTAATGGGCTGAAAATTATTCCAAAAGTTGTGTTTTTAACCCCCAAACTCTGAAAATTTATAAAAATCCCCACAAAATAATTTTTCATTACAAATTAATCCAAAAATAAAATTTTGGGCTTTACATAGAGTCACTTCGGAGCCAAAATACCCATTTTAAGGCTCGATTTAGGCAAACTAGTTATAAGGACTTAGTTTTTGTGCGAAGTGATTTTTTAAGTATTGTTGGAGCTCAAAATGAGTCTCTAAGACTTATTATAATATATTATATTAAAATATACATTTAGGACCTAAACAACTTCGCTAGATTACCTTCGGAGACAAAAACCCATCTAAAGGCTCGATTTAGGAAAAACTAGTTACAAAGACTTAGTTTTTGCGCGAAGTGACCTTATAAGTCTTGTTGGAGCTTCAAACGAGTCTCTAAGACTTATTATAATATATTATATGTTCAAATACTGATTTAGGATCAAAACAAGTTTGCAAGAATCACTTCGGGGCCAAAAAAACCCGTTTAAAAGCTCGATTGAGGCCAAACTAGTTTTAAGGACTTAGTTTTAGCGCGAGTTGAGTTTTTAAGTGTTGTTGGAGCTCAAAATGAGTCCCTAATACTTATTATAATATATTATATTAAAATACACATTTATGACCTAAACAACTTCGCTAGATTCACTTCGGAGCCAAAACCCATCTAAAGGCTCGATTTAGGGAAAACTAGTTACAAAGACTTAGTTTTTGCGCGAAGTGACCTTATAAGGCTTGTTGGAGCTGCAAATGAGTCTCTAAGACTTATTATAATATATTATATGTTAAAACACTGATTTAGGATCAAAACAAGTTTGTAAGAATCACTTCGGGGCCAAAAAACCCGTTTAAAAGCTCGATTGAAGCCAAACTAGTTATAAAGACTTAGTTTTAGTGCGAGTTAAGTTTTTAAGTGTTGTTGGAGCTCAAAATGAGTCCCTACGAATTATATTAATGTATTATATGTTCAAATACTGATTTCGGATCACAACAACTTGGCTAGCGTCACTTCGGTGCCAAAATACCCATTTTAGGGCTCGATTTAGGCAAATTAGTTATAAGGACTTAGTTTTTAAGCGAGGTGAGTTTTTAAGTGTTGTTGGAGCTCAAAATGAGTCCCTAAGACGTATTATAGTATATTATATTAAAATACACATTTAGTACCTAAACAACTTCGCTAGATTCATTTCAGAGCCAAAAACCCATCTAAAGGCTCGATTTAGGGAAAACTAGTTACAAAGACTTAGTTTTTGCGCGAAGTGACCTTATAAGGCTTGTTGGAGCTCCAAACGAGTCTCTAAGACTTATTATAATATATTATATGTTCAAACACTGATTTAGGATCAAAACAAGTTTGCAAGAATCACTTCGGGGCCAAAAAACCCGTTTAAAAGCTCGATTGAGCCAAACTAGTTATAAAGACTTAGTTTTATTGCGAGTTGAGTTTTTAAGTGTTGTTGGTGCTCAAAATGAGTCCCTACGAATTATATTAATGTATTATAAGTTTAAATACTGATTTCGGATCACAACAACTTGGCTAGAGTCACTTCGGAGCCAAAATACCCATTTTAGGGCTCGATTTAAGCAAACTAGTTATAAGGACTTTGTTTTTAAGCGAGGTGAGTTTTTAAGTGTTGTTGGAGCTCAGAATGAGTCCCTAAGACGTATTATAGTATATTATATTAAAATAAACATTTAGGACCTAAACAACTTCGCTAGATTCACTTCGGAGCCAAAAACCCATCTAAAGGCTCGATTTAGGGAAAACTAGTTACAAAGACTTAGTTTTTGCGCGAAGTGACCTTATAAGACTTGTTGGAGCTCCAAACGAGTCTCTAAGACTTATTATAATATATTATATGTTCAAACACTGATTTAGGATCAAAACAAGTTTGCAAGAATCACTTCGGGGCCAAAAAACCCGTTTAAAAGCTCGATTGAGGCCAAACTAGTTATAAAGACTTAGTTTTATTGCGAGTTGAGTTTTTAAGTGTTGTTGGTGCTCAAAATGAGTCCCTACGAATTATATTAATGTATTATAAGTTCAAATACTGATTTCGGATCACAACAACTTGGCTAGAGTCACTTCGGAGCCAAAATACCCATTTTAGGGCTCGATTTAATCAAACTAGTTATTAGGACTTTGTTTTTAAGCGAGGTGAGTTTTTAAGTGTTGTTGGAGCTCAAAATGATTCCCTAAGACGTATTATAGTATATTATATTAAAATACACATTTAGCACCTAAACAACTTCGCTAGATTCACTTCGGAGCCAAAAACCCATCTAAAGGCTCGATTTAGGGAAAACTAGTTACAAAGACTTAGTTTTTGCGCGAAGTGACCTTATAAGGCTTGTTGGAGCTCCAAACGAGTCTCTAAGACTTATTATAATATATTATATGTTCAAACACTGATTTAGGATCAAAACAAGTTTGCAAGAATCACTTCGGGGCCAAAAAACCCGTTTAAAAGCTCGATTGAAGCCAAACTAGTTATAAAGACTTAGTTTTAGTGCGAGTTAAGTTTTTAAGTGTTGTTGGAGCTCAAAATGAGTCCCTACGAATTATATTAAGGTATTATATGTTCAAATACGTATTTCGGATCACAACAACTTGGCTAGCGTCACTTCGGTGCCAAAATACCCATTTTAGGGCTCGATTTAGGCAAACTAGTTATAAGGACTTAGTTTTTAAGCGAGGTGAGTTTTTAAGTGTTGTTGGAGCTCAAAATGAGTCCCTAAGCCGTATTATAGTATATTATATTAAAATACACATTTAGTACCTAAACAACTTCACTAGATTCATTTCGGAGCCAAAAACCCATCTAAAGGCTCGATTTAGGGAAAACTAGTTACAAAGACTTAGTTTTTGCGCGAAGTGACCTTATAAGGCTTGTTGGAGCTCCAAACGAGTCTCTAAGACTTATTATAATATATTATATGTTCAAACACTGATTTAGGATCAAAACAAGTTTGCAAGAATCACTTCGGGGCCAAAAAACCCGTTTAAAAGCTCGATTGAGGCCAAACTAGTTATAAAGACTTAGTTTTATTGCGAGTTGAGTTTTTAAGTGTTGTTGGTGCTCAAAATGAGTCCCTACGAATTATATTAATGTATTATAAGTTCAAATACTGATTTCGGATCACAACAACTTGGCTAGAGTCACTTCGGAGCCAAAATACCCATTTTAGGGCTCGATTTAAGCAAACTAGTTATAAGGACTTTGTTTTTAAGCGAGGTGAGTTTTTAAGTATTGTTGGAGCTCAGAATGAGTCCCTAAGACGTATTATAGTATATTATATTAAAATACACATTTAGGACCTAAACAACTTCGCTAGATTCACTTCGGAGCCAAAAACCCATCTAAAGGCTCGATTTAGGGAAAACTAGTTACAAAGACTTAGTTTTTGCGCGAAGTGACCTTATAAGACTTGTTGGAGCTCCAAACGAGTCTCTAAGACTTATTATAATATATTATATGTTCAAACACTGATTTAGGATCAAAACAAGTTTGCAAGAATCACTTCGGGGCCAAAAAATCTGTTTAAAAGCTCGATTGAGGCCAAACTAGTTATTAAGACTTAGTTTTAGTGCGAGTTGAGTTTTTAAGTGTTTTTGGTGCTCAAAATGAGTCCCTACGAATTATATTAATGTATTATAAGTTCAAATACTGATTTCGGATCACAACAACTTGGCTAGAGTCACTTCGGAGCCAAAATACCCATTTTAGGGCTCGATTTAAGCAAACTAGTTATTAGGACTTTGTTTTTAAGCGAGGTGAGTTTTTAAGTGTTGTTGGAGCTCAAAATGATTCCCTAACACGTATTATAGTATATTATATTAAAATACACATTTAGGACCTAAACAACTTCGCTAGATTCACTTCGGAGCCAAAAACCCTTCTAAAGGCTCGATTTAGGGAAAACTAGTTACAAAGACTTAGTTTTTGCGCGAAGTGACCTTATAAGGCTTGTTGGAGCTCCAAACGAGTCTCTAAGACTTACTATAATATATTATATGTTCAAACACTGATTTAGGATCAAACCAAGTTTGCAAGAATCACTTCGGGGCCAAAAAACCCGTTTAAAAGCTCGATTGAGGCCAAACTAGTTATAAAGACTTAGTTTTAGTGCGAGTTGAGTTTTTAAGTGTTGTTGGTGGTCAAAATGAGTCCCTACGAATTATATTAATGTATTATATGTTCAAATACTGATTTCGGATCACAACAACTTGGCTAGAGTCACTTCGGAGCCAATATACCCATTTTAGGGCTTGATTTAGGCCAAATTAGTTATAAGGACTTAGTTTTTGTGCGAAGTGATTTTTTAAGTGTTGTTGGAGATCAAAATGAGTCCCTAAGACTTATTATAATATATTATATTAAAATATAAATTTAGGACCTAAACAACTTCGCTAGATTAACTTCGGAGCCAAAAACCCAACTAAAGGCTCGATTTAGAAAAAACTAGTTATAAAGACTTAGTTTTTGCGCGAAGTGACCTCATAAGGCATGTTGGAGCTCCAAACGAGTCTCTAAGACTTATTATAATATATTATATGTTAAAATACTGATTTAGGATCAAAACAAGTTTGCAAGAATCACTTCGGGGCCAAAAAACCCGTTTAAAAGTTCGATTTAGGCCAAACTAGTTATAAGGACTTAGTTTTTGCGCGAGTTGAGTTTTTAAGTGTTGTTGGAGCTCAAAATGAGTCCCTAAGACTTATTATAATATATTATATTAAAATACACATTTAGGACCGAATTAACTTCGCTAGATTCACTTCGGAGCCAAAAACCCATCTAAAGGCTCGATTTAGGGAAAACTAGTTACAAAGACTTAGTTTTTGCGAGAAGTGACCTTATAAGGCTTGTTGGAGCTCCAAACGAGTCTCTAAGACTTATTATAATATATTATATATTCAAACACTGATTTAGGATCAAAACAAGTTTGCAAGAATCACTTCGGGGCAAAAAAACCCGTTTAAAAGCTCGATTGAGGCCAAACTAGTTATAAAGACTTAGTTTTAGTGCGAGTTGAGTTTTTAAAGGTTGTTGGTGCTCAAAATGAGTCCCTACGAATTATATTAATGTATTATATGTTCAAATACTGATTTCGGATCACAACAACTTGGCTAGAGTCACTTCGGAGCCAAAATACCCATTTTTGGGATCGATTTAGGCAAACTAGTTATAAGGACTTAGTTTTCAAGCGAGGTGAGTTTATAAGTGTTGTTGGAGCTCAAAATGTGTCCCTACGAATTATATTAATGTATTATATATTCAAATACTGATTTCGGTTCACAACAACTTGGCTAGAGTCACGTCGGAGCCAAAATACCAATTTTAGGGCTCTATTTAGGCAAACTAGTTATAAGGACTTAGTTTTTGCGCGAGTTGAGTTTTTAAGTGTTGTTGGAGCTCAAAATGAGTCCCTACAAATTGTATTAATGTGTTATATGTTCAAATACTGATTTGGGATCACAACAACTTGGCTAGAGTCACTTCGGAGCCAAAATACCCATTTTAGGGCTCGATTTAGGCAAACTAGTTATGAGGACTTAGTTTTTGCGCGAAGTGATTTTTTAAGTGTTTTTGGAGCTCAAAATGAGTCCCTAAGACTTATTATAATATATTATATGTTCAAACACTGATTTAGGATCAAAACAAGTTTGCAATAATCACTTCGGGGCCAAAAAACCCGTTTAAAAGCTCGATTGAGGCCAAACTAGTTATAAAGACTTAGTTTTAGTGCGACATGAGTTTTTAAGTGTTGTTGGAGCTCAAAATGAGTCCCTTCGAATTATATTAATGTATTATATGTTCAAATACTGATTTGGGATCACAACAACTTGGCTAGAGTCACTTGGGAGTCAAAATGCCCATTTTAGGGCTCGATTTAGGCAAACTAGTTATAAGGACTTAGTTTTTAAGCGAGGTGAGTTTTTAAGTGTTGTTGGAGCTCAAAATGAGTCCCTAAGACGTATTATAATATATTATTTTAAAATACCCATTTTAGGGCTCGATTTAGGCAAACTAGTTATGAGGACTTAGTTTTTGCGCGAAGTGACTTTATAAGGCTTGTTGGAGCTCCAGACGAGTCTCTAAGACTTATTATAATATATTATATGTTCAAATACTAATTTAGGATCAAAACAAGTTTGCAAGAATCACTTCGGGGCTAAAAAAAACCCATTTAAAAGCTCGATTTAGGCCAAACTAGTTATAAGGACTTAGTTTTAGCGCGAGTTGAGTTTTTAAGTGTTGTTGGAGCCCAAAATGAGTCCCTACGAATTATATTAATGTATTATATGTTCAAATACTGATTTGGGATCACAAAAACTTGGCTAGAGTCACTTCTGAGCCAAAATACCCATCTTAGGGCTCGATTTAGGCAAACTAGTTATAAGGACTTAGTTTTTAAGCGAGGTGAGATTTTAAGTGTTGTTGGAGCTCAAAATGAGTCCCTAAGACTTATTATAATATATTATATTAAAATATACATTTAGGACCTAAACAACTTCGCTAGATTAACTTCGGTGCCAAAAACCCATCTAAAGGCTCGATTTAGGAAAAACTAGTTACAAAGTCTTAGTTTTTGCGCGAAGTGACCTTATGAGGCTTGTTGGAGCTCCAAACGAGTCTCTAAGACTTATTATAATACTGATTTAGGATCAAAACAAGTTTTCAAGAATCACTTTTGGGCCAAAAAACCTGTTTAAAAGCTCGATTTAGGCCAAACTAGTTATAAGGACTTAGTTTTAGCGCTAGTTGAGTTTTTAAGTGTTGTTGGAGCTCAAAATGAGTCCCTATGAATTATATTAATGTATTATATGTTCAAATACTGATTTCGGATCGCAACAACTTGGCTAGAGTCACATCGGAGCCAAAATACCCATTTTAGGGCTCGATTTAGGAAAACTAGTTATAATGACTTAGTTTTTAAGCGAGGTGAGTTTTTAAGTGTTGTTGGAGCTCAAAAGGAGTCCCTAAGACGTATTATAATATATTATTTTAAAATACACATTTAGGACCTAAACAGTTTCGCTAGATTCACTTCGGAGCCAAAAACCCATCTAAAGGCTCGATATAGGAAAAACTAGTTACAAAGACTTAGTTTTTGTGCGAAGTGACCTTATAAGTCTTGTTGGAGCTCCAAACGTGTCTCTAAGACTTATTATAAGATATTATATGTTCGAACACTGATTTAGGATCAAAACAAGTTTGCAAGAATCACTTCGGGGCCAAAAAACCCGTTTAAAAGCTCGATTTAGGCCAAACCATTTATAAGGACTTAGTTTTAGCGCGAGTTGAGTTTCTAAGTGTTGTTGGAGCTCAAAATGAGTCCCTAAGACTTATTATAATATATTATATTAAAATACACATTTAGGACCTAAAAAAATTCGCTAGATTCACTTCGTAGCCAAAAACCCATCTAAAGGCTCAATTTAGGGAAAACTAGTTAAAAAGACTTAGTTTCTGCACGAAGTGAGCTTATAAGGCTTGTTGAAGCTCCAAACGAGTCTCTAAGACTTATTATAATACATTATATGTTCAAACACTGATTTCGGATCAAAACAAGTTTGCAAGAATCACTTCGGGGCCAAAAAACCTTTTTAAAAGCTCGATTTAGGCCAAACTAGTTATAAAGACTTAGTTTTAGTGCGAGTTGAGTTTTTAAGTGTTGTTGGACCTCAAAATGAATCCCTAAGACTTATTATAATATATTATTTGAAAATACACATTTAGGACCTAAACAGCTTCGCTAGATTCATTTCGGAGCCAAAAACCCTTCTAAAGGCTCGATATAGGGAAAACTAGTTACAAAGACTTAGTATTTGCGCGAAGGGACCTTATAAGGCTTGTTGGAGCTCCAAACGAGTCTCTAAGACTTATTATAACACTGATTTAGGATCAAAACAAGTTTGCAAGAATCACTTGGGGGCCAAAAAACCCGTTTAAAAGCACGATTTAGGCCAAACTCGTTATAAGGACTTAGTTTTAGCGCGAGTTGAGTTTTTAAGTGTTGTTGGAGCTCAAAATGAGTCCCAACGAATTATATTAATGTATTATATGTTCAAATACTGATTTCGGATCACAACAACTTGGCTAGAGTCACTTCGGAGCCAAAATACCCATTTTAGGGCTCGATTTAGGCAAACTAGTTATAAGGACTTAGTTTTTAAGCGAGGTGAGTTTTTAAGTGTTGTTGGAGCTCAAAATGAGTCCCTAAGACTTATTATAATATATTATATTAAAATATACATTTATGACCTAAACAACTTCGTTATATTAACTTCGGAGCCAAAAACCCATCTAAAGGCTCGATTTAGGAAAAACTAGTTACAAAGACTTAGTTTTTGCGCGAAGTGACCTTATAAGGCTTGTTGGAGCTCCAAACGAGTCTCTAAGACTTATTATAATATATTATATGTTCAAATACTGATGTAGGATCAAAACAAGTTTGCAAGAATCACTTCGGGGCCAAAAACCCCGTTTAAAAGCTCGATTTAGGCCAAACTAGTTATAAGGACTTAGTTTTAGCGCGAGTTGAGTTTTTAAGTGTTGTTGGACCTCAAAATGAGTCCCTAAGACTTATTATAATATATTATATTAAAATACACATTTAGGACCTAAACAACTTCGCTAGATTTACTTCGGAGCCAAAAAACCATCTAAAGGCTCGATTTAGGAAAAACTAGTTTCAAAGACTTAGTTTTTGCGCGAATTGACCATATAAGGCTTGTTGGAGCTCCAAACGAGTCTCTAAGACTTATTATAAAATATTATATGTTCAAACACTGCTTTAGGATCAAAGCAAGTTTGCAAGAATCACTTCGGGTCCAAAAAACCCGTTTAAAAGCTCGATTTAGGCCAAACTAGTTATAAGGACTTAGTTTTAGCACGAGTTGAGTTTTTAAGTGTTGTTGGAGCTCAAAATGAGTCCCTACGAATTATATTAATGTATTATATGTTCAAATACTGATTAGGGATCACAACAACTTGGCTAGAGTCACGTCGGAGCCAAAATACCCATTTTAGGGCTCGATTTAGGCAAACTAGTTATAAGGACTTAGTTTTTGCGCGAAGTGATTTTTTAAGTGTTGTTGGAGCTCAAAATGAGTCCCTAAGACTTATTATAATATATTATATTAAAATATACATTTAGGACCTAAACAACTTCGCTAGATTCACTTCGGAGCCAAAAACCCATCTAAAGGATCGATTTAGGAAAAACTAGTTACAAAGACTTAGTTTTTGCGCGAAGTGATCTTATAAGGCTTGTTGGAGCCCCAAACGAGTCTCTAAGACTTATTTTAATATATTATATGTTCAAATACTGATTTAGGATCAAAACAAGTTTGCAAGAATCACTTCGGGGCCAAAAAAACCCGTTTAAAAGCTCGGTTTAGGCCAAACTAGTTATAAGGACTTAGTTTTAGCGCGAGTTGAGTTTTTAAGTGTTGTTGGAGCTCAAAATGAGTCCCTAAGACTTATTATAATATATTATATTAAAATACACATTTAGGACCTAAACAACTTCGCTAGGTTTACTTCGGAGCCAAAAACCCATCTAAAGGCTCGATTTAGGAAAAACTAGTTACAAAGACTTAGTTTTTGCGCGAAGTGACGTTATAAGGCTTGTTGGAGCTCCAAACGAGTCTCTAAGACTTATTATAATATATTATATGTTCAAACACTGATTTAGGATCAAAACAAGTTTGCAAGAATCACTTTGGGGCCAAAAAACCCGTTTAAAAGCTCGATTTAGGCCAAACTAGTTATAAGGACTTAGCTTTAGCGTGAGTTGAGTTTTTAAGTGTTGTTGGAGCTCAAAATGAGTCCCTACGAATTATATTAATGTATTATATGTTCAAATACTGATTTCGGATCACAACAACTTGGCTAGAGTCACTTCGGAGCCAAAATACCCATTTTAGGGCTCGATTTAGGCAAACTAGTTATAAGGACTTAGTTTTTAAGCGAGGTGAGTTTTTAAGTGTTGTTGGAGCTCAAAATGAGTCCCTAAGACGTATTATAATATATTATATTAAAATACACATTTAGGACCTAAACAACTTCGCTAGATTCACTTCGGAGCCAAAAACCCATTTAAAGGCTCGATATAGGGAAAACTAGTTAGAAGGACTTAGTTTTTGCGCGAAGTGACCTTATAAGGCTTGTTGGAGCTCCAAACGAGTCTCTAAGACTTATTATAATATATTATATGTTCGAACACTGATTTAGGATCAAAACATGTTTGCAAGAATCACTTCGGGGCCAAAAAACCCGTTTAAAAGCTCGATTTAGGCCAAAATAATTATAAGGACTTAGTTTTAGGGCGAGTTGAGTTTTTAAGTGTTGTTGGAGCTTAAAATGAGTCCCTACGAATTATATTAATGTATTATATGTTCAAATACTGATTAGGGATCACAACAACTTGGCTAGAGTCACGTCGGAGCCAAAATACCCATTTTAGGGCTCGATTTAGGCAAACTAGTTATAAGGACTTAGTTTTTGCGCGAAGTGATTTTTTAAGTGTTGTTGGAGCTCAAAATGAGTCCCTAAGACTTATTATAATATATTATATTAAAATATACATTTATGACCTAAACAACTTCGTTAGATTAACTTCGGAGCCAAAACCCCATCTAAAGGCTCGATTTAGGAAAAACTAGTTACAAAGACTTAGTTTTTGCGCGAAGTGACCTTATAAGGCTTGTTGGAGCTCCAAACGAGTCTCTAAGACTTATTATAATATATTATATGTTCAAATACTGATTTAGGATCAAAACAAGTTTGCAAGAATCACTTCGGGGCCAAAAAACCCGTTTAAAAGCTCGATTTAGGCCAAACTAGTTATAAGGACTTAGTTTTAGCGCGAGTTAAGTTTTTAAGTGTTGTTGGACCTCAAAATGAGTCCCTAAGACTTATTATAATATATTATATTAAAATACACATTTAGGACCTAAACAACTTCGCTAGATTTACTTCGGAGCCAAAAACCCATCTAAAGGCTCGATTTAGGAAAAACTAGTTTCACAGACTTAGTTTTTGCGCGAATTGACGATATAAGGCTTGTTGGAGCTCCAAACGAGTCTCTAAGACTTATTATAAAATATTATATGTTCAAACACTGATTTAGGATCAAAGAAAGTTTGCAAGAATCACTTCGGGTCCAAAAAACCCGTTTAAAAGCTCGATTTAGGCCAAACTAGTTATAAGGACTTAGTTTTAGCACGAGTTGAGTTTTTAAGTGTTGTTGGAGCTCAAAATGAGTCCCTACGAATTATATTAATGTATTATATGTTCAAATACTGATTAGGGATCACAACAACTTGGCTAGAGTCACGTCGGAGCCAAAATACCCATTTTAGGGCTCGATTTAGGCAAACTAGTTATAAGGACTTAGTTTTTGCGCGAAGTGATTTTTTAAGTGTTGTTGGAGCTCAAAATGAGTCCCTAAGACTTATTATAATATATTATATTAAAATATACATTTAGGACCTAAACAACTTCGCTAGATTCACTTCGGAGCCAAAAACCCATCTAAAGGATCGATTTAGGAAAAACTAGTTACAAAGACTTAGTTTTTGCGCGAAGTGACCTCATAAGGCTTGTTGGAGCTCCAAACGAGTCTCTAAGACTTATTATAATATATTATATGTTCAAATACTGATTTAGGATCAAAACAAGTTTGCAAGAATCACTTCGGGGCCAAAAAACCCGTTTAAAAGCACGATTTAGGCCAAACTCGTTATAAGGACTTAGTTTTAGCGCGAGTTGAGTTTTTAAGTGTTGTTGGAGCTCAAAATGAGTCCCTACGAATTATATTAATGTATTATATGTTCAAATACTGATTTCGGATCACAACAACTTGGCTAGAGTCACTTCGGAGCCAAAATACCCATTTTAGGGCTCGATTTAGGCAAACTAGTTATAAGGACTTAGTTTTTAAGCGAGGTGAGTTTTTAAGTGTTGTTGGAGCTCAAAATGAGTCCCTAAGACTTATTATAATATATTATATTAAAATATACATTTATGACCTAAACAACTTCGTTATATTAACTTCGGAGCCAAAAACCCATCTAAAGGCTCGATTTAGGAAAAACTAGTTACAAAGACTTAGTTTTTGCGCGAAGTGACCTTATAAGGCTTGTTGGAGCTCCAAACGAGTCTCTAAGACTTATTATAATATATTATATGTTCAAATACTGATGTAGGATCAAAACAAGTTTGCAAGAATCACTTCGGGGCCAAAAACCCCGTTTAAAAGCTCGATTTAGGCCAAACTAGTTATAAGGACTTAGTTTTAGCGCGAGTTGAGTTTTTAAGTGTTGTTGGACCTCAAAATGAGTCCCTAAGACTTATTATAATATATTATATTAAAATACACATTTAGGACCTAAACAACTTCGCTAGATTTACTTCGGAGCCAAAAAACCATCTAAAGGCTCGATTTAGGAAAAACTAGTTTCAAAGACTTAGTTTTTGCGCGAATTGACCATATAAGGCTTGTTGGAGCTCCAAACGAGTCTCTAAGACTTATTATAAAATATTATATGTTCAAACACTGCTTTAGGATCAAAGCAAGTTTGCAAGAATCACTTCGGGTCCAAAAAACCCGTTTAAAAGCTCGATTTAGGCCAAACTAGTTATAAGGACTTAGTTTTAGCACGAGTTGAGTTTTTAAGTGTTGTTGGAGCTCAAAATGAGTCCCTACGAATTATATTAATGTATTATATGTTCAAATACTGATTAGGGATCACAACAACTTGGCTAGAGTCACGTCGGAGCCAAAATACCCATTTTAGGGCTCGATTTAGGCAAACTAGTTATAAGGACTTAGTTTTTGCGCGAAGTGATTTTTTAAGTGTTGTTGGAGCTCAAAATGAGTCCCTAAGACTTATTATAATATATTATATTAAAATATACATTTAGGACCTAAACAACTTCGCTAGATTCACTTCGGAGCCAAAAACCCATCTAAAGGATCGATTTAGGAAAAACTAGTTACAAAGACTTAGTTTTTGCGCGAAGTGATCTTATAAGGCTTGTTGGAGCCCCAAACGAGTCTCTAAGACTTATTTTAATATATTATATGTTCAAATACTGATTTAGGATCAAAACAAGTTTGCAAGAATCACTTCGGGGCCAAAAAACCCGTTTAAAAGCTCGGTTTAGGCCAAACTAGTTATAAGGACTTAGTTTTAGCGCGAGTTGAGTTTTTAAGTGTTGTTGGAGCTCAAAATGAGTCCCTAAGACTTATTATAATATATTATATTAAAATACACATTTAGGACCTAAACAACTTCGCTAGGTTTACTTCGGAGCCAAAAACCCATCTAAAGGCTCGATTTAGGAAAAACTAGTTACAAAGACTTAGTTTTTGCGCGAAGTGACGTTATAAGGCTTGTTGGAGCTCCAAACGAGTCTCTAAGACTTATTATAATATATTATATGTTCAAACACTGATTTAGGATCAAAACAAGTTTGCAAGAATCACTTTGGGGCCAAAAAACCCGTTTAAAAGCTCGATTTAGGCCAAACTAGTTATAAGGACTTAGCTTTAGCGTGAGTTGAGTTTTTAAGTGTTGTTGGAGCTCAAAATGAGTCCCTACGAATTATATTAATGTATTATATGTTCAAATACTGATTTCGGATCACAACAACTTGGCTAGAGTCACTTCGGAGCCAAAATACCCATTTTAGGGCTCGATTTAGGCAAACTAGTTATAAGGACTTAGTTTTTAAGCGAGGTGAGTTTTTAAGTGTTGTTGGAGCTCAAAATGAGTCCCTAAGACGTATTATAATATATTATATTAAAATACACATTTAGGACCTAAACAACTTCGCTAGATTCACTTCGGAGCCAAAAACCCATTTAAAGGCTCGATATAGGGAAAACTAGTTAGAAGGACTTAGTTTTTGCGCGAAGTGACCTTATAAGGCTTGTTGGAGCTCCAAACGAGTCTCTAAGACTTATTATAATATATTATATGTTCGAACACTGATTTAGGATCAAAACATGTTTGCAAGAATCACTTCGGGGCCAAAAAACCCGTTTAAAAGCTCGATTTAGGCCAAACTAATTATAAGGACTTAGTTTTAGGGCGAGTTGAGTTTTTAAGTGTTGTTGGAGCTTAAAATCAGTCCCTACGAATTATATTAATGTATTATATGTTCAAATACTGATTAGGGATCACAACAACTTGGCTAGAGTCACGTCGGAGCCAAAATACCCATTTTAGGGCTCGATTTAGGCAAACTAGTTATAAGGACTTAGTTTTTGCGCGAAGTGATTTTTTAAGTGTTGTTGGAGCTCAAAATGAGTCCCTAAGACTTCTTATAATATATTATATTAAAATATACATTTATGACCTAAACAACTTCGTTAGATTAACTTCGGAGCCAAAACCCCATCTAAAGGCTCGATTTAGGAAAAACTAGTTACAAAGACTTAGTTTTTGCGCGAAGTGACCTTATAAGGCTTGTTGGAGCTCCAAACGAGTCTCTAAGACTTATTATAATATATTATATGTTCAAATACTGATTTAGGATCAAAACAAGTTTGCAAGAATCACTTCGGGGCCAAAAAACCCGTTTAAAAGCTCGATTTAGGCCAAACTAGTTATAAGGACTTAGTTTTAGCGCGAGTTAAGTTTTTAAGTGTTGTTGGACCTCAAAATGAGTCCCTAAGACTTATTATAATATATTATATTAAAATACACATTTAGGACCTAAACAACTTCGCTAGATTTACTTCGGAGCCAAAAACCCATCTAAAGGCTCGATTTAGGAAAAACTAGTTTCACAGACTTAGTTTTTGCGCGAATTGACGATATAAGGCTTGTTGGAGCTCCAAACGAGTCTCTAAGACTTATTATAAAATATTATATGTTCAAACACTGATTTAGGATCAAAGAAAGTTTGCAAGAATCACTTCGGGTCCAAAAAACCCGTTTAAAAGCTCGATTTAGGCCAAACTAGTTATAAGGACTTAGTTTTAGCACGAGTTGAGTTTTTAAGTGTTGTTGGAGCTCAAAATGAGTCCCTACGAATTATATTAATGTATTATATGTTCAAATACTGATTAGGGATCACAACAACTTGGCTAGAGTCACGTCGGAGCCAAAATACCCATTTTAGGGCTCGATTTAGGCAAACTAGTTATAAGGACTTAGTTTTTGCGCGAAGTGATTTTTTAAGTGTTGTTGGAGCTCAAAATGAGTCCCTAAGACTTATTATAATATATTATATTAAAATATACATTTAGGACCTAAACAACTTCGCTAGATTCACTTCGGAGCCAAAAACCCATCTAAAGGATCGATTTAGGAAAAACTAGTTACAAAGACTTAGTTTTTGCGCGAAGTGACCTCATAAGGCTTGTTGGAGCTCCAAACGAGTCTCTAAGACTTATTATAATATATTATATGTTCAAATACTGATTTAGGATCAAAACAAGTTTGCAAGAATCACTTCGGGGCCAAAAAACCCGTTTAAAAGCTCGATTTAGGCCAAACTAGTTATAAGGACTTAGTTTTAGCGCGAGTTGAGTTTTTAAGTGTTGGTGGACCTCAAAATGAGTCCCTAAGACTTATTATAATATATTATATTAAAATACACATTTAGGACCTAAACAACTTCGCTAGATTTACTTCGGAGCCAAAAACCCATCTAAAGGCTCGATTTAGGAAAAACTAGTTTCAAAGACTTAGTTTTTGCGCGAATTGACCATATAAGGCTTGTTGGAGCTCCAAACGAGTCTCTAAGACTTATTATAAAATATTATATGTTCAAACACTGATTTAGGATCAAAGCAAGTTTGCAAGAATCACTTCGGGTCCAAAAAACCCGTTTAAAAGCTCGATTTAGGCCAAACTAGTTATAAGGACTTAGTTTTAGCACGAGTTGAGTTTTTAAGTGTTTTTGGAGCTCAAAATGAGTCCCTACGAATTATATTAATGTATTATATGTTCAAATACTGATTAGGGATCACAACAACTTGGCTAGAGTCACGTCGGAGCAAAATACCCATTTTAGGGCTCGATTTAGGCAAACTAGTTATAAGGACTTAGTTTTTGCGCGAAGTGATTTTTTAAGTGTTGTTGGAGCTCAAAATGAGTCCCTAAGACTTATTATAATATATTATATTAAAATATACATTTAGGACCTAAACAACTTCGCTAGATTCACTTCGGAGCCAAAAACCCATCTAAAGGATCGATTTAGGAAAAACTAGTTACAAAGACTTAGTTTTTGCGCGAAGTGACCTTATAAGGCTTGTTGGAGCTCCAAACGAGTCTCTAAGACTTATTATAATATATTATATGTTCAAATACTGATTTAGGATCAAAACAAGTTTGCAAGAATCACTTCGGGGCCAAAAAACCCGTTTAAAAGCTCGATTTAGGCCAAACTAGTTATAAGGACTTAGTTTTAGCGCGAGTTGAGTTTTTAAGTGTTGTTGGACCTCAAAATGAGTCCCTAAGACTTATTATAATATATTATATTAAAATACACATTTAGGACCTAAACAACTTCGCTACATTTACTTCGGAGCCAAAAACCCATCTAAAGGCTCGATTTAGGAAAAACTAGTTTCAAAGACTTAGTTTTTGCGCGAATTGACCATATAAGGCTTGTTGGAGCTCCAAACGAGTCTCTAAGACTTATTATAAAATATTATATTTTCAAACACTGATTTAGGATCAAAGCAAGTTTGCAAGAATCACTTCGGGTCCAAAAAACCCGTTTAAAAGCTCGATTTAGGCCAAACTAGTTATAAGGACTTAGTTTTAGCACGAGTTGAGTTTTTAAGTGTTGTTGGAGCTCAAAATGAGTCCCTACGAATTATATTAATGTATTATATGTTCAAATACTGATTAGGGATCACAACAACTTGGCTAGAGTCACGTCGGAGCAAAATACCCATTTTAGGGCTCGATTTAGGCAAACTAGTTATAAGGACTTAGTTTTTGCGCGAAGTGATTTTTTAAGTGTTGTTGGAGCTCAAAATGAGTCCCTGAGACTTATTATAATATATTATATTAAAATACACATTTAGGACCTAAACAACTTCGCTAGATTCACTTCGGAGCCAAAAACCCATCTAAAGGATCGATTTACGAAAAACTAGTTACAAAGACTTAGTTTTTGCGCGAAGTGACCTTATAAGGCTTGTTGGAGCTCCAAACGAGTCTCTAAGACTTATTTTAATATATTATATGTTCAAATACTGATTTAGGATCAAAACAAGTTTGCAAGAATCACTTCGGGGCCAAAAAACCCGTTTAAAAGCTCGGTTTAGGCCAAACTAGTTATAAGGACTTAGTTTTAGCGCGAGTTTTGTTTTTAAGTGTTGTTGGAGCTCAAAATGAGTCCCTAAGACTTATTAGAATATATTATATTAAAATACACATTTAGGACCTAAACAACTTCGCTAGGTTTACTTCGGAGCCAAAAACCCATCTAAAGGCTCGATTTAGGAAAAACTAGTTACAAAGACTTAGTTTTTGCGCGAAGTGACGTTATAAGGCTTGTTCGAGCTCCAAACGAGTCTCTAAGACTTATTATAATATATTATATGTTCAAACACTGATTTAGGATCAAAACAAGTTTGCAAGAATCACTTTGGGGCCAAAAAACCCGTTTAAAAGCTCGATTTAGGCCAAACTAGTTATAAGGACTTAGCTTTAGCGTGAGTTGAGTTTTTAAGTGTTGTTGGAGCTCAAAATGAGTCCCTACGAATTATATTAATGTATTATATGTTCACATACTGATTTCGGGTCACAACAACTTGGCTAGAGTCACTTCGGAGCCAAAATACCCATTTTAGGGCTCGATTTAGGCAAACTAGTTATAAGGACTTAGTTTTTAAGCGAGGTGAGTTTTTAAGTGTTGTTGGAGCTCAAAATGAGTCCCTAAGACGTATTATAATATATTATATTAAAATACACATTTAGGACCTAAACAACTTCGCTAGATTCACTTCGGAGCCAAAAACTCATTTAAAGGCTCGATATAGGGAAAACTAGTTAGAAGGACTTAGTTTTTGCGCGAAGTGACCTTATAAGGCTTGTTGGAGCTCCAAACGAGTCTCTAAGACTTATTATAATATATTATATGTTCGAACACTGATTTAGGATCAAAACATGTTTGCAAGAATCACTTCGGGGCCAAAAAACCCGTTTAAAAGCTCGATTTAGGCCAAACTAATTATAAGGACTTAGTTTTAGGGCGAGTTGAGTTTTTAAGTGTTGTTGGAGCTCAAAATGAGTCCCTAAGACTTATTATAATATATTATATTAAAATATACAT
Source organism: Boehmeria nivea var. tenacissima (assembly GCA_018132145.1). Classification (NCBI taxonomy): domain Eukaryota; kingdom Viridiplantae; phylum Streptophyta; class Magnoliopsida; order Rosales; family Urticaceae; genus Boehmeria; species Boehmeria nivea. Next base: position 3,373,247 of record CM030880.1, read on the forward strand.
TTAGGACCTAAACAACTTCGCTAGATTTACTTCGGAGCCAAAAACCCATCTAAAGGCTCGATTTAGGAAAACCTAGTTTCAAAGACTTAGTTTTTGCGCGAATTAACCATATAAGGCTTGTTGGAGCTCCAAACGAGTCTCTAAAACTTATTATAAAATATTATATGTTCAAACACTGATTTAGGATCAAAGCAAGTTTGCAAGAATCACTTCGGGTCCAAAAAACCCGTTTAAAAGCTCGATTTAGGCCAAACTAGTTATAAGGACTTAGTTTTAGCACGAGTTGAGTTTTTAAGTGTTGTTGGAGCTCAAAATGAGTCCCTACGAATTATATTAATGTATTATATGTTCAAATACTGATTAGGGATCACAACAACTTGGCTAGAGTCACGTCGGAGCCAAAATACCCATTTTAGCGCTCGATTTAGGCAAACTAGTTATAAGGACTTAGTTTTTGCGCGAAGTGATTTTTTAAGTGTTGTTGGAGCTCAAAATGAGTCCCTAAGACTTATTATAATATATTATATTAAAATATACATTTAGGACCTAAACAACTTCGCTAGATTCACTTCGGAGCCAAAAACCCATCTAAAGGATCGAATTAGGAAAAACTAGTTACAAAGACTTAGTTTTTGCGCGAAGTGACCTTATAAGGCTTGTTGGACCTCCAAACGAGTCTCTAAGACTTATTTTAATATATTATATGTTCAAATACTGATTTAGGATCAAACCAAGTTTGCAAGAATCACTTCGGGGCCAAAAAACCCGTTTAAAAGCTCGGTTTAGGCCAAACTAGTTATAAGGACTTAGTTTTAGCGCGAGTTGAGTTTTTAAGTGTTGTTGGAGCTCAAAATGAGTCCCTAAGACTTATTATAATATATTATATTAAAATACACATTTAGGACCTAAACAACTTCGCTAGGTTTACTTCGGAGCCAAAAACCCATCTAAAGGCTCGATTTAGGAAAAACTAGTTTCAAAGACTTAGTTTTTGCGCGAATTGACCATATACGGCTTGTTGGAGCTCCAAACGAGTCTCTAAGACTTATTATAATATATTATATGTTCAAACACTGATTTAGGATCAAAACAAGTTTGCAAGAATCACTTCGGGGCCAAAAAACCCGTTTAAAAGCTCGATTTAGGCCAAACTAGTTATAAAGACTTAGTTTTAGTGCGAGTTGAGTTTTTAAGTGTTGTTGGAGCTCAAAATGAGTCCCTACGAATTATATTAATGTATTATATGTTCAAATACTGATTTGAGATCACAACAACTTGGCTAGAGTCACTTCGGAGCCAAAATACCCATTTTAGGGCTCGATTTAGGCAAACTAGTTATAAGGACTTAGTTTTTAAGCGAGGTGAGTTTTTAAGTGTTGTTGGAGCTCAAAATGAGTCCCTAAGACGTATTATAAAATATTATATTAAAATACACATTTAGGACCTAAACAACTTTGCTAGATTCCCTTCGGAGCCAAAAACCCATCTAAAGGCTCGATATAGGGAAAACTAGTTAGAAAGACTTAGTTTTTGCGCGAAGTGACCTTATAAGGCTTGTTGGAGCTCCAAACGAGTCTCTAAGACTTATTAGAATATATTATATGTTCGAACACTGATTTAGGATCAAAACAAGTTTGCCAGAATCACTTCGGGGCCAAAAAACTCGTTTAAAAGCTCGATTGAGGCCAAACTAGTTATAAAGACTTAGTTTTAGTGCGGTTGAGTTTTTAAGTGTTGTTGGAGCTCAAAATGAGTCCTTACGAATTATATTAGTGTATTATATGTTCAAATACTGATTTCGGATCACAACAACTTGGCTAGAGTCACTTCGGAGCCAAAATACCCATTTTAGGGCTCGATTTAGGCAAACTAGTTATAAGGACTTAGTTTTTAAGCGAGGTGAGTTTTTAAGTGTTGTTGGATCTCAAAATGAGTCCCTAAGATGTAGTATAATTTATTATATTAAAATACACTTTTAGGACCTAAACAACTTCGCTAGATTCACTTCGGAGCCAAAAACCCATCTAAAGGCTCGATTTAGGGAAAACTAGTTACAAAGACTTAGTTTTTGCGCGAAGTGACCTTATAAGGCTTGTTGGAGCTCCAAACGAGTCTCTAAGACATATTATAACACTGATTTAGGATCAAAACAAGTTTGCAAGAATCACTTGGGGGCCAAAAAACCCGTTTAAAAGCACGATTTAGGCCAAACTCGTTATAAGGACTTAGTTTTAGCGCGAGTTAAGTTTTTAAGTGTTGTTGGAGCTGAAAATGAGTCCCTACGAATTATATTAATGTATTATATGTTCAAATACTTATTTCGGATCGCGACAACTTGGCTAGAGTCACTTCGGATCCAAAATACCCATTTTGGGGCTCGATTTAGGCAAACTAGTTATAAGGACTTAGTTTTTAAGCAAGGTGAGTTTTTAAGTGTTGTTGGAGCTCAAAATGAGTCCCTAAGACGTATTATAATGTTTTATATTAAAATACACTTTTAAGACCTAAACAGCTTCGCTAGATTCACTTCGGAGCCAAAAACCCATCTAAAGGCTCGATATAGGGAAAACTAGTTACTAAGACTTAGTTTGTTCACGAAGTGACCTTATAAGTCTTGTTGGAGCTCCAAACGAGTCTCTAAGACTTATTATAATATATTATATGTTCGAACACTGATTTAGGATCAAAACAAGTTTGCAAGAATCACTTCGGGGCCAAAAAACCCGTTTAAAAGCTCGATTGAGGCCAAACTAGTTATAAGGACTTAGTTTTAGCGCGAGTTGAGTTTCTAAGTGTTGTTGGAGCTCAAAATGAGCCCCTAAGATTATATTAAAATACACATTTAGGACCTAAACAATTTTGCTAGATTCACTTCGGAGCCAGAAACCCATCTAAAGGCTCGATTTAGGAAAAACTAGTTACAAAGACTTAGTTTCTGCGCGAAGTGACCTTATAAGGCTTGTTGGAGCTCCAAACGAGTCTCTAAGACTTATTATAAAATATTATATGTTCAAACACTGATTTAGGATCAAAGCAAGTTTGCAAGAATCACTTCGGGTCCAAAAAACCCGTTTAAAAGCTCGATTTAGGCCAAACTAGTTATAAGGACTTAGTTTTAGCACGAGTTGAGTTTTTAAGTGTTGTTGGAGCTCAAAATGAGTCCCTACAAATTATATTAATGTATTATATGTTCAAATACTGATTAGGGATCACAACAACTTGGCTAGAGTCACGTCGGAGCCAAAATACCCATTTTAGGGCTCGATTTAGGCAAACTAGTTATAAGGACTTAGTTTTTGCGCGAAGTGATTTTTTAAGTGTTGTTGGAGCTCAAAATGAGTCCCTAAGACTTATTATAATATATTATATTAAAATATACATTTAGGACCTAAACAACTTCGCTAGATTCACTTCGGAGCCAAAAACCCATCTAAAGGCTTGATTTAGGAAAAACTAGTTACAAAGACTTAGTTTTTGCGCGAAGTGACCTTATAAGGCTTGTTGGAGCTCCAAACGAGTCTCTAAGACTTATTTTAATATATTATATGTTCAAATACTGATTTAGGATCAAAACAAGTTTGCAAGAATCACTTCGGGGCCAAAAAACCCGTTTAAAAGCTCGGTTTAGGCCAAACTAGTTATAAGGACTTAGTTTTAGCGCGAGTTCAGTTTTTAAGTGTTGTTGGAGCTCAAAATGAGTCCCTAAGACTTATTATAATATATTATATTAAAATACACATTTAGGACCTAAACAACTTCGCTAGGTTTACTTCGGAGCCAAAAACCCATCTAAAGGCTCGATTTAGGTAAAACTAGTTTCAAAGACTTAGTTTTTGCGCGAATTTACCATATAAGGCTTGTTGGAGCTCCAAACGAGTCTCTAAGACTTATTATAATATATTATATGTTCAAACACTGATTTAGGATCAAAACAAGTTTGCAAGAATCACTTCGGGGCCAAAAAACCCGTTTAAAAGCTCGATTTAGGCCAAACTAGTTATAAAGACTTAGTTTTAGTGCGAGTTGACTTTTTAAGTGTTGTTGGAGCTCAAAATGAGTCCCTACGAATTATATTAATGTATTATATGTTCAAATACTGATTTGAGATCACAACAACTTGGCTAGAGTCACTTCGGAGCCAAAATACCCATTTTAGGGCTCGATTTAGGCAAACTAGTTATAAGGACTTAGTTTTTAAGCGAGGTGAGTTTTTAAGTGTTGTTGGAGCTCAAAATGAGTCCCTAAGACGTATTATAATATATTATATTAAAATACACATTTAGGACCTAAACAACTTTGCTAGATTCACTTCGGAGCCAAAAACCCATCTAAAGGCTCGATATAGGGAAAACTAGTTAGAAAGACTTAGTTTTTGCGCGAAGTGACCTTATAAGGCTTGTTGGAGCTCCAAACGAGTCTCTAAGACTTATTAGAATATATTATATGTTCGAACACTGATTTAGGTTCAAAACAAGTTTGCCAGAATCACTTCGGGGCCAAAAAACTCGTTTAAAAGCTCGATTGAGGCCAAACTAGTTATAAAGACTTAGTTTTAGTGTGGTTGAGTTTTTAAGTGTTGTTGGAGCTCAAAATGAGTCCTTACGAATTATATTAGTGTATTATATGTTCAAATACTGATTTCGGATCACAACAACTTGGCTAGAGTCACTTCGGAGCCAAAATACCCATTTTAGGGCTCGATTTAGGCAAACTAGTTATAAGGACTTAGTTTTTAAGCGAGGTGAGTTTTTAAGTGTTGTTGGATCTCAAAATGAGTCCCTAAGATGTATTATAATTTATTATATTAAAATACACTTTTAGGACATAAACAACTTTGCTAGATTCAGTTCGGAGCCAAAAACCCATCTAAAGGCTCGATATAGGGAAAACTAGTTACAAAGACTTAATTTTTGCGCGAAGTGACCTTATAAGACTTGTTGGAGCTCCAAACGAGTCTCTAAGACTTATTAGAATTTATTATATGTTCAAACACTGATTTAGGATCAAAACAAGTTTGCCAGAATCACTTCGGGGCCAAAAAACCCGTTTAAAAGCTCGATTGAGGCCAAACTAGTTATAAAGACTTAGCTTTAGTGCGAGTTGAGTTTTTAAGTGTTGTTGGAGCTCAAAATGAGTCCCTACGATTTATATTAATGTATTATATGTTCAAATACGGATATCGGATCACAACAACTTGGCTAGAGTCACTTCGGAGCCAAAATACCCATTTTAGGGCTCGATTTAGGCAAACTAGTTATAAGGACTTAGTGTTTAAGCGAGCTGAGTTTTTAAGTGTTGTTGGAGCTCAAAATGAGTCCCTAAGACGTATTGTAATATATTATATTAAAATACACATTTAGGACCTAAACAACTTCGCTAGATTCACTTCGGAGCCAAAAACCCATCTAAAGGCTCGATATAGGGAAAACTAGTTAAAAAGACTTAGTTTTGGCGCGAAGTGACCTTATAAGGCTTGTTGGAGCTCCAAACGAGTCTCTAAGACTTATTATAATATATTATATGTTCAAACACTGATTTAGGATCAAAACAAGTTTGCAACAATCACTTCGGGGCCAAAAAACCCGTTTAAAAGCTCGATTTAGGCCAAACTAGTTATAAAGACTTAGTTTTAGTGCGAGTTGAGTTTTTAAGTGTTGTTGGAGCTCAAAATGAGTCCCTACGAATTATATTAATGTATTATATGTTCAAATACTGATTTTGGATCACAACAACTTGGCTAGAGTCACGTCGGAGCCAAAATACAAATTTTAGGGCTCGATTTAGGCAAGCTAGTTATAAGGACTTAGTTTTTGTGCGAAGTGAGTTTTTAAGTGTTGTTGGAGCTCAAAATGAGTCCCTAAGACGTATTATAATATATTATATTAAAATACACATTTAGGACCTAAACAACTTCGCTAGATTCACTTCGGAGCCAAAAACCCATTTAAAGGCTCGATATAGGGAAAACTAGTTAGAAGGACTTAGTTTTTGCGCGAAGTGACCTTATAAGGCTTGTTGGAGCTCCAAACGAGTCTCTAAGACTTATTATAATATATTATATATTCGAACACTGATTTAGGATCAAAACATGTTTGCAAGAATCACTTCGGGGCCAAAAAAACCCGTTTAAAAGCTCGATTTAGGCCAAACTAATTATAAGGACTTAGTTTTAGGGTGAGTTGAGTTTTTAAGTGTTGTTGGAGCTTAAAATGAGTCCCTACGAATTATATTAATGTATTATATGTTCAAATACTGATTAGGGATCACAACAACTTGGCTAGAGTCACGTCGGAGCCAAAATACCCATTTTAGGGCTCGATTTAGGCAAACTAGTTATAAGGACTTAGTTTTTGCGCGAAGTGATTTTTTAAGTGTTGTTGGAGCTCAAAATGAGTCCCTAAGACTTATTATAATATATTATATTAAAATATACATTTATGACCTAAACAACTTCGTTAGATTAACTTCGGAGCCAAAAACCCATCTAAAGGCTCGATTTAGGAAAAACTAGTTACAAAGACTTAGTTTTTGCGCGAAGTGACCTTATAAGGCTTGTTGGAGCTCCAAACGAGTCTCTAAGACTTATTAAAATATATTATATGTTCAAATACTGATTTAGGATCAAAACAAGTTTGCAAGAATCACTTCGGGGCCAAAAAACCCTTTTAAAAGTTCGATTTAGGCCAAACTAGTTATCAGGACTTAGTTTTAGCGCGAGTTGAGTTTTTAAGTGTTGTTGGACCTCAAAAATAGTCCCTAAGACTTATTATAATATATTATATTAAAATACACATTTAGGACCTAAACAACTTCGCTAGATTTACTTCGTAGCCAAAAACCCATCTAAAGGCTCGATTTAGGAAAAACTAGTTACAAAGACTTAGTTTTTGCGCGAAGTGACCTTATAAGGCTTGTTGGAGCTCCAAACGAGTCTCTAAGACTTATTATAAAATATTATATGTTCAAACACTGATTTAGGATCAAAGCAAGTTTGCAAGAATCACTTCGGGTCCAAAAAACCCGTTTAAAAGCTCGATTTAGGCCAAACTAGTTATAAGGACTTAGTTTTAGCACGAGTTGAGTTTTTAAGTGTTGTTGGAGCTCAAAATGAGTCCCTACGAATTATATTAATGTATTATATGTTCAAATACTGATTAGGGATCACAACAACTTGGCTAGAGTCACGTCGGAGCCAAAATACCCATTTTAGGGCTCGATTTAGGCAAACTAGTTATAAGGACTTAGTTTTTGCGCGAAGTGATTTTTTAAGTGTTGTTGGAGCTCAAAATGAGTCCCTAAGACTTATTATAATATATTATATTAAAATATACATTTAGGACCTAAACAACTTCGCTAGATTCACTTCGGAGCCAAAAACCCATCTAAAGGCTCGATTTAGGAAAAACTAGTTACAAAGACTTAGTTTTTGCGCGAAGTGACCTTATAAGGCTTGTTGGAGCTCCAAACGAGTCTCTAAGACTTATTTTAATATATTATATCTTCAAATACTGATTTAGGATCAAAACAAGTTTGCAAGAATCACTTCGGGGCCAAAAAACCCGTTTAAAAGCTCGGTTTAGGCCAAACTAGTTATAAGGACTTAGTTTTAGCGCGAGTTGAGTTTTTAAGTGTTGTTGGAGCTCAAAATGAGTCCCTAAGACTTATTATAATATATTATATTAAAATACACATTTAGGACCTAAACAACTTCGCTAGGTTTACTTCGGAGCCAAAAACCCATCTAAAGGCTCGATTTAGGTAAAACTAGTTTCAAAGACTTAGTTTTTGCGCGAATTTACCATATAAGGCTTCTTGGAGCTCCAAACGAGTCTCTAAGACTTATTATAATATATTATATGTTCAAACACTGATTTAGGATCAAAACAAGTTTGCAAGAATCACTTCGGGGCCAAAAAACCCGTTTAAAAGCTCGATTTAGGCCAAACTAGTTCTAAAGACTTAGTTTTAGTGCGAGTTGACTTTTTAAGTGTTGTTGGAGCTCAAAATGAGTCCCTACGAATTATATTAATGTATTATATGTTCAAATACTGATTTGAGATCACAACAACTTGGCTAGAGTCACTTCGGAGCCAAAATACCCATTTTAGGGCTCGATTTAGGCAAACTAGTTATAAGGACTTAGTTTTTAAGCGAGGTGAGTTTTTAAGTGTTGTTGGAGCTCAAAATGAGTCCCTAAGACGTATTATAATATATTATATTAAAATACACATTTAGGACCTAAACAACTTTGCTAGATTCACTTCGGAGCCAAAAACCCATCTAAAGGCTCGATATAGGGAAAACTAGTTAGAAAGACTTAGTTTTTGCGCGAAGTGACCTTATAAGGCTTGTTGGAGCTCCAAACGAGTCTCTAAGACTTATTAGAATATATTATATGTTCGAACACTGATTTAGGATCAAAACAAGTTTGCCAGAATCACTTCGGCGCCAAAAAACTCGTTTAAAAGCTCGATTGAGGCCAAACTAGTTATAAAGACTTAGTTTTAGTGTGGTTGAGTTTTTAAGTGTTGTTGGAGCTCAAAATGAGTCCTTACGAATTATATTAGTGTATTATATGTTCAAATACTGATTTCGGATCACAACAACTTGGCTAGAGTCACTTCGGAGCCAAAATACCCATTTTAGGGCTCGATTTAGGCAAACTAGTTATAAGGACTTAGTTTTTAAGCGAGGTGAGTTTTTAAGTGTTGTTGGATCTCAAAATGAGTCCCTAAGATGTATTATAATTTATTATATTAAAATACACTTTTAGGACATAAACAACTTCGCTAGATTCAGTTCGGAGCCAAAAACCCATCTAAAGGCTCGATATAGGGAAAACTAGTTACAAAGACTTAATTTTTGCGCGAAGTGACCTTATAAGACTTGTTGGAGCTCCAAACGAGTCTCTAAGACTTATTAGAATATATTATATGTTCAAACACTGATTTAGGATCAAAACAAGTTTGCCAGAATCACTTCGGGGCCAAAAAACCCGTTTAAAAGCTCGATTGAGGCCAAACTAGTTATAAAGACTTAGCTTTAGTGCGAGTTGAGTTTTTAAGTGTTGTTGGAGCTCAAAATGAGTCCCTACGATTTATATTAATGTATTATATGTTCAAATACGGATATCGGATCACAACAACTTGGCTAGAGTCACTTCGGAGCCAAAATACTCATTTTAGGGCTCGATTTAGGCAAACTAGTTATAAGGACTTAGTGTTTAAGCGAGCTGAGTTTTTAAGTGTTGTTGGAGTTCAAAATGAGTCCCTAAGACGTATTGTAATATATTATATTAAAATACACATTTAGGACCTAAACAACTTCGCTAGATTCACTTCGGAGCCAAAAACCCATCTAAAGGCTCGATATAGGGAAAACTAGTTAAAAAGACTTAGTTTTGGCGCGAAGTGACCTTATAAGGCTTGTTGGAGCTCCAAACGAGTCTCTAAGACTTATTATAATATATTATATGTTCAAACACTGATTTAGGATCAAAACAAGTTTGCAACAATCACTTCGGGGCCAAAAAACCCGTTTAAAAGCTCGATTTAGGCCAAACTAGTTATAAAGACTTAGTTTTAGTGCGAGTTGAGTTTTTAAGTGTTGTTGGAGCTCAAAATGAGTCCCTACGAATTATATTAATGTATTATATGTTCAAATACTGATTTTGGATCACAACAACTTGGCTAGAGTCACGTCGGAGCCAAAATACAAATTTTAGGGCTCGATTTAGGCAAGCTAGTTATAAGGACTTAGTTTTTGTGCGAAGTGATTTTTTAAGTGTTGTTGGAGCTCAAAATGAGTCCCTAAGACTTATTATAATATATTATATTAAAATATACATTTAGGACCTAAACAACTTCGCTAGATTAACTTCGGAGCCAAAAACCCATCTAAAGGCTCGATTTAGAAAAAACTAGTTACAAAAACTTAGTTTTTGCGCGAAGTGTCCTTATAAGGCTTGTTGGAGCTCCAAACGAGTCTCTAAGACTTATTATAATATATTATATGTTCAAATACTGATTTAGGATCAAAACAAGTTTGCAAGAATCACTTCGGGGCCAAAAAAACCCGTTTAAAAGCTCGATTTAGGCCAAACTAGTTATAAGGACTTAGTTTTAGCGCGAGTTGAGTTTTTAAGTGTTGTTGGAGCTCAAAATGAGTCCCTAAGACTTATTATAATATATTATATTAAAATACACATTTAGGACCTAAATGTTCGCTCGAAAACACACGCGAATTTGTAACCGCAAGTGCACGGGTCATTCAAGTAATAAAGTGGATAATGAGTCCGAATATCGTTCCCACGGAGAACAATTGTCTATATCTAATTACTACTATTACTAAAGAACTAATTTGTTTAGAAATCGAATTTAGATGAATGTTATAAATTAAAATAAACAAAACAATGAAATTAAAATGACAAGAACTAAATTTCACCGGATTAACTCAATTAACTAAGTGCTAGGGTCGATTGGCTTCCCTCGATGCTTCCTCTATTCAATCATTCACTAACTCCTTACTACAATTTTCAGTTCTATACTAGTCTAAGAGATAATTAATTACGTCTCAGCTTTCGCTTGTTGACCTAATTGTGTCTTTAATCCTAACTTACGCGTCCGTTTGCTAGAATTAACTACAATTACGCTCAGCTCTTATAGTTCTAAATCGATCACCTCTCGGTCCCTACGATTTATAGCTAGACTACCTAGACTATCAATCACCTCTCGGTCCCTATGATGTCTAAGTTGTGTTCTTACTATTCCCGATTCAACTCAATTTCCTCTCTCGAGTTTAATTAAATTAAACCTAAATTCTTCTATTCAATCTTTCAATTGCAACAGAAAATAAAATAAACCAGCAAGAAACACAAGCATATAAACTGAATATTGCAGAAATTTATTACTAAAACTTGAAAAGAATCGACATCGAGTTCAGCCAATCTCTCCTAGAAGGAGAGATTTAGCCTCTCATAATTATGTACAGCAAAGAATAAATTCTAGAGTTCATGAATAACATAGA